>JAJTWQ010000069.1:2400000-3000000 GCA_029007595.1 Solanum commersonii
ATGTAATTTTTAAAGGAAAGAAACTAAATATATGCATTTTCAATTGTTCATTGCCAAAGTTTGTAGTCTAGCTAGTAATAATATTTTACTTTTAAAAAAATACCTCACAAAACATTTCATGTTATCAAAATCTTGGGAATTTAGGGTGTATTTTGAGGAGTGTGATGCATAGATAGTTTATTCTAATGGATGTTGCCACGGCTCGAACTCGTAATTTATAAATTAAAGAAGGATAATTTTTTTGTTGCCCGAGGTTCTCCATCAAAAATTATAGTCTAATAATATCAATATTTTCAATTCCTATATTCTCCAAATATTTAGACTTTTACATATGACCACTTGGCTACGAAGTCGAGTTTACCAAAATAGTCTAAGGTCAAGAAAGGATTATTATTTTTAATTATTTGGTATTTTCTATTCATTGAAGGAGTCAAATCTACAATATGTTTAGTTCCATTTTCGAGTTTTAAAATCTGAAATTTCTTATTAAAAGTGAAGATCCGTCAAACCGCCCTTTGGTGATAATGAAAGATTGAAGATCAAAGAGTACTAGGTTGTCTTCCATGATTAGGGTCATCCATGGCCCATAAATCGAGGAAATTTTTCTTGAAATTGTCCTTGTTTGGGTTAAATAAAAGAATCTTATTATCCTATCACAGTTTGACAAAAAGGAATGAATAATTAACTTCCACGCAATACTTATGACACTTATTGAAAAAAATTATCTAATAATTGACATCATTCTCTTAATTAATCATATTATTCCATGACAAAATTTTTATAATTAATCATGTATGGCCTTTATATTCATTTTTTCTTTGTCATCAGAAACACCATGTACGACGACGAATGTGTTGCAATATATGTGATTGCCTCTTTCTTTATTAGATGTTTCAAATTCGAGCAATATATATGAAAATATCCTTGGTAGGAAGTGTTATCTGCCGAATGGGGTTCTACGTGACACAAATCCAAAATAGGCGGGTGACTATCGAACATCGAGTGGAAAAAAACACCATGTGAAGTTTTAAACAATACATCAACACAGGTTATGCCGCAGGATCGACCCAACAAGATTGGGGGCCTAAAGTGAAACCTTAAAAAGGGGCCCTAATATATATTTTTTAATAAAAGAAACTTTTCTAGCCTTTTTAAATGCGAAGTCATTAATTACTGTTTTATAATCGATTTGTTTAGTAATTCATTTTCAATTGATAATATAACTAATCCATTCATTCTCTCTTGAGACATTGTTGATCTTAGATAAGATTTTATCAAATTTAGTTTCGAAAAACTTCTTTCAACTGAAGCAACACTTGTAAAAATTGTTAACATTATTCTATAAGCAATATATGCATTAGGAAAAGAATCAAAGTATTTTTATTTGAGTATTTCCATTAGATCATTATCTTTAACTTGTATTATTTCTCTTAATACTTTTAATTCAAAAAACAAATCTAAACCATCAATATCATAATAACTATTATGTGTTTAAGAAAGTTCAATTTTAAGACAATATTTTTTTTAAATTCTCATCATCTAGTGATTTTAATTTTTTACCACTAAATAAGAAACCAACAACATTTTCATATTCTTCAAACTGTTCAAAACAAGAATATATATACTTATGAATTAAGAATATCAACAATAATAAGTTTTCAAGAAAAAAATATAAAATAATATTAGAATAACAAAAAATAGGCACAAATTTGATAAGTTGATATAACAATATCGAAATAGTGTTGTGTTCCTTCAATATAATGATTGCTAGTTGCACTTCTTGAAATTTTGAAGAAGACACTCAAAAGCAAATTTTATTCTTTTGTAACTTGCAAACAACAGTAAATCAAAAGATTTTGTAGGAGAGAGTTCAATATTGAGAAAAAAAAAATAGAAAATAAAAAAGATGAATATAAGATAAATAATAATATAAGGTCAAATTTTTAGGAGATAAATAAGGAAGCATAATTTCCCACATAAGGAAATTATTCTCAAAAAAATGTTTCATTCCCTTAGAAAAGTGGGAAAACTAATGACTTTTTTTTTTACTTCTTACACGTTTATTTTTTAATGTAAAAGTACATTTAATTTTTTTAATAATATATATAAGTAGTTTATTTTTTTACAAAAAAAGGGGGCCCCAAAAATATAGAGACTCAAGCAATGGCGTTAGTGGCTTAGTGATTAAAACGTCCCTGGTTATGGTGAGATTATTGAAATTCTCTCACTTTTCATTGTCACTAAAGATTTTGGATTCAAGCTTTTGAAAATGAAACTTTGTTTAATTTGAAACGTTATATTCATAAATGAGTCTTACAATGCATGAATTCAGACTTACTCAATTTTTTATACGAATATCAGACATTGAACGAGAAATAAAAAGAAAAAACTTTAAACAATGTTTTTTTGCATAAATCAAGCAAAAAATCTTTCTAAAAAAAAATGTGTCAAGTGTCCACATCATAATACGTACGAATTGTTCCCCTTTAAATCACTTTATACATTTTTTATTATATACAAAATAATATGTTTTCCTTAGATTCTTTTGTCTAACGTAACATGATGAACTACCTGACTGTTAACAGAAAAAGCTGCTATAATTAAAAAGTGATCAAAAATATTATAATCGTTAATTAATATATACATAAACTTATAAAGATTTTACCATTATTTTTATATGTAAATTTATGTTACACATTGAAAGTATTACTAGATACATATATATTTGATATCAATATCGTAACTCTTCATCCACTCCTTTATATATATATATATATATAAAAATCATAGTAAGAAGTAATAATGTGATTAGACTAACAAATTAACAAACAAAAAAGTATGATATTATCTTTTATTTGTCTGTTTTTTTATCATTAATGACATCAAATCAGTTTACTACTATATATAATAAGAGAAATAATTATATATTGTTGCCTTGTGGATCCATAGTCCAACTATTTATCATTACTTGATTGAACCTTCAAACAATATTAGTAATTAATCTTGTACTATTAGATACTATCATTTATGGCTTATTAGAGGTTAAATCTAGTACTCCATGTGAATGTATAATCCTATCATATATAAGATTATTATGTAAATATCTATGATAAATACTACATAACTGATTATCCAATAAAGACATGTATAATAATATCAACTATTCTTACTATTGTATTATGTATACAATTAGGGGTCGTTTGGTAGTTGGTCGTTAGAAGGTATTAGCTAGTAATATTAATATAGAGATTAGTTAAGCGAGAATTTATATATTATGATTAGTTATGTTTGAGTTTAGTTATTTATATATTAATTATTTCATATTTTATATCTTGCATAAAATAATAAAAATAGATATCTTCACAACTTTTTATGTTGATTTATAAATTGCAAATCAAATATCGTATTAATTTTATACCTTAATAACTTACCTTGCTAACTAGTTATTTAACAAGGTACTACTTATACATAATTTAATTCATGCATAACACACCTTCTAAACCAAATGTCAAATATGGTATTATGTATACCAAACGTGATATGTCAAACGATATACAAGGTATGTCATAACCACGTCGTGTATTATTTAAGGGGAAAATTTTGTAAATAAACATTGAAAAAATATTTTATTCCGCTAGGATAGCTGGATCAATTACGTAATAGTCCCCAGCCTTTTTCTTATGACGATTCATCATGCCTTGCCCGTGCCAATTACAAGGGCAAATTTTGTAAATAAACATCGAATAAATATTTTGTTCCGCCCAAATAATAAGATCAGTCAAGTAATTAATAGCCCTCAACCCTTTCCTTACGATGATTCGTGCCTTGTTCATGGTAATTATACAGGAGCAAATATTGTAAATAAACACCAAAAAAATATTTTATTCCACCCAAATAATCATAACAAAACCCTAAAAATTAAATAATACCTCAAATGAATTAAGGAGGCTCTAACCAACTGTGTATATATATAACTATACTTCATAACCTCTTTTATTCAACTTCTTCTTCTTCTTCTTCTTCTTCAACTATTTCTTCCTTATTTCAATTCCATTTTCTCCAAAACCTTCTAGAGATATATACATATATTTTCCTCCTTTATATTTTACTTAAAAATTCGTTTTTATGCTATATAGATTCTTCTTTTCCAAACATGAACAATCAATTTACAAATCTCATTAATCACAGAATTTAGTGAGTGATACATAGCTATTTTCGCTCACTTCCTTCCTTCGATTGGTCAAATAGTGTCTTTGATTGACACATGTACAGTTGTTAGTTGCAGCTGCAGCATCATCAAGATTCACATAAAATAGAAATAATGTGGAGTAGAAAAAAAAATAAAGTTGCTTCTAAATTATGTCTACATATTATTATTTTTTCGAAAATGAGAATCTTGATGATGCTGCATCGGCAAATTATGACTTTTTTATCCTCTAAGAAAATAGTGAATTAAAGGAATTCAAGATGATCTTGACTTCACTATTTGTTTTGGTAAGTATTCAAAATTGGACTTTGATTTTATGCACTTATAGTTTTAGTTTATGCTTTGATTAATATCACAAAGTATTCTGTTTTTTTTTTACAGTTTGATTAATAACAGAAGCTGCATACAGGGGTGGATTTACGTTGAACCATGGGGTTCATTCGAACCCCCTTCGTCGAAAAATTACACTACATATATAAAGATTAAAATATTAATTTACGCGTATATATATATACTATTGAACCCCCTGAACATATACCAAAGGTGTAGCTCAGTGGCGTTGGGGTTCAGGAATTTGCTCTATTGCACGCGAGGTCGGCAAAGGCATTTTTTTACCAGCTTATATTTTAGATGTTTTATTTTAAAAAAAATAATAATAATGCAATTAGAAAATGATGTTTAGTTCCAAAAAATTAAAACGTTGATTGAGAATTTAGGATTTATTAGTTTAATCCCTAATTACAAAGTCAAATATTAAAAAACCCTTTTCTTCTTGATTTGATCCGTTTAATCCGACCCATTTATATCCGATTCGACCCGTTTATTTGTGGATATTATTTACGTGATTAATTTTTTTTGAACCCCCTTGATGAAAATCCTCTCTCCACCACTGGCTGCATATAGTTGAAATTATAGGTGAAAGGTATGAATTTATGACTCTATTTTCTTTGACTATTGACTCATCAATATTTGAATTTTATGGATAAAGACGATAACTTCAAGTGTTAATAGCTTAGATAGTTCAAGGTTATAAGTTGAGTAGCTCATAACTATTATAAAACTCTTTGAAAATCTTCAATAAATGACGTGGGATATATAAATATAACATTCTTGTTTTATACAATAAAAGGTGTGCATATGCACCAGTTGAGGAGGTGTAAGAGGTTAGCTATAACGAGAATTAGTAGAGATAAAGGTACGTCGAAGAAGAACTGGGGGCGGTGATTAGACATGATATGGCATAACTTCAACTTACTTAGGATATGATCTTAGATAGAAAGGTGTAGCGGTTAAAAATTAGGGTAGAAAGTTAGTAGATAGGAGAGTGTATATTGTCGTATTTTCAATGGAAGAGGCAAGGGGCTAGCCCCATCTCTTCGTAGCCTTATTAGTGGTACGTACGTACTTAGTGTTTATTAATCATGTAATTTCCTATTCTTCATGGTATTTATATCCTTTCTTTGATTCTTTTGAGTTGAGGGTCTATCAAAAACCCTCTTGATTTTTACCGTCAAAAGGCAAGAGTAACACTTGTTTATTTAATTGGTCGCACGTCATGATCAAAAGCAGAAAAATTAATGAAGATCAATAATGATCATCATTAATTTTGTTTATGTAATTAGTCTCATAATCTATTGTTTTAGTCAAACTATCACAATTATTATATGTGGAATCATCTTGACTTTTCCCTCTGAACATATTTGGTTATGAATCTAGCCACGATGGAGGACCCAATTGATTGATATACTGTCAAATTTCATTTGAGATCCTGGTTAAAGGAATGAGCATGTACACTATAGATGCCTATATATAAAGCATGATATGAGTTATGTTATTTTTTTTTAATAGCACAGAATTTCTCATTTCTATTTTTCTTTTGTTCTTTAATCAGCTTGTAAGTTCTTTTATGATCAATACAAATCTTAGTTTGTTACATATCTCGTTTCAATTCACAATTCTTTTGATTGGTTTTCCATTTGGGGCTTAGTGTTCAGTGTTTGTACAAGAGATCTTATCCATCCCACGATGTTTCATATCACAAATTGTAATAATAGAAAGAGCCAAACAATTGAAGAAAATTTTAGTAGTTTGTAAATTATACAACAATGTTTTTTTCTATTTGTTTCTTGAAATAGGATAAGCACAAAGACCAAAGAAAAAAAAAGGAATATTCCCAGAATATATATACATACGCAGTCTAGGGATAAATTGCACAAAGTTTATGGACAAATTTGATCTTTTACCCTTCAACTTATATTCTGTTTTGGCTTATACTGTATTATTTTTAGGAAAGAAGGACAAATATATCCTGGAACTATTGTAAATGGTATGCAAATACCCTTCGTCATATTTTTGGGATATTGGTGCCCCTATCGTCCAAAAACTAAAGCATATATACCCTTTATACTAAGGGACATACACGCGTCATAATCTTATCTATCTACCCGATATTTATTAAATATCGGATCGATGGATAAGATTGCGCCATGTGTCCCTATTTAGGCTTCCGTTAAAGTGAAGGGCATATATGCTCTAGTTTTTGGACGGCAAGGGCACCAATGTCCCAAAAGTATGACTGAAGGTATCTGCATGCTATTTACGATAGTTCGAGGGTATATTTGTTCTTTTAATCATTTTGTATGCAAAACACGCACATGTCTGATCTTATTAATTTAGATTCACGTTACATTATCTGCTTCCTACTAACAATTTCTTAATTCAAAGAATTTGAACTCTCCTTACTAGATTTTTTTTTACTCAAGTTACTCAAACTCAAAATATCTGATCATAAATGACGATGAAATCTCATCTATCTTATCACATCGCAGATGACTTATGAACCCTAGTTCATGAAAGTCCCTTTTTGTTAGGGCATATTTTTATCTTAATATTCAAATTCTTTTCATGTAATAAGTAAGAAGAATCTTTGTGGGATAAGTTTTTTTTTAAAATAATAATTTTCTGTTTAATCTGTAAAATGGAAAAGTGAATTTTCTTACGTAAACCATTTGAAAATGAGGAACAATCCGTACAATATATGATGTGGAATACCATTTTCCTTTTAAAGTTTTTTTTTCTTTTTTCTTTTGGCTTTATAAAAGAGATTTCTGATGGAAATTAATTTGGAATAATTTTTCACTAAAATTAAAGATAATTTATGCCCACTTTTTGATAATGAAAAATTTTCAACGTAAGTTTGAGGGATCAAAGACCGTATTTTTGTTAATCGAACACGTAATATATGTATAATTCCATCATTTCAAGTATGTATAATCGAGTTTGATATTTAGTTATTATGCATCTTTCTATTTAATATTATTTTATATCGAGTTAATAATAACTATATGAGATGAACATTTGTTTAATGAAAAATGTTCTTTTCCTTTGGTATAATAGTTGGACATCCAATTACTATAAGCGATCATATATTTAGGTGCATGCACCTCATTGGTTGTGGAACGATGCAAGCTAATATAACTTCAATCACAATCAGATAAATACTTATTTATATCAAGTGTTCACATCAAACTAATATGACTTGACTTAATGTAGTTAAGTTATTTAATGTAGTAAATAATACATGTTGTTTAATCATTGGTAATTAAGTAGTAGTTATATATAAATATAGACGTGATATTCACTCATTAATTTGATTTAAACGTCCTACAAATCCTCTTGGGGAAACTCAAGAATAATTACTCCAATAAATGAGCAAAAGTGTACGTAGGTTTATTAGTCTCTATAATCGATCTTTTATGTTATGTTGTGTTATATTACACGTTATTTATAATAAAATTTTGCTATATCAATAAAAAAATATGGTGTCATTAGAGAGATTTGAATGTATCTACTTGTACTAAAGGACTATTGATTCCATTGAAATGATATATGCTCATAATAACTAGCCCTATCATTTTTTTATGTTTGCAAATTCAAATTTATAAATATATTTTTAAACTAGTTCAAGATCTTTAATAAATTTGAAGGAAAACTTTTTGCAACTTGTATGTCAAATCATGTCAATTCAATACGAATCAAACACAATAAAGTGTTGCAAGGTTCTCTCTTTTTCCCTTTTTTTTTCTTTTTTGGATAAATGTCCCCATTCCTATCATTTACCTTATTTTCCAATATTTATTTGACCTTTTTTTGTATTTTTTTTTAAATAAAAAAACTAGCATAAATTCTCTATTTGGACCCCCACAACCAATTTTTGAGGTGGAACATCGTCACAAAGCAAGACAGACTCATGATACTTTGTCAGTTGTGATTTGACTCAGCAATAATATCTCATCAACATCTGTTATATTTGATGTAAAGTCGATGTATAAGCTACTTATTGTGATTTGACTCAACAACTCTATCGTACTAGAAAATATTCTCTCTCCCTTATTATAGAGGTGGAGTATTTAACACCATCCATTTCGTAGTATTTATTGATCATTGTTTATCCTCTTTTTTTTTTTTTTTTGCAGCTCTTCAACTTTAATTTAACATATACATATATAATATACTTGTGTGATTCAATTACCTTGGGAAAGTAGATTAAGCATATTAATTAGAATAAAGTAATCATCTAAGCATCTTAGCTACAAAGTAATCTCTTTAATTAATTATTTTATTAGTTTAATTAAGCCTTTTTCGAAATTGGAGATCTAATCTAATTCCAAAGTCTTATCTTTGAAGTGGTTATCCACTAGTTAATGTTGTTAGCTATATTCTTTGCAACTTGCAATCACAAGAAACGCGGGATAAAATAATTTCACATTATATTCCGAGATTGTTATCCTTATCCTCACCCCACATATGAAACGATCCCTAAAATATTAACAGTAAAATAATAATAATAATAATAATAATAATAATAATAATAATAATAATAATAATAATAATATAACCATCGGAGTAGTAACATACTAGTAAGTACTTCTTCATCTTTAACTAAGGTTCTTGGGTTCGAGCTCTATGTGTGCTTTATTTTTAACGTGGGACTTTCTGATGTAAATTCGAATTTAAACAAGGTATAATACAAATTTTGAACATTGTGTGGATATATATTAGTAATATAGACACTTGGCTATATAAGATTTTTTCAAATAGAACTTTGGTCTCTTAATAGTAGGGTTTGTTACTACATAGATATCGAACATCAGGAGAGCTATGCTTGAATGTTAAAATTGGCGATTGTCTCTTTTTGGACAATTATTTATTAAATAAACAACTTATTATTATTTTTGTGCAACATATGAACTTTTTGGACTACGGTCTAAAAATCCCTTTTGAGCAAACTGATAATTGTATGATAAAATGTTATATGACAGTCTAATATTTTGTTTGTAAGCGTACGAAATATACGAGCAAACATTAGGCTCGAGTCTAATGTTAGAGGCCGAACGATGCATATTGAATTTGGGTTACATGTTCTTATGGGCCTACAGTTGGACAATTCCGGAGGCCCAATTAGTTGCAACACTGAACACTCAACAAAACAATTAGAGGCCCAAGTTTTGAAAGTTCAAATTTCTCAATGTTTTTCATATCAATCCCATATTATGTATATTTCTCGATACACTAAACTCCCGTTATATGAGCGAGTCCACCGTAATCATATGTCCGGTTACCAAATTATAAGCCTCGTATTTGCATATCATCAAGGATTGTGATGGAATGAATATCATCTTTTCATTTTTAGGTTGCAAATTCGAGTCTAGAAAATCGAAAGAATCATAGAAGTTCTTCCATCATGCGAATTCAAATTAGTCGAACGTCAAAAAGGATTTACATGTTATTTTGGCTACTTGATTACAAGTATATTGAACCATTAGATCCTGGGAATATTTTATTATTTAATAGATGCACTAAAAGTCTAGGATATAATCCAAATAAAGGTGCTTTAATTTTGCAGATTTAATTATTAAAATTGTAGGGACAAATAGAAAAATGTTTAGTGGGGATTAAACATGGATCATCCATCCAAAAAATTGAGATAAGAGACAAAATGTAAAACATAAACTTTGCATATATTTTTTTTCATATTCCTTCAAAAGTAGAAAATATCCATGTGCAATAATGGAAGTTCATCTTATCCAAATAAATCATTTTATATCTTTATCATCATTTTTATTCCTTTAATTATTTGAAAATAAAATTTCTTTGTATTATCCTAAATTATTGCTCACTATATTGCTTAAATTTAAAAGAAGAAAATTTCATAAAGCACGATATTATAGGTGTGAGATTGGTTTTGAATACAATGTATAGGACTCGTTTGATTAGTGTATCTCAAATATGCTCGAGTTAAATGTGCTTAATTTTTGGCAATTTAAGATCTTATGTAACTGAAACCCATTAAATAAGAAGAAAATCACACAACAATTTTTGAAGACCTACACATTCATCAACTAAAAAATATAGAAAAAAAAAATTCTCTTGGATCGAATAGTGAAATCACAAATGCCTTTGCTGAAGCAGACACATCGACGGAGATGTGCCTGCATCAGCCTCAAACTTTCTCTTATATAATAAAAAAAATATTTATCATGTATTTATTTTATACATAATGTGATGATTTAAAATTTATTTAATCAATACCATGTAAAAGTAATTTTATAAGTAAATATTAGCCTTGCATTGATAAAATGTGTTTTATTAGTTAACTTCTAATTTTTAAGCAAATGGCATTTTGAATAATATTTCGGAACTGGAATTTCATATTTTTCTCGGAAATTTTTCCATTTTCACTTCATTTGAAAATTGGCTATGAAAAAAATCAAATAAAACTTAAAATTGTATTTAGAAAACATCCAAAATCATGTTTTTCACTTTCATTGTTTATTCAATTTTTCTCAAATTTTACTCTAAATCTTTTAAACCAAACACTAATTCAACTTAAAAAAGTTATTTATAGCATGTAGTAGCTCGTATGTGAGATCTAATCTATAATATTATAACATCAAATATTTTGAGACATTATTCTTTTCAAGTTTGAAATGAAGAAATAAAAAACAGATGTTTACGATGTGCTGTCTGCTAACTCTCACGTTATATACATTTATTTTATCTTAATTTTAGCCTTTCATAATGTAGAAAAGGTTGTGCCATTATTACTTTACTACTTTCCAAATCTTGAGCTACTTGATTATTAAAACACTAAGAAAGTGGCAAAAAACTATTGAATCACATTAAGATTCTAAAACTTGGAATCTATTAATTTAACCCTTTTTTAATAAACCAAATCACAAAAAGGTAAGATTCCATAGTTGTTACTTTTGTCATTTCTGTTTTTATTCACTTTTTTTTTCATTGATTTATGTGATTATTTTTTAATTTGCATATAAAATCATTGTTAAGTGATACTATATAGTTTCTTGGTTTGGCTACGTTGGGCTCGGCCATGAGAATCTTATTTTATGTCTCATATAATTGACATAAGTTTAACGGAAATAATATTTTTATTGTAAAAATAACTATAAAATATGCGTATATTTTATTTTCTTCAGACTTCATACGAATATAACGAAATTGTTGTTGTTGTGGTATATCATGTTGTCATTGTAGTGAGGGTTGTGGTGATCTTTTTTTTCTTCCTTTTATCTCTATCTTTATCATATTAATTATTTAGGATAGAAAGTGATGTTTATATTGTTAGGACAACTAACATAGAGACTAATTAATACATAGCTTATTAAAAATTAATAACAAACCTTTCAAACAATAAGCAAACCAAAAGGAATTTAATAAAGAAATTGATGTCTTCAAACAAAGTGAAAATGATGTTTCATCTTTTAGGGTGTGTTTGATACAATAGAAAAATATTTCTAGGAAAGCAAATAAGATTTTTTTTTATTATTATATTTACATATTTAATTGTTCATTACTAGAGTTTATAGTCTAGTAATAATAACAAAAAATAAAAATAGTCTGATGCATAAGGTAGTTTATGTTATTACAATTCAAAAAAAGGTTGCGCCTCATTTATGTGGATCAACTATAGATCCATATTAAAGAAATAAATAGATATCATTAGTTATAAGACTATATATTGTTTGTGTCTTTTCTTGTGTGAACTATATAATATTATTTTATTACTAAACTATAAGAGTTCAATGGAATTCTTTGTGTCCTTTCTTGATATCATTAATCCATTTATTAATAGGGAAATTAAAACAACACATTGAGACAAGTATGCCATCAAAACCATAATGTATCTTTTGAAACAATTAATAAAAGAGTTCTAATTAATATATGATGTTATATCATGTTTGGCAAGTGGTAAATGATGTTTCAATTACTTTTAAGAGATCTTTACTTCTATTATTCAAAGGCTTAACACATAGTAAGCCTCTTAAATTTTCCAGTCTATTTATACACTTGAACTAAGTTTTGTTTCAATCAAACATCTCAATTGTAATAAAGTATATATTTCAATTACGCGCTTTCAACGTCAAATTTTGAAAAAAACTTAAGTGTGAATTTTTATTCTTTTACTAGATAGCTAAAGTAA
This sequence comes from Solanum commersonii, assembly GCA_029007595.1. Classification (NCBI taxonomy): domain Eukaryota; kingdom Viridiplantae; phylum Streptophyta; class Magnoliopsida; order Solanales; family Solanaceae; genus Solanum; species Solanum commersonii. The sequence continues at coordinate 2,412,711 of JAJTWQ010000069.1, forward strand.
TCATATAAAATAGGTCAGCTAATTTAAATATATGCATTAACCTCATGCCGAATATGTGTTGGATTTCACGGATATTTGATGTGAATGCATATATATAAGTATAATATTACGATATTGGGTCAACATGTCAAGTATGGTAAGCATATTTTGCACACACTTTTTTCATACGTTTACCAACATGTGCCCACTAAGACTTGAATTAACATTAGTAAATTGATGATGGAATAAAAAAACAAAAAAAAACAAGGATGAACGGTGAAAATCAAGGAAGACAAAAATTACCTATTCAAGATGTTGAAGTTGATTTGAGTGGAGAGAGAGCGATTTTGAATTTCAAATTGTTAGGAAGGAATTAATTGATAAGATTGTGGGAGTGAAGTTAGGGAGAGATTAATGGAGTGAATTAAGGAAGATAAACGTTAATTTTGGGAGTAAAATAAGGGATTTTGGTAATATTTTGAAATGGTAGGGAATAATAGAAATTATGGTAAATAAAGGTGTGTAGATAGGTAATTTTTCCTATATATAATACCTAAAAGAAATGACATGATATTATATGTAGTTAATTTAACCACCTAAAAATGAATGAGAACACACGTAAAAAAAATTGAACCTAAAAACATTTACTTGAAACACTTTATTAGAAGTTAAGATATTCAATTGATGAAACGTGGCTTAATTTTAGTGTTTAAATTAAATATTTTAACACATATAAGGAACTCAATTTGTATATTAAGCCTCTTAAAAAATAAAATCATTATTGAACATGCTGAAAATCGTCAACTCAAAAATTTCTATTAAATTGCAATATATTGAGTTGCTTCTTTGTCCTATCGTTATTGGACGAATGATCTATAGCTCCCAAAATTAAAAGATTAAGATGATTGGCACAAAATCAAGAAGTAACATTTAACATACGTGAACGCTTTTATCACTTTTATCATAAGTACTTAAATAATATGTGCCTCGGTTTTTACAAATCTGCGTTGATTCTGAACCTCATTCATGAAGGAATCAAATTTTTAACGATCCAATCTCTTTCATGTACCGCTTTACTCCGAGAGGAAAATGAAACATTGTTTATAATATTACTATGAACTGGCTACACGTATACATAGTCATCCCCAAACCTAAAAAAAAGCAGAATTAATTTGTCTTTTTCATTATTTATTCTTTTGAATTATTTGGTCAAGATCTAGAATTGATATTTATGTTTTTTTCTTAAAAATAAATGAATAATGAATTTGGACAGAAAATAGCATGAAGGGTACAATAATTATTAAATGAATCTAGACATAATAAATGTAAAATATACGCGGAGAATCGATAAAGAAAAACAATCATTCAATTTTTATTTTTTTCCAATTTCTGACATATTTTGATTTGCAAATCTATTAAAAAAACAGACTAGTAACAAATTTGTGAAACATTTTTAGTGTTTAAATAAAACACGGCTCTGATATTTATCTGTAAAAGTTATATAATTTATTAAAAAAAATTCAGATCTTAAACTTCAATTACGACAAGTCAATGTTGTTTGCCAAGACAGATAACCACCACGAGTAATAATTAGGACCGTACGTGTAAATCTAAATTAATTGAATTTTAATGTATGAATATCGAATTTTTTTTTTGAAACAAGGCTAGTTTATATATACTGACCGTAAAGGTAAAGGCTGATTTTAATTTTATGGATTTTTTGAATTTTGAAAAAATGAGTTTAGTATTAATAATTAAGTTCTGAATTTAACATATTTATATAAATTTAAACCTTTAGGAGTTTTTTGATACCTGATTTGAAGGTGAGTTTTGCAGGTATTAAATTTTGTATTATTATTATTATCACGTTTGGTAATATAGAGAATTAATACTATGTTTGATTTGTAATTTAAAAATTCGCATAACTAATAAATATATGAGTTTTAAGGAATAACTAAATCTTGTATAATTAGTATTTGCACAAAATAATACTCCTCGTAACTAATTATTATAGTACTAATACTATCAACTATCTCGTATTGTTTTTAAGTTAAAGATAATATTTTCCATAAAATAATCGAGATACTCACAAATTGATCTGAATTTTTCCCACCTGTTAGGATCATAGGGATCACGACTGTATTGGTCTTTGGACTTATGCACCATGCCAAGTCAGCTTGGGTCCCACTGGGCCCTACAAATTGTCAATTGTATTTTCATTTGACAAAAAATAAAATTAAAAAAGTTATCACTATGATTGTGATATAGTTTTATCAAAAACTATGAAAAAATGGAACCAAATTAGATTAATTGAGTCCTTCATTTTTTTATTTGTATCGGCGTTATTTTTCAAAAGTTCAATTCATCATAGAAATGGGTGTTCGATTCTTCTGTTTAGTTCAAACTTCGATTCAATTCTTCGATTTTCATTTTAGAAAAGTATAGTATCAAACTAAATCAAACTAAAACTGTTTATATTTTTTAATTCTTATTGTTGGGATCTTTATATAAAAGTCTATCTTTTTTTCTAAAGATTAGTCTGATATTTCTGTGATAATCATTTTTTATAATAATATTTTATTAAATAATTAAATTCTTTTTAAAATTAAGTTTTTTTGTCATATTATATTACATATATTTTATAACAACATTTCGATGTAACGTCAATAAAACATTCAGATAAATAAAAAATCACAGCCGACAATATGGTATTTCTAATTTTTTATTATTATTTTTAAAAAAGTGGATCTAGAAATATAAGGTTTTATACTGGAATATTTTAATATTCCACCATTTATAAGTGATAATTCAATTTTTTTTAAAGAAAAAACATAAAATAATTACGTATTGAAGCAACTTGGTTTGTGTTGTCATATTACTGGTTCCACTGAGCCATAACTGCAGCTTTTTAAGTACAATTGGCCCCAATTTATTCGTTTGGGAACTGTTGGAAAAATCCGTAGTTGTTATTTTTTGAGTGCGTGGTAGATAAATTCATGCTTATATAAATGTCAAATTATTGAGGAAACATAAGTTATATTAACACATGTAATAATGAAAATCAAAGAAAAGTATAGTAATTAATAATATAAAGGAAACTAGACAATTTTCGGACACTTAATTTCCGACATTTATATCTTCATAAGTTTATGTACTCGATAACATATATATATTTATTGGCTATTAAATATATTGACGAACGGCAATGAAAGGTTAGTCTAATGCATAAAGTATGTCCATGGATGGAGCCACCTTAGGTGGAGGGTGGTCTGATGCAAACACTTAGTCAGAAAATTATGTGGCGTACAAAGTTTAAATGTTAGGTATTATAAGTGTGTATGCAATTTTGTGCCCCTTCACTAAATTTCTGACTTCACCACTAAATATGTTGTGTTCACAAAGAATTCAAAAAAGAAATTGCATCTTATATGAAGTAGACATCATATCCTAATATAACTATTAATAAAAAAAAGTTACGACTCAAACTTGTAACCTATAAACTATCATTCATATTAATGGACGACTATGCAAGTGTAAAAATTACGTAAATTCTCAAAGCACCTACAATATCTCATCTACATGAAAATAGTTTACAAATGGAAAAAGTAAGTCTATAATTCTATAGATAAAAGTTAAGTTTGATAATTTGATTGAGACCAATTATTAGAGCTTTTTTTTTTTTTTAGACCAATTAGAACTAGGTAGTAGTTGTTAGGTTTTTTGATCGATGGAATAAAGATAATAATTTCAAGATAATTATGGAGATTATATATTTAATTTTATTTTGAAGCTTATATTTTGATATTCTTTTCAACTCTTTTAATTTATTTGACAACTTTCAACTATATATCAAATCCACATTTATCTTGATTTCGACATTTTTTTTTTGGTTGATTAGCCTAATTCAGCTGACTTGAAACTTGATTTCATTATCTTAGAATGTCAAATCCATTTAAAATTTGAATGTTTTTTTTTTCAAATGAAGACTTTCTTTTTATGGAGATAATTTCCAACCGTTCTTTGAAGCTGATTTACAAATAAAATATTCGTTTTGTAACGTGAGACTCCAACTTAAAACTTTGAAACTATACCTGGGTAATGAACATTTCACTAGTTTCAATTACTTTCCTTTTTAGTCCATTAAAAATATTACTAATTATTTTCCTTTTTAGTCTTTAATTCCAACTTTCTACATTACATATGTTTATATAAAATCATAAAACTAAGACATAATATATAAATATATCATTTATCTTGGCTTCAGATGTCATCTATATTCTTCAACTTTGAGCGTACACAAGTAAACATTTAAATTTGTACAAAATTGAACAAGTAGACTCACATATCCTATGTAACATAATACACATAAAATGCCACATAGGATATAAAATTATCACGTAGGACGCCATGTAGAACGAATGTGTCTCTTAATTTTTTTACACAATTGAATGTTTACTTGTGCACACTCAACTGAACCAAAGTTAAAAGACATACTTATGTATTACACCTAAAATTAAAGAATATTATGATATATTCTACATATTTTGAATTTAAAACTACAAATCTTTAACAAATCCTTTTTACTTTCTTAAATTCATACCAAATCAAAGATCAAATACAAAAATTAAAATTTAAACCTAGAACAAATATGCCCTTCACTCTAATGTAAATGGTGTGCAGATGTCTTCTGTCATACTTTTGGGATATTGGTATCCCTGCTGTTCAAAAACTAGAGCAAATATGCCATTCACTCTAACGGAAGACTAAATAGGGACACGTGACACAATCTTATCCTTCAATCCGATATTTAATAAATGTTAGATCGGTGGATAAGATTGTGACACGTGTATGTCCATTAGTATAAAGGGTATATGTGCTCTAGTTTTTGAATGACAGGGGAACCAATGTCCCAAAAATATGACGGAGGGTATCTGCATACTATTTTCGATAATTTAGAATATATTTATCCTTTTCCCTATTTAAAAATAATAAAATAATCTCACGAAATACCCGAACATCCAATCCCATCCCATAACCAAATAATACCATGAAGGGACCAAAAGTTGGTCATGTGCAGTGCTGTCATAGGGAAATAAATAACCCATTTATAATTTATGTCATCATCTTCTACTCATTTTTTATATATATATATAAAGATAAAGAATCACCATAATACAACACACCAATAATTTCCCTTTCTTTTTTTTCTCTCAAAATATTTAATTTCAAGAATATCATATAGTAGTAATCTCAGTGTCTGCTCAAAAATTTGAAAAAACCCAAAGCCTTTGGAGATTTTTCAGCAAGAACAAGAAATACCCTTTTGATATTCATTGCTAAAAGTAAGAATTTTTCTTCTTCTTTTTTCTAATAATTAGAAAGTTGTTTCTGTTTTTCACTTTTTTTCTTTGTTTATGAAAAAGGGATACTTTTGATTCTTAAATTTGTCTTTGGAAAGTTGAAATTTTTCAATAAAAATCAAATCTTTGTCATGACCTTGACTTTTACTTTCATAATTTTTATTTTGGAATAAAAAAGATTCTTGCCTTTTCAAATCTTGGACTTTCTTTATTTATGGGGTGCCACTAATTTTCTTGATTTACAAAAATTTTACGTGTATGACTAACATGAAAGCCTTAAAGATTGTTTCTTTACCTTATTTGTACGTATAGTATAATTTTTCGACGAAGGAAAGGGGTTTTCCACATTTTTCTTGTAAAGATTTTAGTTGATGGTTCATTTAGTTTCCATTTAGAGTTTGATTTTGTAGCCTAAATGGTATTTTTGAGGATATATTTTTGTGATTAAGGAAAGGGGATTTTGTGTTTTTGCAGAGTTTTTTGAAGGATTGAAGAGAGACAGAAGATGAGGAATTCTGTTTCTGATCATAGTTTTTACATAGAGAGTGATGAAGAGGATGATCATCAGGAGAAGCATTTGAATAAATCTGAAGAAAATGGAGATGGAAATGAATCTGATTCTTCAAATTACTCTAATGATGATGATGATAATCATAATGATCGGCTCGAGAGCAAACCTAGCTCTTATAACCCTGCTTGGCCTCAGAGTTATAGGTATTCGAAAGATTTACTTTTGGTTCATTTCAATAGCTTGAGTTGGAATAGATGTTTGAATCATTTGGCTTTATGTTGTTTATTGTGTTTCAGTTATCGCACTATATTGTTGTTGTTACTGTTCCTTTTCTGCCTTTTCTGAATGCGCTGCACGATTTTCCTTGTTAATTGCTATGTTTTCTTCACTGTCATTTGATTTGTTGTACTTGAGTCGAGGGAGGTTTGCATACACTCTATCTTCTCCCGACCCCACTTGTGGGATTCACGGGTATGTTGTTGTCGTTGATAGGATAATGGGGTTTAACTTCTAGTACTTATTTTGTATAATATTAGTCTTATGTGGGCTTAAATGGAGCATTGAGGATTCATATAACCGGCCTCAACTTGTTTGGATTGAGTCATTGCAGTTGTTGTAATTTGGTAGCATGATGAGGTTTCTCTGTTCATTGAATGATCCTTTTTCCATTATGAACTGTGTCAGAAGATGAATCTTTTGACTCATAAGCTCATCGAGGTGCCATCATTGTTCGAGTTCTTGAATGATTACTAGTTACATTTTGCTTTCCTCCTGGTTCCTGTTTCATATTTCGTACCTCTAATCTTTGTGAAACACTTCTTGTAGGCAATCTATGGACATATACAGTAGCGTGCCCTCGCCAAGTCTTACCTTCCTCGGGACACCTTCATTAACACGTTTAGGCAGCTCATTTCTTGCCTCATCACTCACAAGGAGACACACTCCTGAAGTGTTGCCCTCTCTTCATAAGCCTCTCATATCACAAGCAGAAGAGGATCAACCACCACAGCGGCGTAGCTCTCATACTTTACTGCCTCCTCTTCCATCAAGGAGATCTGCCATTAAGAAATTTCCTGATGAGAAATCGGTGGCACATGAATTACCAGTTTCCCGTCAAAGTTCCTATGGCCAAGGCGTCCTAAACGGTTAGTTCTCTGAACACAGTATAATGTAATCCATCGTACAGATATTTCATTGAAGGTTTGTGAGGAACATATTGTTTTCATACAGGTATTAATGTTCTATGTGGAGTAGGAATCCTTTCTACACCTTATGCTGTGAAGGAAGGTGGATGGGCAGGGCTTTCTCTATTGTTCATCTTCGGTGTGATTTCTTACTATACTGGCATACTCCTGAGATACTGCTTAGACAGCCAACCAGGGCTTGAGACTTATCCGGATATTGGTCAGGCAGCTTTTGGTACAGTTGGAAGAATTATCATATCAGTATGTTCTATTGACTGTCAGTTATCTTTGCACTTCAACCTTAGTTATAAAAATCCGTATTTTCATTTTTTTGGGCAAATCATCTCATGTCTGGTACATAAATAATGTTAGACTAGCTACATATTTGACAGTTTAAGCATAAGTATACAAGAATCACTGCCTTCCTGATACTGATTCTTTTCTTCTTTTGTGTATTTGTGGATGCAGATAATTTTGTACGTGGAGTTATATGTAAGTTTATGTTACCTACACGTTATTTATAATATCCTTCGGCTTATTAATTTCCAACATTGTGCCTCATCCTGGTATATGCTTCATTAATTTTGTCCTTCATTTGCAGTCCTGTTGTGTTGAATACATAATTTTGGAGGGAGATAACCTATCGGCTTTATTTCCAAATGCACACTTGAATTTAGGAGGCTACCAATTAGATGCACGGCATCTCTTTGCTTTGGTAACCACCCTAGCTGTTCTTCCTACCGTTTGGCTGCGAGACCTCACTGTTCTTAGTTACATATCAGGTTAGTAGCTAACATCCTATTAGAAGAGCTTCATCTCTGAAGTACCAAAAAAAACAAATTGTTGGACAATGAAAATTCTGAATTGGATGTCTATAATTTTCAGCTGGAGGAGTTATTGCTTCTGTGATGGTTGTCATTTGCTTGTACTGGCTTGGTTTAGTCGATCACGTTGGCACTCAAAGCAAAGAAACTGTTCTGAATCTTTCTAGTCTTCCTGTTGCTATTGGACTTTATGGATATTGTTACTCCGGGCATGCAGTGTTTCCCAATATATACACGTCATTGGAGAAACGTAGCCAATTCCCTGCTGTCCTCTTTACCAGGTAAATATATTCACACATCAAAACAACACCAAGGTTGAGCTATATATAGAGCTTATCCGCGTCTACATTCTGAATTTCCTTAGATAACAAATCCTGCTTTTCTGATATGTTCATTGTGAATGTGGATACAATTTGGATGCAGTTTTGCTATTGTGACTGCGTTGTATGCCGGAGCAGCTGTTATGGGATACATGATGTTTGGGGACTCAGCTGAATCCCAGTTTACTCTAAACTTGCCTACAGAGTTAGTTGCCTCCAAGATTGCTTTTTGGACCACGGTAAGTGAAACCTGATTGATCGAATTCTCTCCTTGATACAACCATTTACACGTGATGACAAATCGTCTGCTTCTTTTGTAGATCGTTAATCCATTCACAAAATATGCATTGACTATGGCCCCAGTGGCTATGAGTTTAGAGGAGTTGATACCATCGAACCACACCAAATCTCACATGTACAGTATCCTCATTAGAACAGCACTGGTGATGTCCACATTATTCGTGGCTCTTAAAATTCCATTTTTCGGTAAGTTAAGCTGCTATAATGTACTTATCAATATTGCCTGAACATTGTGTTCTTGCCCTCAAAAAGAAAAATGATATCAAACTTATGTACTGATTCTCCTGCAGGATTTGTGATGGCGTTGATCGGATCATTTTTCACGATGCTCGTTGTGAGTCCTTCATACCAGTTCTATGTTTTCGTTAAATAGATCGATTTTCTGTTTCCATTTTTGACTTGTACTAATATATATGATCTTTTCTTAATATATATGATCTTTTCTTATATTTCAGACATTGATTCTACCTTGTGCTTGCTTCTTGAGAATTTTGAAGGGAAAAACAAGCCGCATTCAGGTACAAGAGAAGTTTCTCTATGGGCGTGTCTGGTATGAAGGAAAATGTTTTCCACGGAAAAAGTTTTCCTCTATACCAAACACACCCTATATCTATCTCAAACCATTTGTTGTTTCGATAGTCAGTAGGTTCAAATGAACGTGATCTTCGTTATATATATGTATACTTTCCAAATCCTTTTGCGTTACAGTTGTACAACTGAACCCGTCTTAAATCCGCCTTTTTTTTTGTTATGCAGGTAGTAACATGTATACTTATCATCATAATAGGCAGCATATCAGCAGTTATTGGATCCTACTCAGCTATCTCCAAAATCATCCACAGCTTATGAGTGAAGAAAATTGGCAATACAATGGCCATTATAGATGTTTGCAAGTCTTAGATTTAACAAAATTTCATTTTCTCAGTGTGTTCTGCTCTTAGTCTCAGACTTGTGATTTTGATGCAATCATTTTTTTGTCTTCTAGAGAAGAAACTTTATGTCATATTGATTGCATGTTACTCAAAGCATATGGATATATATAGATTGCTTCATTTTCTTTTTACTAATTCAGTCTTGGGATCTTGAGCCGAGTGTCTTTCGAAAACAACATCTCTACCTCCACAAGATAATGATAATGTCTGCGTACATTCTACCAACTAAACATTTCAACTCATTTATTATATATCGTGAACACTCGACATCAATGTAACATATAAATTTTGGAGATGTCATCTCATTATACCTTAAAAACAATTGGAGAACTACAAATATTATACCTATATATGTGAGTTCTTGTTTTTTAGTTCATATTTGTTTTCGAGCCTCGATATATTTCATGAGATTTCAGGTTAAAATATCAGCAAATTTATCCACATCCATCCTAGTCTTGATGAACAGAATTACCTGATATCTATAGCTAGTGTAACGTAACACATACCATATAAAATTAATCAAAGCACACACAAATTAATTGAAATTAATTAAAATGCATGTAAATTAACTCAAACACCCCCAATTTTTTATTTTTTTGGTCATTTTTCTCTGTGCCCCAATAACCACTACAAGAGCCGTCAACGCTGTTTAGCTTTATCGAACAGTAAAGTAATGTCTAGCTCAACACAGTTCTCTCCAGTTATTCAACAATTATTCGCAAGAAAATCAAACCCATCGTCCATTTCATCTTTTAAAGCTTCAAAATTGGTACTTATAGCACCAATTTCCCTAAATTGTTCAAGAATTCACTTGGATTTTAAGGTGAGAGTTCAGGTTTTGGAAAATCATGATGGAGAAAGTTCTGTACAAGATCTTGATGATTCACCTGCTTCGATTGAGCTACAACCCATTTCTGATGAACCCCAATTTGATCGAGTCATAGCTGAAGCACAACAGCTTGATGAATCTGTTGTGATTCTATGGTGCGTTTTTGTTCCAAGATTGTATTTTTCTTGTTGGAATATGTTGAATAATCAAAAGGGTCATCTTTAAATTGGATATAGAGAAAAGGGGTTTATAAAGTTGTGTTTTTTTTTTAGCTGGTTTATGATTTTTCACTCTATTAGTAGTAGTTGTAGTATTGCTCTCAGAATGTTTGGTCATGCTTTCTATATTGCTTTGAACTGTTTTTTCTCGAGTGTATTGGAAACAGTCTCTCTACCTTTTCTAGGTAGGGGTAAGGTTTGTCTACACCTACCTCTCCAAAACCCCACTTTGTGGTTGTTGTTGGTTTATGATTTGTTAGTTGTCTTCTGTACCAAAGAATGAGAAATGGTGTGTTTATTTTGTTATTATATGGTTTTTTGCCATCTTATATTGATAAAACAGTGATTACGGCTGAATGGTTTGAGCATAAGAGTGCTTCAATGAGATCTCTGTAAATGGTGAAATGTCACATGTCCCTCTATTATGAGATGTCTAGTTCCTCTAGGTTGATATGAATTGTGTAACTAGTTTAACAAATCAGTTCTTAGTGTAACAGCTTAACAGATCAATTCCTAGTGTAACGAGCTGAACGGATCAGTTCCTAGTGTAACGAGCTTAACGGATCAGTTCCTAGTGTCATGAGCTTAACATATCAGTTCCTAGTGTAATGAGCTTAACGGATCAGTTCCTAGTGTAATGAGCTTAACGGATCAGTTCCTAGTGCAATGAGCTTAATGGATGAGTTCCTAGTGTAATGAGCTTAATGAATCAGTTCCTAGTGTAACGAGCTTAATAGATCAATTCCTAGTGTAACGAGCTTAACGGATCAATTCCTAGTGTAACGAGCTTAATGATCATGTCTAATATATTATAGTAAGTAAGATGAGGTAATCCAGAGTGTTAACAATCAGTTCCTAGTGTAATGAGCTTAATGAATCAGTTCCTAGTGTAACGAGCTTAACGGACCAGTTCCTTGTGTATCGAGCTTAACAGATCAATTCCTAGTAAACGAAGCAGTTCCTAGTGTAACGAGCTTAATGATAATGTCTATATATTATAGTAAGTAAGATGAGGTAATCCATAGTGTTAACAATAAGTTTACATGTATGCCTTGTTTGGCTCATTTACAGTGATTGCAGTGTATAGTCACTAGGCCCATTTGAAACAGATAACTCAATAGAAAGTGCTGACATCTAGAAAGCATATAGGAAAATACCAATTATTGAGCGATGACATGCAATGAAAGTGCTCAATTTTCTTAGCGACTTAGTTCTGATTATGTTTTATACGCAGATGCAAGAGTTTCTTGTAAGGTTACATGTTTGAAATTTAGTACCAATGTTCTTTCCTAGGAAGTCATTTGATTTGCCATCTCCATGTGTCTCTTGATTTTAATCTTATTGTCCTCTAATTGTTCATATGGTTATCATTTAATTTGATTAGATGACGGCTCTTGTTTCCTAGTGGATCATTTTACCATGACCTCAAAGATAGAAGCTGAAGTTCTGTAGGTTATCTCGTGGATGAGCTTATGGGATGACACTGGGTTGTTGTTGTTGTAATTTGGTGTTTAGTTGATGTATAAAGCTCTTTGAATCTGCAGGATGGCAAACTGGTGCCGCAAATGCATATACTTGAAACCAAAGTTGGAAAAATTGGCTGCTGACTACTTCCCAAGGTTGTGCTCTCTTGCATTTCCCTTCAGATATAGCACATTGCAATAAAAAGCTTTCTCTACGCCTTAAGTGTCTACTTTAGTTGCACTTACTGTTGGTTCGTATAGGATTTGCAAGCAGCATTTGTGCTACTCCCTGATCAACTTCTGCACTACTCTTCAAACTTTTCTATATCTGTCAGAGATATTTCAAAACTTTGGATTCTTGTATTTGTTTAGAGACTACTCGTATCTCAAGCATTTTGAGAAGGGTTAGGTACTCTGAATTTTGTAGTTCTTTATTTACTTCCCGAAAGACCCAATAATAGATTGGTGAACAGTTCTTATGTATGGGAAAGACAGTCCAGGAGCTCTCTGATTAACAGACGAGACCTTTTGGCATGTTATCAGAATTAGTCCCCGTGATTTATCTAGCAGGGAAGGTTTGAGGACACTAAAATTGCTAGAGTTCATAAACTGGATTAGATGGTCGCTGTTACTCCTGAAAGTAGATTATAAGAATCAATTAATAACTATAGATTGCAGCAGGAAGTTGCTTGTGTGTACTTAGGAATGCGTTGTGCATCAATTTCTTTAGTGCGAAGAGTTTTAGTTGAATTTGGGTACTGATCCAGATCTTTTACTATCTTAATGTCCCAGAACACGCTTTTACTCTGTTGATGTCAATAATGTTCCACACAAGCTTGTGGTTCGCGCTGGAGTAACTGTAAGGGTTTCTTTCTCCCAACATCTTCCATATGTTTAATGTCTTTTTGCTATGTGATTGTTAACTGCTAAACATGTAAAACTTATAAAATCATTATCTCAAGCACTCGAGGCTATTGTAACATCATCTTTGCAACATTCTCTGATGAAAGCATAAAAATTCTTGGTCCTTTCCAGACTTGTCAATGATAGGTAAACCAATCCTATTGTAATTTTTCTTCAAGTAACAGTAGGGTCAAGCCAGCTTGCATGCACTTCAATTAATCCAACGAGTGGTGCATTGTATCCGATCAGTTCATGCTATCTTTCAGGTCGGATACCTAACCTGATATTCTTTTCTGAAAGTTGATAAAATTGCAGTATAATTGCATTGGAGTACATAGGTTACCCGCACAATAGATGTGGTACTTTTTTTTTGTGAATCAGTAGTATGAATTGATGCAGACAATGGCTAGAGAATCATAAATAGGATGATAGGGCATGGCTGGCTCTGAAAGCTTAAGAAGTGTGTTTAGAAAATGTCGGGCGTGCTGCACCAAGGGTGTGGCCTAGTGGTCAATGAAATGAATTAAGAATCATGAGGTCTCAGGTTCAAATCCCCAGCAGAGACCAAAACACTATAGGTGATTTCTTCCCATTTGTCTCAGCCTTGTCTAGGTGGGCAGAGTTATCTGGACACCACGGTTATCGAAAAAAAAAATGTTGGACATGCACATGATTTCCGAAGTATAGCTTTATCCCTTGGTCGTTTAACTAGGCCTTTCATTTTTGGGCCATCCGGCAGAGCAGGAGAGATGATTTCACCCAGAGGCGTATTTATGATTTATAGATAATGGGTGCACTATTATAAAAAGGTGGATCTAAGACATAAATTTGATCGGTTAAATTTTTTTTACTGAAAACCATTAAAATTTTAAAATCATAGGTCCAAAATTAACTTTTATTTATCCAAACCAGTTACAAAATCTTAGAAAGAAAACTAAAGCAAGATAGATAAAAGATTCAAATTTCTAACCTCACCTAGAGAGGTCAATTATCATCGTACTACATTATATGATACTTCGAGTCTGGATTTATGCATCTATATTTAAATATTTTAAAAAAATATAACACTACTATATATGATTTCGGGAGGGGACCATGGGTTCACGTGAACCCGGTGACCCCCTCCTGTATACGCCCCTGATTTCACCCCATAATAAACATTAACTTCATATGTACAGCTAACATGCAGCAGTCATACGATGCACAAGTCTCCTTTACTTGCTAAAATACGCGTTGCTACTTGAAACACTCTTTTTCTTAAATAAAATGCTGTTGTTTTTTTCTTTCTGAAAGTAGTATTATTGTTATTTAATTAGTTAAGGGCACTGTTGTGGTTTGAATTTCTTGGTATACATTTAACGATGTGAACTCTACCTTTTCATGTGTCCAAATACATGTGGTGACGAAACCTAAACAGAAAATGCCGACCATACAGGTAACAAACACTACCTATTTAGCATCTCGACAGCTAATTTTGCTCTTAGATGTTTTTAGCTTATATTCTTTTACTCTTTTCATGGTAAAAACATAGTGTAAATGTGATTTCTCTGTAGTTATGGAGGGATGGGAAGAAACAAGCGGAAGTAATTGGCGGCCACAAAGCGTATGTAGTCGTTAGTGAGGTCCGCGATATGATTGAAAATGAAGATAATTTGTGACTTGAAGGCATATCCCATACTTTCATTAGAATCCATTTTTCCAGTTTTGTTCTGGTTCATATCCTATATACTTTTACTTCAGATGTACTTTTGAAAGGGTAACTATACACATAGATTGACTTTGTTTTTTTTTTTCAAACATTCAAAGAGTAAAGTGTTGATTTCTTTTCCTGTATCCTGTACATTTATTGAAAACAGCTCCTGAGATATATGAAATTAGTCTGGTGCAAAATGTCCATTATTATATTTTTAACCTTTTTGTACTTATTATTGTTTCTTTTCTCCATTGTTTTTTGCTTGACTTATTCACTATTGTATTTCCTTTTTCGTACTTTTTTTATGTGTTACTTGGACCGAGGGTTCATCGAAAACAACCTCTCCATCTTCATAAGGTAGGAGTTAGGCTGCGTACACATTGTCTTCTTGCAGATCCTACTTGTGAGACTATATTGAGTATGTTGTTGTACTAATTATTGTGGGAGCATCGATTTTGAGTTTGAAACTGGGAAGGTTGTTTGATAGTTGTATCGTACCGGGTAGGTCCCACATAGGGGGTAGGAGGGAAGTTGAGGGAGGGGGGAATTTCATAAGTAGCACTATTAGGTGCTTGTTTTGCAAAAATATAGCGATATATTTTCCTTTCGAAACGCGGTAAAATGTATTGTATTCGTGTGTATAGCTAATCTTAATTAAAATCGTGTCAATATAATATCTAATTGTAAATGCATGTGTATTCATGTGTGGTCAATACTCAATTGTATATGTATATAATTTTAAAGTTATTTTCTCATCAAACTTGTACCCTTTTTTGAAGTAGACACCTAAAGTTTGCATAGGTCCTATTACCCCATCCAACTATTTCCAACAATTCTAAATACTCTATTTTTATGATATTTGCAATCTTATAACTGGTGCGTGTGTCTCACCTCCCAAATAAAATAATTTTTTTTATTTTTCTTACCCGTTTAATTGTGAGTCGGGTAAAACCTTGATTCACTCACATTTTAACCCTTAAGCCCTTCTAGAAAATTTGTGTTCATTTTTTTCGATTCCTTTTCCTTTTCTCTACATGATATTTAGTGGGATGTGAAGAAGAATATGAAGATGAAGGTATTGTTTACTCACTGGAGTGAACTTAATCAAGATCTTCTTGAGAGGGTTCTTTCATGACCATTAACTTCTATATTTCTTATATTAAGCTCTATTCGAAAGAGATGAAAATCTGAAAATTCCTTAGTTACCCATCTAATTTTCTTAAAGAAAAGCAACAAAATGGTTCAAATTTCCTACTTATGGTGGACTCCTCTGTTCCCATAACAATAAAAATGGTGAATTTTTAATCTGCAATTTTGTTACTTTCTTAGTTTTCAAGCTCCCTTGATTGAATTATTTAGATATTCTCTATGAAATTGGGATAATTTCGACTCAGAAATCATACAAACTCTTTTCAATTCTTAAGTAAATGTGAGAAGTAGCAGCAATTAGAATACAAAAAAACATATATACAGTACTTAGAATACAAAAAAACATATATATAGTACTCGTCAATAATCACCCTGAAAAGCTTTGGCCAAGAAATCCTTTGTTCTTGAACTTTTTAGGGGAAGTGGTGACTTGCAATCTTGCTACGTGGCACATTTACATTGGTTTAGGGGTGAATTTTTATTCATTCACGCGCCCCTCAACACTTGAGATTACACCTTCTTTGAAAATGGGTTAAAATGGTGTGTTGAAAATCGTTTTGTGGGGTAATAGGACCCACAAATTTTAGGTGTCTACTTCAAAAAATGGTCCAAGTTTAATGGGGTAATTATGTATTTTCTCAATTTTAAAGTTGAAGTTGAATGTATGTGTGGTCAATTATGTGTTTTCAAAGCAGAGGTTGGATATATATGTATGTATATGAAGACATCAATTTAGCTAAATTCTAGGCTTAAGTCATCTACAGTCCCTTAAAGTTGTCCTCGTATTTCACTTGGACACCTTATATTTAGGCTTGTTCCAATTGAACACCTTTATTGGTAAAAAAAAAAACATATCGAACACTTTTAACGATCAACAAAACAAATAGAGATTGTGTGTCATACACTCGCGAGTGACTTGACATAGTAACTAATGAAAAAAAGACATGTAGCATTGGGCCCATAATACAACTAACAAGATAAATTAGGAAATAAAAGCTACATTTTCATCCACAAAAAAATAATAATCTTTCTTCACCCTTTTCTTCTTTGCCAGAAACCTGGAACACCCCCACTCACCCCCGACGTACACACAATCGTCACCGGTTAAAATCGTTGCACTTCGATCATCCTCACTCCACCTTTTTTCCTTCCAATTTTTAATTAAATAAGAATTTTTTTCCACTCACACTTCTACCCATCTCCTTTATTCTGATTCAAACTTTGTAGTTGCCATTTTTCCAAATCTCTCTCTTTTTCAAACATCAATTCAAATTTGTTGATATTTTTTTTCTTCTATGTTGTGAGTTATTTAGGATTTGAATTCTTTAACGTTTCAAAAAAATAATTTCAGATTCGTGTTAGTCTTGTCGAAAAAAGTGGAGTTTCGCCGGATTTTTTTTTACTCAATTTGATTTTTATTTTTGATGAAATTCTCTTCCACAACTCAAATGAAAATCTTTATCAGTAAACTCTTTTAATTTCTGTGTTTTAATTGGTTATTTATTTAATTGATGTTGTTTCGGTAAAGATAATAACAACGATGATATTGATGGTGGCAGAATGATGCTAGAAAGAAAGTGCGAATGAAGGATTGTTTGGGAATGGGGTGTGTCAAGAAATAGTGGGGAAGGAATGGCTGATGAGGGTTTTAGGTAATATTGAATTGCAAAGTTCAATTGGGGAAGACAACTACCTGCAATTTTTTTTAAAAAAAATTATGTTCATATTATAATTTTTTTGATGTTGACATGTCCATTTTTGATTGGTCTGCAAAAAGTTTTTTTTGGCTTCACGCGCTTTTGTAGATGTGTGTTACACTTATAATGCCATATCATCAAAAAGTATTTAATAGATATATGTTTTGAAGGGTAGAGGTGTTCAATAGGTACAACCCCTTGTTCAGATGTCTAAGTAAATTATGTAAACAACTTTAAGGGGCCGCAGATGACTCAAGCCTAAATTCTATGTATATGTTTTCAACAGGTTGAACCAATCGATGGCCCCCTAAAGTTGGCACCAACTTTTACTTAGACACTTTAATTGAACTTTTTTCATTTGACACCTTGTGGCATGTTCCACTGTGTCATTTTGACACTTCTTTAACAATCAGCAAAAGTTAAAAAATGTGTGTTATCCACTCGGGGATGACATGACATGATGACAAATTAAGAGAAGACATGTGTCAATTTGGTTAAAAAAGAAAAAAATTAATTATAAGAAGAAGAAAGAAAAACCATTTAAACTTATATTTTAAAAATATTTCAATAAGAAAAGACTTCATTTTCTAGGAAGTCATTTCAATGACTCATATCTAAAAAAATTCGCTCTAAATTGGAGTTCCGCCGGAAAAATTGAGGAGATTTAGATCCAATTTTTTTTCAATGACGTCTTATATTTTCTTTTATAACTAATAATTCTAATTCTAAATAAAATATGTTTAAGCGAAGGAGAGGGAGAGAGAGAAAGATAGTAACAAAAATGGTGGATCTCCATCTTTTCCGGTGAGGTAGTGATGTTATTTTTTAGATCTGATTTTTTTAAAAAAAATAGCTTTTGTAAGTTATTTCAATCAGTTTATGATTCTTTTTCAATCTCTCTCAATGAGTATATGATTCTTCTTGTTTTACTCAAAATCAGTACATACATAATGGTGGTGAAAGGTGAAGGAGAAAGAGGGAAGAAGATGAAGAGAAAAAATATTTTTTTTCACAAAAAAAATGCATTTTACGCGCTTAAAATCAGTGCAACACATGCACTTTGTCAATTCAATAAAAAGTGTCAAAATGACACAGCGAGACATGACATGAGGTGTCTAAAATGAACAAAGCTTAGTTAAGATGTCTAAGTGAAAGTTGGTGCCAACTTTAGGGGGTCATCGATGGGTTCAGCCTTTTCAAAATGTATGCATGCAAGATTGGTCAACTGTATGTAATGGTATGTAATTTGTATGTTGTAGGTATGACAATCTCCGGCAAAGCAACATCGATTTTCCAGCGGCCAATTGAAATGTCGATGAATTTTGGGGACAACAAACGAGTGAGGTTGAGACTGTCGTGACAGTTAGGATTTGCAAATACACAAATATACGTACATGTGTATATATTGCAAAATTACATATTTTGCTATGTTCTGTAATTATTTAAAAGTATTACTATAAAAAGTAACAAGGGAGTAAAATTAGCTACTAAAAGTAATTTCCCATAAAAAGATGGAAATTTTGTCTAGTGGTATTTGTGCTTAGATTTACAAACATAGTGAATTTTGCTTAATTACAAAATGTACCAAATACATTGTATCGGCACGTATAATAATGGTAAAATACATTATATCTGTGTACATAATAAATGTATTCATGTGTGTACAATATTTCTATAGCGGAATACATTATATTCAACGCATAACAATAGTGAAATATATTATATTCGTGTGTATACAATATCTGTCTAATTGTATAGATCCTCGCAAATAATAAATATATTTACACAAATCTACTATAAAATTTCAAACTATCACTATATTATGTAATTTTTAAAAATTATTGTTGTTCCAATAAATGTAGGGCCTTAGTTTGTTGAGTCTCATCATTTTTCCTATTTGATTCTTAAAAAGAGGTCTAGTGATTTGTAACAAATCTCATATCCTTCTTCATATATGAGAATTGATGAATTAAGGAAGTAGTAGCACTCTCTTCCGATGTTTTGCCATAAGCAAATTTTGTTTTTTGACAAAAAGAGAAAACTGTATCTCCGAACCAAAAGGTGGGCATCTCAATCTAAACCAACCTTATACACCAAGAATTGATACATCAGGAAGATAGCATCCTTAGTATATAATAAACATGGCACATGAGTTGCTACTAAGCCTCTTCATATTTCCATAGTGAGAGTGTTGTTTTGTGCAAAGATCGTCAAACAAGAAAAGAAAGTATTCAAAATATAAGATTATCTTCATGCGAAAGATATCAGTCTATTGAGCTAGAATGTCCTTAATTGAAGAAGTGAAAATTCCTTTGACTGTTCTTTGCATACCAGACATAACCAACTCATATTTGGGTTTGGTTCTCAATTGCAAATATATCAAAAATTTTTTATTTAATTGAGCAATAATATCTTACAATGATTTATTTACAAAAATACTCAATATAATTTCTTCTCTAGCGAAATCAAACCATAAGATGCATGACTTTTTATCCAACAGCTTTTTTTTTCTTTACTTTGACACTAACCTAATAAAAATGTATTTGATAAGTTGGTAGGCAAATAAACTTTAAAATTTTAATTTTGGCATACATTTTTTAATCATAAGTATCATGCATATTAAGAATAAAACTAAGAATAATACTTATCACGTGACTTCCAAGGAAATAGGACAAAGTGAAATGATATAAAAAAGAGATATATATCATCAAACATTACCTGGGCAACAAAATGTAAATACAAAAATAAGATTTTTTGCATTTTGATAATAAAAATAACAAAATGCATATCTTCATTACAATATGCTCAATTGATGTATGACCGCTATCAGCTTGGTAATTATTCTCATTTTTTAACTATTTTACATCACAAGTGTAATTATATCTAGGATTACCACTTTGATCCATTACAATAGTAGTAACTATGTTGACACTTAAAAAAATGAAAAATGTTAAGATATTCTTAATGATATTCGGGCTTCTATCCAACAGAGTCTTCCATAATTGACCGACCGGTGAAAGGATAGCCGGACCCGTTGAAAGCCGGCAGTTATTGATGGCTCGGAAAGAAAGCTGGGCTAGATTTTCTTCCCTTAGAGAGGCTTATTCTCCTTTCCCGAGTTCTCAAGAGACTATTTATATTTTGTAAGTAATTTTCAGATATTTATTTATAATTTTTTTTTGAGATATTGTGCATTTGTATGTGTTTTCAGAGTGCCACGACACAAAAGATTAATAATACACGATAATTTTTCATGAATTGCTTAAATTTGATGACATCAATTGAATTACTTAATTCATCTAAAGAGAAATTTTTAATTTTTCTATTGCAAATAGATACAGTATAACAATTTTCTAATGGAATGATTGAATATATCATCTCAAATTCGATTCTCTCAATATTAGCTTACATATCTTTGTTTTATTATATAAGAGTTGCTAAAAATGGACAATTTTTTACATATGGCGTTTTCTTAACCTTGTTTCGAGGTATTACATGACTTATTCGATAGATGCAATTATTTAAAAAATGAGTTATTTTTTTTGAAATTTAAATAAATAAGATGTTGGACATGCATTCACAATATATTACCTTAAATGTTGTTGTAAAAAAATATGTTACTAATATCAAAATTTAAGTAATTTCATTTAAAATTTTAAAACATTTTTATTTTGAAGACTAAGAAGTTTTTCTTTCTTTCTAACAATTTTTTTTGTACTTGACAATTTTGTTCTGCAAATTTTAATATTATCTAAATTAAAAATTCACTATAAAAATTGTTAATTTAAATTTGTATATAATTAATAAGTAAACACATGTATTCTACTCATATAATATACTACAAAATCATATAAATTATATGTGTCGTACTTGTTCAAATTTAGAGAGAACTACATAGATATTTTGGGGCTTTAGCTACCTTACCCTAAAGCCGCCCTCTGCCGGTATACCTCCATCTCACGGCGGTGTGTGCCAATTTTTCCCTGTTCACCTACTTTACTTTACCTAGAGCTGACCGGCGGTGTGCCTGCCATGGGAATGATGGAGATAGATGGACGTGAAGGAAGTGTTGATTCAGAGAGGTGGGAGGATGATATGGAAGAAAGCGGGTATGATAAATCTAAGGATTCTTCAAGTAAGCATCGAAGCAGTAAGGATAAGGATAGGAAAAGTAGTAGTGGTCGAAGAGAAGAGAAAGAGCATAAAAGAGATCGGGAGAAGAGTAAAGAGTTGGAGAAGGATCGTTCGTCAACTCGTGATAGAAGGAAGGAAGATCGTAGAGATCGTGGAAAAGACCGGGAGAGAGATACTGAACGGGGAAGAGATAAGGAACGAGATCGGGATACTGACCGGGAGAGGGATAGTGAACGGGGAGGAGATAAGGAACGAGATCGGGATACTGACCGGGTGAGGAGCAGCAAGGATAAGGATAGTGAGAAGGTAAGAGATAGGAAAAAGGAAAAAGAAAGAGGTAGTAGAGATGGAGCTGAGAAGGAGAAGGGGAGAGAAAGAGCTAAAGAGAAGGGGAAGGAAGTGGATGAGGATGATAAGGAAAGGTCAAGAGACAAAGATAGGAGCAGCCGTAGGCAGCGAGATGAGGGTCATGATAGGAGTAAGAACAAGGACAGGCGGAAGGATGGGGATTCTGATTATCGCGATGCAGCTAACCAGGAAATTGTTGTTTCTCATGAAGATGAGGAGAGGTCACATAACAATGCAGTTGAAACAGGTGGATCACGATCTGCTGCTGCTTCGGAGCTGGAGGAACGCATTCTGAAGTAAGTAACCCATTTTTTACTGGCTCTTTTATTTCATAATGTATCATATTGTATTGTGTTATCTTGTATCCTACTATATTGTTTCATAATATATCATATTGTATTGTAGTGTGTTCTATTGTATCGTACTGTATTGTTTTAATTGAATACATTTACCATTCAATTGATTTCAGCTAATATCTTATAATAAGAAAGGAAAAGAGAAAGAGTTGCTACTTTTCTATGTTAGTTTTTTTTTTTGAGAAGGTAACAATTTGTATATATTTATCCATACAACACCTAGGTTGTGCTGAAACCATATTTTACATATGAAAAAGAAGAACAAATTGCTTCGTCAACCTATCAAAAAAACAAAGGCTTCTATCACTGAAGCAGTACCTTCTATGTATCTCTAGTTAGCTCAAAAAATAGAAAATATCTAAAGCAGTTCAACTTAAAAATATCTCGAATTTCTCTCTTCCTAGATTGCCCACCAAATGCAGGCTGGGACAAACCTCCATCCATCTTTCTGTGTAAATCTTGTACTTGCTTTTTCCCAGCTGAGCAAGACCTCAATAATCTTTCTTGCCATTGTCCAAACAATATCTGTGAGACTAATGAAGATCTTCCATAGCATGTCAGTGATCCTACAATTTTGGAATAGATGGCTGGCTGTCTCAGTTTCTTCAGCATACATGTAGCACTTTGAGCATATGTTGAAATTTCTCTTGCTAAAGTCATCATGTGTCAACACCACTTCCCGGGCTAACAACCAGTTGAAACATGCTACTCTATAGGGTATTTTAACTTTCTATATGTTCTTCCAAGGCCAGTTGTTCATCTGTTGAAGGACTTTATTGAGTAGCTTATAAGCTGAACTAATTCTGAAGCATCCTATACTGTCTATTTTCCATAGAGCTCCAAGTAGTGTAAGCATTTTTGATATTGAAGGGCACAGACCAGTGTAAACCAAAAAGGGCTAGGAACATGTTCCAAACGGCAGTGAAGCATGCCCCCAAGGCCTAGCTCGAGTGGCAAAAAGTGGAGGATTTGTGGGTTAGGTCGCAGGTTCAAGCACCACACCATGCAAAGCGAAGCCCGGTATTTAAGTGGAGAAGGGTAGAGGGGCGGGCCCATTATCTATCGAGTTTAGAAGGTTGTGATTGGTCCAAAGGGCGGGTCACAGACGGATTTCTTGGTTATCAAAAAAAAAAAAAAAAAGGGGCGGTGAAGCATGAGGTGGTTGATGCTTTCTGATGTTGACTGACACATGTAACACCTATTGACCAGTTGGAATCTTCTTCTCTTAAGATTGTCTTGAGTGAGGCATGCTTCTTTTCAGGCTGTCCAAGTAAAACATGAGAATTGCGTTGAGGACATAATTGTACAAATAAAAGTGTGCTCTCCCTACGGTTTAAGCCTTTATGTTAGATTGTCACACATTTCAACAATAGCGATAATGATGGTATCCACCCGTCTGGTGGTCATGATGTTATTAACATTAACAATGTAACTTTAACTAGAAACGAACCAGAGAAAGGCGACAATGGTGGTGCTAATTTAGTAAATTTAATCTGTAATTGTTACCATTCTGTTAATGGTTATCCATTTGTATTTATTTTGTTGAGAGATTCGTTTTATCATCTGTCTTAAGCTAGCACGTGGTTTGTAGCTGTGTGCACTGGCTCCTATGATGTGTACGGTGCTGGTTTAGTAATTTAACCAGGGCAGTTGTACATGCACATTGGTTGCTAGATGCACAAAATTCTTGAAAGATGTTTTGACACAGTAGAATCTAGATGTGGTTTGATAAGTTATGTTTATTGTACTTGGTAGCTATAGGCTGAAGGAATGCTTATGACTGCAGGATGAAGGAAGAGAGGTTGAAGAAAAAATCAGAAGGTGCTTCTGAGGTGTTGGCGTGGGTTAGCAAGAGCCGGAAGATCGAGGAGATAAGGAATGCTGAGAAGGAGAAAGCCTTACAGCTTTCAAAGATTTTTGAAGAGCAGGTAGGTTGTCTGCTGATGTGCATGTGATTCTTTTATCTGTTGGAATTGGATTGATTTGACTTCAGGTCTTCATGATATATTGCAATCTTGCAGGACAAAATGAATGGAGAAGAAAGTGATGAGGAGGAGAATGCTCGGCTAGCTGCAAGTATGGATCTTCTTTCTGAATATTTCTTTTGGTTAATCTTTCTAATCAAATGTTTTACAAGACCATCCACATTCAATCAAAGTCGTAATATATTGTCTTTGGAACAGAAAAAAATGATATACTTGGTGCATTTGTCTTGTTTAGGTGCAAAGCTTCCTGCTCTTCATTCTTAGTCTGTTTGATTTCACTTCTAGTTCTAGTCGTCCTACCTATGATACAAAAATTGTTGGTGGAGTCCCTTTTATCATCCAACTCTAATCAAACTGGTGTTGCATGTGAAACCCAAAATTTTGAAGTCATCATTGGGGAAATGAAAGCATCCAAGGTCATTCCTTTCATGTAATATGATGTGGCTTTTGTGCAGTTTGGAAACGGAAGTTAAATGACTTTATTATATTCTCTGAATTGAAATAGTTGAAGAATGGTCTTAAGTTTGTCTTTAATTTCTCTCAACAGAAGAGCTAGGTGGGATGAAAGTACTCCATGGGCTTGACAAAGTAGTCGAAGGTGGGGCTGTTGTCTTGACACTCAAAGATCAGAGCATACTTGCTGGTGATGATGTTAATCAAGGTAACCAAATAAGTGATATGTTCATGTTTTCTTTTGTTTTGTTTCTGCTTTCAGCCTTCAGTATTGTGGATTCGGATTTTGTAGTGACTTGAATTGTATACCCCAGAGGTTGATGTGCTTGAAAATGTGGAAATTGGAGAACAAAAGCGAAGGGATGACGCTTACAAGGCTGCAAAGAATAAAACAGGGATCTATGATGACAAGTGAGATTTAATATACCTGTAATCACCACTTCTTTGTAAAGTTTGAATGACTAATTTATCTCGTTATGATTGGATGTAGGTTCAATGATGAACCTGGTTTTGAAAGGAAAATATTACCAAAATATGATGACCCGGCAGAAGAGGAGGTTTAACTCTTTGTTTCCCTTTTCTTTTTAATTCTCGGAAAATATTGTATTTCCTGAATATTGTTTAAAAACATTTTGTCCTCAATTTAAGAAGCACGGACTTGTACATCCAATCTGTCTTTCTTACCCTAGATTTTCTTTTAGGGAGTTATTCTTGATGCAACTGGAGGTTTCAATATTGATGCAGAGAAGAAACTGGAGGAGGTAAGTCATTTTTATCTATCTAATCATGTATTGTTTCCAGACTGTATGTCAGGTTACATTTGTTAACAGAGTTACCTTTTTTGATTGCCAGCTACGGAGAAGGATTCAGGGGCCTTCCTCAATAAATCGGTCGGAAGATCTCAATTCTTCTGGGAAATTATTGTCCGACTACTATACTCAAGAGGAAATGGTTCAATTTAAGAAGCCCAAAAAGAAAAAATCACTGAGGAAGAAAGAGAAGATGGACCTAGATGCCCTTGAAGCGGAGGCCAAATCTGCTGGATTGGGTGTCAGTGATCTTGGTTCTCGCAACGATAAGACAAGGCAGGTCCTTAAGGAAGAAAAGGAGAGAGCAGATACAGAGATGAGGAGCAATGCTTACCAGGCTGCTTATGCCAAGGCTGAAGAGGCGTCCAAAGCACTTCGACCCGAGAAAACTAAGAACAATCAGAGAGAGGAAGATGATGCAGTATTTGACGATGATGATGAGGAGCTTAGAAAATCCTTAGAAAGAGCCAGAAAGCTTGCTTTGAGAAAGCAAGAGGGCCTTGCCAAAACCTTTCCAGAGTCAATTGCTTTGCTTGCCGTTTCCTGTGCAAATGATTCAACAGTGGATAATCCAAGTTCTGCATCTGGAGAGGCACAAGAGAACAAGGTTGTCTTCACAGAGATGGAAGAGTTTGTCTGGGGGCTTCAGCTTGATGAAGGTAATACTCTTTAATTTGCTTGACTGATTGTGCTAATAGCCATTTTATTATGTGCGATTTCTCAAGGTAATTGGGAAAGGTTTATCCAATTGCATGTGGTGGATAGGCCATGTTTTTGGAATAGGTTTGTATGCTTGCTCAATTTAAGTGTTACTAGTTATGAGTAATTTGTGAGTTGGGAAGACAACACTGGATAGTGAGGTCGGCAAATCACTGAACGGAATTACTCCTTCAATTTAACAGTCCCCTTTTCTCCCCCATGTGGGTGTGGAGTAATGTTATATGGGGTACATTGCAATTGAGTCTCCAGATATATCGACACAAAATTCTGAAACTTATTACAGTTTACTCTCCAGGTACAATATTGAAACAGAATTTTGAAATGTTCTACAATTAGTCACTCTTCCTTCTTACTCCAACTCCTATTTTAGATGATTAAGAAAAGAAAGTAAAATTTTTTTGGAGGTTTATAGTATATAGATATTCTCCAGTTTATTTGTGAATAGAAGTTGTGTTGTTTTTATGGAAATTTCTTTTCTTTTTTTGCATGTCCATGCCTAAGGGTGTGTTTTTGTGATGATGAGCATTTAGAGTTATCCTTGTTATAAGTTCTTCAACAAAAAGACCTTGTAGAAGTTCTTCAACAGAAAGTCTAATAAATAAAAGCTTTTCAATAGCAAAAATCTTGTTTGTCATTGGAATTGATTCTGAGACAAGAGAGTCACACATTTCCTATTCAACATATATCTCGACGTCCCTCCAGGGATATCTGGTAGAATTGGAAGGACATAACACGGTTTTGCAATCATGTTTCACGTTTTAATGTTGCATTTTTGCTGTGTTTTTATCATTAACTGCAACTTTTACTTTGGTCTTTACTGGAACTTGGCAAAGGTTTTCAAGGGTGATATTATCTGATATTACCTGTTTGATCTTGTAGAGGAACAAAAACCTGGTAGTGATGATGTTTTCATGGAGGAAGACGTGTTGCCAAAACCCTCTGATGAAGAAATGAAGAATGAGGATGGTGGTTGGACCGAAGTGAAGGAAATTAAGGAAGAGGAGCCCTCTGTAAAGGAGGAGGAAATGGAAGTAACTCCAGATAATACGATCCGTGAAGTTCCAGTTGGAAAAGGTTTATCAGGGGTTCTCAAACTTTTGCAAGAACGGGGTACACTCAAGGAAGATATTGAATGGGGTGGTCGAAACATGGACAAGAAGAAGAGCAAGCTCGTAGGCATCCGTAGTGAGGACGGGAAAAAGGAAATACACATTGAAAGGACTGATGAGTATGGGCGAATTGTAAGTACTTCTACTTGATTAATGAGTTTTTGGATTCTCTAGCTTCTATTCGCCACTAGTTTTGTGCTATTAACCCCTTCAACCAGTATGCTGTTTATCCAATTGTATCCCCTCCCCCCGCGATAATTCTGTGGAAGCTGTCACTTGCCATCCTTGGTTTGTGAATAAAAAATCTCCTTGCTTCCTGCAGTCCTCCTGTCCCACACTTTCTTGTGTAAAGATGTCACTGCCTTCTGATAGGGAAAATTTTCCTCTATAATATTCAGTAGTCTGAGTTTCTTATTATCAATAAGTTTATGAAATTCATTGTTTATAGAAGTGAATTTTTTTCATAAATTGATCTAACATCTCTTTATATACCATAAAACTCCAATTTAGTACCGGCGTGTGGACATAAAATGGGATGGAGGGGATTTCTAAGTAACAGCAGGTAAGAATGGCGAGATTGCTCCTGTGAGACTACTCTGTCCATTATCACCATGGAGTTTGATTTAGCTGTAATGAGATTGGAAATATGATGATTGAGAGGGGGTAATCTTTTAATTTTCAATATAATGAAACTGACTGTAATGACACTTACCAAATAAAAGAGGGGAGAGTGGGGGCTGACTGCTGAACACCTATTTGATGAATTTCCTTCTGGTTCTATGAGTTTTTTCTAGTGTAGCCTCATCTTTCAATTGATATGTGGCTTCTTCTTCTTCAGCTGACTCCAAAGGAGGCTTTTCGATTGATTTCACATAAATTTCATGGGAAGGGGCCTGGGAAGATGAAACAAGAAAAGCGTATGCGGCAATATCAGGAGGAGCTGAAGATAAAACAGATGAGAAATACAGATACGCCATCACAGTCTGTGGAGAGGATGAGAGAAACTCATGCTCAAACAAGAGTTCCGTATATTGTTCTTAGCGGAAATGTTAAACCAGGGTTTGTTTTTTCCTTACTCTCTTTAAAGTGCTTTAATTCAAAAAGTAGATCTTTTCCCGTGGAATATCAACTATGCAGCTGACTTGTCAGTTGCCTAGGGCAGGGTTCTTATGCTTCTGTCCTGTTGAAGTTCCATCAATTTTGATTTGGCCTTAAGAGATACATTGTCAGAGATCTCTCATATTTTCCTGTCGCAAGCTTGTATTTTAATGTCTCCAACATTCTCTATGGTCTGTAATTTGCGAAGTGTTCTGTCATTTTCAGGCAAACTAGTGATCCTCGAAGTGGTTTTGCTACTGTTGAGAAGGACTTGCCTGGAGGTTTGACCCCTATGCTTGGTGATAAGAAGGTCAGTGTCTTTTGCTGATGATGATACTTATGTAGCTGGCTATGATTCTGTTTTACTCTTTGTTGCTCGGACTCTCCAAAATTGCTGCCACACGTATTTTTGAAGAGTCCGAGTCCCAGCAATGCAAGTTTTACTTGTGCTCACTAGCTGTCCACCTGAACACATATTTTTGCAGTCTGGATTGCTTCTCATGCTATGCTTAATGCTCTATCTGATAAGTTTTTTTAGTGCTTGCACATTTTGGCCTCTATTTGATCATCATCTAGTTCTCAGGGTTGTAATTTTTATCGCATCATCTTTCAGGTTGAGCACTTTTTGGGCATAAAACGCAAGTTTGAACCAGGAGAGGGGAGCTCACAAAAGAAGGCCAAAAATTAATCGTGTATACTACTCGCTGTTCAAGATATCCTTTTTGCTTTATGCACAAGATCTTGTAATTGTACATAAACTCTATCTACGCTGTGGCGTAAAAGGTTCGATTGTGATGCCTCTGTTAAATGGCATAGTAACATGAAAATAGTAGTGTACTTATCAGGTAGTTGAACAATGCTACTGTTTTTGTCCTTTAAATCACAATTATAATCGTGCTGAGCATTTGAACATTTCTTCTGTATTTGTCATCTGGATGAATGTAAATTTCATTTAGACGTTCAAAGCATGACATGTTTCAATTGAAAATCTAAATACATGATAAAGGGTGAAACTCATATTTTTTTAAAAGAATGTGTACATGTTCATGACTATTTATTACGTAAATAAGTTAATCACATAAAATATGTCTCCCTCTGATTATATATATACTTCAACAAAAATTGGAACTTGCATGATGTTTTAAAGCTTATTGAGGTTAATATTTATCATTGAAGGAGACAATTTATGTTAAGTGGTTAACTTATTTTTGGAACATACATGTAAGTTTTCTCAAAATGTTGGAAGTTCTTCTATAAATAATTCATCATATGTTTATGTGCTCAATTGAAATATGTCGTTTGTAGTTTGATTATAAATAAAATTTACTGTATAGATTTCATGGCGAATTAAAATAAGTTAGAAGGGCTGCAAGAAAGAATAAGGACCACAGGATTTGGATAACCTTACTTCTTCTTCTTTCTTCCTTTGTCACAACTTTAATAGTCACTCTGCCTATCAAGAAGCTTAAAAAAGACTCAAATAATGGCAATGCATCATTATTTTCGTACAGGAACAACTACATCCCATCAATGGCGGAGTCAGAATTCTGTCAATAACAACAGAGTCAGAATTTTCACTAAAAGGATTCAAATATACATGACTCAGGAGTCGCCCTCAGATAACCAAAAGGACACAATCCAATCCAATCAATTTGCACCACTCGAATCAGTTTTCAGACGGCGTTTACTTACAGGGATTGGCACAGCTTCTATAGTAGCCTTGGGTGCCAATTTTGCTGGCATTACTAGTTCTTTACTAGGCCTATCCCCCGATGGTGCTCGGAGTCTTAAGCTCGATGTAATCTATCCTATCAGAGGTTATACTCGATGTCTTGATACAAATGAAGGATTTGGTCAGTAAGTTAACTGAGTTCAACGTTATATATCATCACAAAAGATTGGACTTTTTGTGGCAACAATATGAGTTGCCACTAAAACAATTGGTGACGAATTTTCTGTTTTTTTTTTTTGTTACAGAGTTTGTGTATCCATCAAATTGGGTGGGTGATCAAACTATATTGTATCGAACCGCGGGGAAAGTAGAACGATCACTAGATCCACCATCATTGAGTGGCAGTGGTGATCGGAGACGGAGAAATGTGAATGAACCGGTTGTTGCATTTGGTCCTCCGGGATCAAATGGGGAGCTCAATGTTAGTGTTATTGTTGCACAAGTTCCTATTGATTTCTCGTAAGCTTCGATTCCTAATCTTACCTTAAAATGTATAATTTCTTATAGTTTTTACGAGTTTGATATTGTTGCATTTTGTTAGGATTTTGTTCTGAATTTTCTACCTGTTACGAATTGGAAATTAGCCAAGTTTTGTGAGATGTCCTCGATCTTTTTGTTGTTGCTAGTTAGTCCCTAAAGGTGACATTATCATTGGGAGTCAAGTAACCAAATCATATCAAAATATTATGCATCTTTTAGTCAAATTATTTTGACATAATACATAAACGCGATCTTTAACTTGGTCTTATCTGATATTTATGTCTTTCACAAGAAGACACTTAAATTTGTATAGAGTTGAACAAGTAGACACATGTGTCCTGCCTAACGTCCTACGTGTATTAATACACCGTAGGACGCGTGTGTCTACGTGTTCATCTTTATACAAGTTGAAGTCCCTACTTATGCACACCCAAAGCTGAAGGACATAAATGCCAGTTAATGTCAAATGAAATGACATATTTATGTATTGTGCCAATTATGTTTGTTGTTGTCTGATTTATCATCGTTAAAGATTTGCATTTGCTACGCTTCTGCATGACGTTTTGTTATTTTGATCTCAATGCGATTTTTGGCAGGATAGAGACATTTGGAGGACCAAAGGAAGTAGGTGAGGCTATAGTGCAGACTATTACAGGATCAGGCAAAAGACCTAATGTTAAAGGGACACTAATTCAAGCAAATTTAAGAGAGGATTCTAATAAAAAATACTACACATTAGAATTTCAAGTTGAAAGCCCAACATTTCAGAGACACAATGTTGCTGTTTGTTGTGCTAGGGGAGGAAAGTTATTCACTTTGAATTCACAATCTCCACAATCAATTTGGCCAATGGTGAAAGAAGATTTCTACAAAATAGCTGATTCTTTTAGCTTAACATCATGAAGTCGTAAATCGAACAAAATACAGACTTGCTTGCTTTATTTGATTCAGGACCCTCTTGATGTTGCGTCTCTTTTAGAGCTGGTGCCTAATAAATGAAAAAGATTAAGTTGTGATTGTTCTGATTGAGAATACGAAAGAGGCTATGAAATAGAAGAAAGAAAACGAGTTCGAACTCTAATTCGAAAGGTGTTATACAAATAGAGCTTCAAATGATTATAAGTTTTACATAATAGTCCAAATAACTCTCTTTTTATGGCATTAGTTATTGGATGCTCAACTTTGTAACAAGAATATCATTATAAATTTTGTTTACACTACACAAATTGTTTGATAATGCTCGTAATCTCTTCAAACAAATACAATGACAATGATAATGATTTTGATAAATTGTGCATCTCAAAATTAGAGTGTTTAACTGTTATCTGAGTTTAAATTAAAATATCTACGTATAACTATATCAAAATATAAGTAATCAAGAATTGGCCAAGGCCGACGAGGCCAATTGAAATTCAGAGTTTCCCACATTCGATCGATTATTAGTTCATCATAGAAAATTTCTAGAAGGATGTTGTCCATGTTGGTAGCAACATTGACTAAGTTCACACGACAACTAAATTTCGGTTACCCTACGCTTGTGACCAAAGTTTTCAAGTGTTCGGATGGTTTCACCCTTTAAAGTTGGACTTGGGGCGTGTTAACCTAATGTAAAATGAATTTTTTTTTTTATGAAAAAACTATTTCAAACGCGATCTAAAATTATAACAAGTTAAAATTACATCAAAAGTGTAAACAAATTTAATAAATTATATTATTAGTGTTTTACTACTTTCAAGATTCACTTTTTTTTAGGTTCCAATATTTTCTACTAACTAGGTCCTAAGTCTTATAATTACAACACGTGTCTATACACATCTTTATCCTTAAATTAAACAAGATTAATTAATTGATTAATTAGTACAAATTTCTAATCATTATTATCACAAGTTATTAATTAACCAAAAAAAAACCCCCTCATGCACGTAAAACCACAACACATCCCTAACAATAGGAGTACACGTAATTAATTAACAGTCATAAAATAATTGAACAACCTTAATAATTGCTAAATTAACGTTTGATTAATTCTTAATCTAAGAATTTCCTCATCTTTCATGTTCTAACCCCAACCCCTTTTACTAGATTGTCGTATGGAAGCTTGAAAAAACATCAAGATTTTCCATCAACGTAAGTAATTTTGTCTTAATTTTCATATAATATTTGTCTCGATTTGCGTGCCTAAATCTTATATTATGTGAATGTACATGTTTTGTTTTGTCTTAAAAAATGTTATCCAATTTTTGTGGGATTTTTTGTGTTTAATTTGAATTTTATGTGTATGTAAGGGATTCAATTGAATTTGCGTTCGTTTGAAAATTATACTATATATTAATTGTTGAATCCGCGATTCAAATTTTAGGATGTGAAATCTTGAATTCCCTTGTTAGAATTTCTTGTGGTTTGGCTTTTCCCTGGACCCCACTAGTGCGCCGGTTTACCCTTGTTGGAATTTCTGGCTCTGCCACTGTTTGTATAGTATGTTAATTGTTCTTAGCAATTATGGGGTGGAGAAATAAGATGTTTTTTTTATTGATTTTCTTGATACGGGATCTTTCGGAAAAAACCTCTCTACCTCCGCGAGATAGGGGTAAGATCTATGTACACTCTGCCCTCCCCAGACCACAACACACTGGGTATGTTGTTGGCACATGGAAACTAGTCCAGAGTGATATCATCAACTGCGCGATAGACCTGCATGAGTAAGCACTTTTAATGTCTGTCGAAAACAAACTCTCTACTTTCTCAGAGGTTTGTGTCCACTCTACCCTCTCCAGATCCCGCGTGTAGAATTACACGAGGTTCGTTGTTGTTGTACTTTAGTCTAGTAAAGGTGTTTACTTTTCATTTGGTACTAGTATCTTGCTCTTGATGTATTAAATCTTTATTGGTATTGATTTGGATATCTAATTTGTGAGTATTTGTTGTGTTTTAATGGGATTTATATAGTTGACATGACTAAAGGGGGTGTGGAAGATAATGTTGTTCTGTCCAGTGTGAATGTGAGTAATGTTGATAAGATCTTGGCGCCAAATTATAATGGGAATTTAAAGGGCAAGAACAGTTTGGAGAGTGAGCTCGAGTCGATACTTTTGAGGCAGCAGCAACGTCAACATAATCGTGATTTAGTTGGTGAACGGGAGAGGGATTTGAATATATCGAGGAGTGGTAGTGCTCCTCCTACTGTCGAAGGATCGTTTAGTGCTGTTGGAAGTTTGTTTAGGAATTCCAATTTAACACAATCTAATAGTAGTAACAACAGCAATGGTGGTGGTGGTAATTCCAGCAATGACATTTTGACAGAAGAGCAAATTCGATCACACCCTGCGTACTTAGCGTACTATTACTCAAATGTCAATCTTAATCCGAGATTGCCCCCACCGTTGATGTCTCGAGAAGATTGGAGAATTGCTCAGAGGGTTCAGGCAGGAGGATGTGCTTTTATGAGCAAGAATTTGATGGAACAAGGTGGTGGTTCATCATTGTTCGCGATGCAGCCTGGTTTCCCTATACAGAGGGCGGAAGATGAATTGATAAAGCTGAGGAAGACTGCTGCAAGGAATCTTTCACGAGGAACATTGGAATCGAACACTGGAATTGGTGTGAGGAAAAAGAGTTTCGCGGATATAGTTCAGGTGATCTCTCTTGTCTCGTGCTGGTTTATTTACTTCACCTCTGCATCTTTTTATATCCAAATGCTTCTATTTAGTTCATCGAAGTAATCAATGTACCAACACTTTCTCAAGTTGACGTGTGTTCGTGACAGATTAACGTTGTTTTTTTCCTTTTTTGGTGCAAAGCAACACATATTCATATGAAAGTTATCATCTTTTCAAAATCTATCATGTCAAATCATCGAGAAAATGCAGAAACGTACCTGAATCCATGAGTTCCAATGAAGACAACCACGTTCTCCTCCTCTACTTCTCATGATACTTTTGAGACTTTTGAATTAAGATGATATACTTTTATTTTTCAGGAAGGACTTGACCAATCTGCACTCTCGTCTGCTGATCTTTCACACGCTGAAAGCACAGAACACACAAAGACATTGCACACTGGAAATGCTCCTCCCGGCTTTTCTGGATTGGAAAAGATTCAGAATCCTAATCCACATCACCCTGATTCTTCCGCATCTGCTATCAATTCACCGAGAAGAAGGAGTGGAACACCTGAGCCTCGTTCATTTACAAGATCACCTAGTCCCAAGATTTCAATTGACATAACTAACTCAAAAGGCCTCAATGCTGACGTATCTGATCTTACTGCCTCATTATCTCGCCTTCAACATGACGATAATATGCAGCAGACTTGGCTTCAAAATAGACTATCAAATGGTTATAGGCAGGGCGTGCAACATCAACTAAATGAATACTATGGAGCTGAAAATTTAGGTACTGTTTCCGATTATGCTGACCATAATTCCACATTCTACCTTGATGGACATACGGATTACCTCAGTCCTGAGTTTGTGAGTCAAAACTCTAGAGTCCAACACCATGTCAATAACAATCACATTGTTGATTCTACCGGATATTTACCTGGTGGATACAAATATAATCCGAAGATGGTGTTGAATAACAATCTTGGTAAGGTTTATTGATCAGTTGTGATATCGTGTGCATTAAAATTACTTTTTGTGCTCACGTTGTTTGAAAAATGTGTTAGGTTCTCATTTAAATGGTGTCAATGGGAATGGACTCCATTTGAGGAGTGAGCCGAAATATGCAACTTCTCATGGCAATACAGACTTAAAAGTTCTTGGAACAATGTATGCTGAAGCATCACTCCTGCAACAGAAGCAACAATATTGCCCTTCCTTAATGCGTAATTCTTGCAGTTTAACAGATAGGTATCATGTGATTCATGCTCTTGGCTCAGGCCAAGAGAATAAAATAGCAAATTCATTGTATGTGACAGTAGGATCGAGAAGTCCTATGTATCAGAGTGATCCTCTCCCACAGATTCCTCCTGCCTTGATAAATTCTACCGATGAATCTAAAAGTTCATGGCATTCGGAGAACGTTGCTGATGGAAGTGTTTTACCGTCTCTGCTGGAAAATCTCAAGAACAACCCCAGGTCGTTGGATCTTTTGGATGTTCTCAATCATGTTGTTGAGTTCAGGTGCATCTAAGCTGCTTTTTCCGTATATACTTTAGCTATATCATCTCTTTTTTTCCTTTACTGCCTTTTTTTTATTACTTAGTAAGGATCAGTATGGGAGTCGATTTATTCAAAAGAAGCTGGAAACTGCCACTGTCGAAGAAAAGACGAAGATATTCCCAGAAATTCTTCCTCATGCTCACAGTTTAATGACAGATGTCTTTGGGAATTATGTCATACAAAAGGTACTGATAGTCGTTTAAACCATCGTTATCTTTTTCTTTTTTCTTCTTTTTCCTTTTCAAACTGTACACTATCCTAGATGAATTTTGTATTGATTGCCATTTGTTAATCAATGTAAACAGTTCCTCGAGCATGGAACGGAGAGTCAAAGAAAGGAACTAGCAAGGCAACTTCTCGGTCATGTTTTGCCTCTGAGTCTTCAAATGTATGGTTGCAGAGTTATTCAGAAGGTTGATCCTTATACTTTATCCTGTACTAACTCAATCTAGTTTCAGAGCACAGTCATGTCTTGTGCATTCATATGTGTTTGTCTAGATCGATGACAAATAAGTACTCCTTTTGTTTCAATTTATTTGTATGGTTTTGACTTGACACGGAGTTTAAGAAAGTCAAAAACTATTTTTTGTCACATCAAAGTAATTGAACTCTATCCGCTATAACAGTTAAGTCAGACGAAGAGATAGAGTACGATATCCTTGCTTAATAGTTCATTCTTTTGTCCCTTTTTTCTGGATTACAGAATGAAACATATTATATGATCACAGGCTTTGGAAGTCTTTGATGTGGAACTGCAGAAGCAAATGGCTACAGAACTAGATGGCTATGTGATGAAATGTGTTCGTGATCAGAACGGTAATCATGTTATTCAGAAGTGCATAGAGTATGTACCTCAAGATCGAATTCACTTTATTGTAGCTTCCTTCTTCGGGCATGTTGTGTCTCTATCAACACATCCTTATGGCTGCCGTGTCATTCAGGTACACTGATATGGTTTTTTTTTCGATTCTTTGTTTTGATGTGTTGAGTTCCCTCAACCACTTTGGATCTGTTCATTTTCAGCGAGTCCTTGAGTACTGCAATAATCCGGAGACACAAAAGACCATCATGGATGAAATAATGCAGGCTGCCGGTACTCTAGTGCTGGATCAGTATGGAAACTATGTCATTCAGGTAATCAACTTACGACATTTTCATCTTGATGTCATCATTACTTTACGTCATTGCTTAAGACTGTCTCGAGGCACTTCTCATTTGCCCTGGAACCGCCTTTTTGAATGCTGGCTTAAATCAACTACGCTCTTAGCAATGTAGACCACTAAGTTACAGGAACAAAGCTCTTTACTACACCTACTGATAAAAATTCAGGCAAAAATTAATACGTCGATTACAACTGGCACAAGAGGTTTCTGACTATAAGTTGTATCCACCTTTGCTAAAACGTCTGATATGCTCGACTTTACCTGATTGTATGTGTCCTGAAATCTTCAGCAATATCCTTTAGTTGGCTGAGTATTTAGTTTTTCTGCTGAAAAGATGAATAGGTGTTTATGCAGCTGCTGTTTGCTAAGGTACTGGCTTTCATTTTTGAATTTCCGAGTCTGATAAACGTCTGCAGTAGATGATGTGGAATTCTTCAATTTTTTGTATTATAAATTGCTGAACTTCTGTTCTTGGTTCTTATTTCGATCTTCTTCTTACTTCTCTAGCATGTACTCCAACACGGTAAACCACATGAGAGGTCTGATATAATAGGCAAGCTTACCGGACAAATTGTAAAGATGAGTCAGCACAAGTACGCTTCTAATGTCGTTGAGAAGTGCTTGATTTTTGCAACTCCAGAGGAGCGTCAAATTCTGGTGAATGAAATGCTTGGTTCAACACAAGAAAATGAGCCTCTACAGGTCTGTTACTATAAAACACTTAAAAATCCTGAAAATTACGTAGTCTTAAAAGGAACGTCTTAGCAACAATATGAATCACTACAAACGCTAGGATGCTAATCAGGACCTCCAGGAGAAGTCATATAACGTATTTGTTCTTATGATGGAAATCTTAGTCGTTATGACAGTAGAATTGGTGGACTATGTAGTACTTCGATCCTTAGCTTAGTAATCGGAACACATAACAAGGTTGGAGAAGATATTTGCTTAACTTGTTATTCACAATTGCTGTGATGCTGTCCCTTCTCTTCTTTTTCCATCGCCCTGTCTCTTCCCTTCCACGTCTATCAGTAAAGTTCAGCACGAAAGTCAAGGTAAGTGCACAGAATAGGCGTCTCAGATAGAAACTAAGCTCTAACTATAGGTAACCAACATGTTCAATTCAAAGACAGGTAAAAGGCTTAATCGAGAGAGTGATCATAAGTTCCAATCTTACGTATAGTTTGTGTGCTGGTTTTTCTCGGACCCTGCTAACACATGATGCCCCTTTTCTGCATACACACCATCTCCACAATAACATAAGCATCTCTTTTTCTTTCTCTCCTTGAGCATTTTCATCGTCATACAAAAGCTAACATGTTAAAGCTTAGCGATCTTCAATCATGATCACTTCAATTTTCCAATGCAGGCTATGATGAAGGATCCATTTGGTAACTATGTAGTACAGAAGGTTCTTGAGACATGTGATGATCAAAGTCGTGAACTAATTCTTTCGCGAATTAGAATACACCTTACTGCCCTCAAGAAATACACTTATGGAAAACACATTGTATCTCGTGTTGAAAAACTCATCGCGACAGGAGGTTGGTACACCCCTCTCCCTTGATATGTTTCGTGATACTTTAGTCTTTAACAAACTTATCGCGATCATTGTATCGTCTTATTTATCCAGAGAAACACGTGGCGTTATCGATGAATTCTTCTCGAGGCAATCCAGTTTTGAAGAACTGAAGACAATTTTTTTTTGTGTACAGCTTGTAAATAAGCAGCAATCAGTGTTGCTTCTGCCAAAATAATTGTAAATGGAAACTCTGTAATTATTTTTTGGGTAGTGAAATGAGGCAACTTATTATATTCTAGTTGCTACATGTTTTTTTGGAACTATTGTAAATAAGCTGATACTTCTCAAGCATGAAAAAATTGAGGAAATTTTACATATGATTGTTTGTATAATCATCTAATATTTGAAACTCTATTTGTCCGATTAATTCTGATTTACGCTATACAAGACATTTTAAGGGGGAAATGCTTTCTACCAGATATTGCTCCGTTCCTAAAATTCGAATTTGAGACTGCTGGTTAATCAACTTTAGATATATGTGAATTTTAGCAATAAATTATTTAGCTTCTGAAAAACAATTTATTTTACTCTTCAAAAATACTTATTTTCTCCCATACCTCAATCAAATATCTCACTTTTTTTTTAAAAAAAAAGAAGCATTTTTGACCTCCTAAAACTTTACCAAACAAGTTATATGACACGTATAAGGTAGATACAAATATATTTTTACGCGCATGAATTCAGATAAATTCCACTGCACATATTCAACACCAGACTAGAAATAAAAAAAGAAACTCAAATCATGATAATACAAAGCCATATTTGTAAACAAAAATAACTTTACTGAATCATTTAGACCTATTAAAAAGTGTATAACAATTAATAAAAAAACATATTTGAGTGTATTTCAAGTCATTTTCCTTCTCTTTTTTTTTTATTATAAAAAATGAATTTTTCAAAAAAATAAAATTCTTATCATAACACACACAAAAAAAAAAAATTTAAAAAAATCACTTACCAAAATATGGAAAAAATAATTTAAAAAATGAAAGTGAAGAAAGACGAAAAGGGGAAGAAAATAAAAGAGGTGGGAATAGCAGCAAATTCAATTTACTTTCATCAGTTCTTGAAATTTGATTTACTCAAAGAGAAAGAGAGAGAACAATTTTTCAGAGCCTTCAACAATGGAGGCAGTAGTAGTGGATGCTGGTTCTAAATTGCTCAAAGCTGGTTTCGCTATTCCAGATCAAACTCCTGCTATGGTATTTTATTTTTTTTACTTTTCTTAACTGTAGAATAGGAACCCCATCCAAAAAAAAGGTTCAAATTTGGAGTTTTCTAGCTATTTTACCTCAATTTACGTGAAAGTTTGGAGCTTTGTTATGGTTATACTGTATTTGTAACTCTTTTCTTGATTTTGGTTGTTTATAGACATAGTATAAGAAAACCCCATAAGAAAAGAGCTGAAAGATTGGAACTTTTTGCTATTTACTTGTTAATTTTGCCTCAAAATTTGTGTTTTTTTTTTGTGGGGGTGGGAGTGGGTGGGGTGTTATGATGGTAATAATGTAGTTAAAGTTTTATGTAACTTTGGGAATGAAGTACAGGAAAACCCCATATGAATTTAGCTTCAAAATTGGAACTTTCTGCTATTTACTTGTTAATTGCTCCAATTTTGTGTGGATTTTTTTTGGGTTTTTAAGATGGTAATGATGTAGTTAATGCTTTCTGTAACTTTGGGAATGAAGTAAAAGGATAAACCATAAGGAAAGGGCTTCAAGATTGAAACTTTCTGCTATTTACTTGTTAATTGCTCCAATTTTGTGTGCATTTTTTTGGGTTTTTAAGATGGTAATGATGTAGTTAATGCTTTTTGTAACTTTGGAAATGAAGTACAAGAAAACACCATAAAGAAAGAGCTTCAAGTTTGAAACTTTCTGCTATTTACTTGTTAATTGCTCCAATGTGTGGATTTTTTGGGTTTTTTTTTTTTGATGACAAGGGAAACCCCAGCCGCTACCCTTTGGGTGCGCACAGGGTAATACCCCGCTCCTATGCAATAGCTCGCAAACCACATAGGAGAGGTAACCCGCACTATGCAAGCCCGGTGCGACGAGCTCGACCCAGAATGCAAACCCCTTGCTTTCACTGCAAGGGGTTTCGAACTTGAGAACTCTAACATGGAAGTCCCAAGCCCAAACCACTAGGCCACCCCGAAGGGTATTTTTTGGGTTTTTAAGATGGTAATGATGTAGTTGATGTTTTTTGCAACTTTGGGAATGAAGTACAAAAAAACCCATAAGAAAAGAGCTTCAAGATTGGAACTTTCTGGTATTTACTTGTTTTTCCAATTTGTGTGATATTTTTTTGGGTTTTAAGATGGTAATGATGTAGTTAAGGCTTTTTGTAACTTTGGGAATGAAGTACAAGAAAAACCCATAAGGAAAGAGCTTCAAGATTGAAACTTTCTGCTATTTACTTGTTATTTTACCCCAATTTTATGTGATGTTTTTTTTTGTTTTAAGATGATAATGATATAGTTAATGATTTTGGTAACTTTGGGAATGAAAAACAAGAAAACCCTATGAGGAAAGAGCTTCAAGATTGAAACTTTGTGTATTTTTTGGGTATTTAAGATGGTAATGGTTAATGCTTTTTGTAAATTTGGGAATGTATGGTTTAGGTAATACCAACCCAAATGAAACGCATTCCTGAAGATGATGAAGGTTCCTTGTTTGAGGAGGAGGAAGTTGCTGTGGATCCCATTGAGAGAGGTTTCGTTAAAGATTGGGATGCAATGGAAGACCTGTTGCATCATGTTCTTTATTCTGGTCTTGGTTGGGAAATTGGAAATGAAGGTCAAATTTTGTTCACTGACCCACTCTGCACTCCCAAGGTGAATTGTTGATTCTCTTTAAAAACTTTTTCAGAATTTCTGTAATGCATTTTTTTTTGGGGGGCTAGTACCAAATTTCCGTATAAATTAGTGAATTTGAGTATGCAAACTACTGTAGTTAGTAATGCACATGACAAGAAAATGATTTAAAGAATTGCATATTGGATGAGCTGTAATGTCAGCTTGAAAAGCTATAATCCTTTGCTAAGGAATAGTAACTGAGAGAGCCTGGAAATCTCAGTTTCAAATCCTAGTTACAACCTTTGGAGTAATCCCATTTACTCCAGATTGGTTGGCATGATTAGTATAACCTTGGCAACATGTGCTTAGTCTGGATGCACACAAGCTGGTCCAGAAACCATCGATATTAAAATTAAAAAAGGAATAGCAACTAAGTGAATATGTCCTTGGTGGCATTGCTTTCTGTAATTCGGCATATCTAGTTATGAAGTTTAAACAGGATCCTAAGGGATTAGTAATTGGCTTGGTCTTATGAGATTAAAGAGAAGTCTTGAAATATAGGGAAAATTGTAAGTCATTGGTGCTGGATGCTAGATTTGGCTTATTGTTTTTTAACTGCAACATCAAGTTAGTGTCTTTTCGTGTATTGGTTTGGAAATGTAATTTAATATATATATTGCTGCCTTTGTGTCAACAGGCTGTTAGGGAACAATTGGTGCAATTGATGTTTGAAACATTCAACATCTCGGGCTTCTATGCCTCTGAGCAGGCAGTATTGTCGCTTTATGCAGTTGGACGCATATCTGGCTGTACTGTTGATGTTGGTCATGGGAAAATTGGTATCTGCATTACCTTAAAACCTATCATCCTTCAACATCCATGTATTTGAAGATTCTTTGCTTTTTCTGTCACTTAGTCTTCCGTTATCAGATTTAGCTAGTCACTAGTCATTAGGTAGTAAACATACTTTGTTTCTGTTTCCTTTGAGTTGCAAAGTATAAGTGAGCAGAGACATGAAAGCTTGAGAATGTGGTTATCATTGCAGTATTGGTTGGAAAAAACCTAGTAGTACTGTTGGTTTTATTAGTTTTGAGATACGGACCAGGGTAATAATCCAGTGTGTGGTTACTAGGGTTGATATGCCCCTCAATGTTCTGTGTTTTCTTTGTCTATTTAGAGTTGAGCTTTTTTAAGCAGTACCTATTACAGTTTATGCTGATTTATGAAAAAAAATGTACAAACGGTGCCCTGTGCTGGTGGACAGCACATCTGTATAGAAAACATGATAATTCTCATGACCTTGAATACTTTCTAATCATCTTCTTGCATCTTAATAAGTTGGATTTGGGCTTCTACAAGGAGAATATTAGCTTACAAAGTTGTAATATCACTCTTGCATATAAATGCTACAAATTCTTCTGTA
The DNA here is from genome assembly GCA_029007595.1 of Solanum commersonii. Classification (NCBI taxonomy): domain Eukaryota; kingdom Viridiplantae; phylum Streptophyta; class Magnoliopsida; order Solanales; family Solanaceae; genus Solanum; species Solanum commersonii. Next base: position 2,455,423 of record JAJTWQ010000069.1, read on the forward strand.
TAATTAGAGACTTCATCATTTGAGTTTAGAAGTATTGTAATTTAAAAGCTCATAGTAACACAATTTTGCTTTTGAGAAAATTTGAGCCATAGGAAAAATATCTTTATCATTCATCACTACTCAGGGTTGGTACCCTTTTGATGCTTACGTTTTACAAATAAATGGTTCAGAAAGAAAAGAATATCGTAGCCTCTATTAGTTGGTATGGGCAGAACAATGATGTTTTCTTCGCTTGCCTTAGATCAAGGAACTGTGAGAATTACTTTCGGTCTGGTTGCTATAAGAAATATAACTTTTGCTTATTTTGCTATAATGAACATTCAAGGTTTTTTAGTGTGCTTCTTTTCTTCTAAAAGTTAAACTGTTTGTATTCTATTTTGGAAATGTTGCTTTACTTTTGCTTGTTTTTTCTCCATCTGTGTTGATTTCTCAGAGTTCTTCCGAATGTCTTTTTTATGACCTTTTAGATATTGCACCTGTCATTGAGGGTGCTGTTCAGCACATAGCATCAAGAAGGCTGGAAGTTGGGGGTTTGGATTTGACAAAGCTACTAGCAGATGAGCTGAGGAAATCAAATCCCACAGTGAAACTCAATATTTCTGATGTTGAAAAATTGAAAGAACAGTATGCATGCTGTGCTGATGATGATATTGCCTATGAGAAGCTTCAACACTCATGCCTGGAAGAGAAACATACTCTGCCTGATGGCCAGGTTTTTGTGCACTACATTTCAGCTTATAAGGCACCATTATATGAAGTTGATAGAAAACCAGTTGGTTGTATTTTAATACATCTTTAATTTCTAGAACTTATTCTAGTTTCTTAAGGTAAACATAAGCTTTTGTTTTCAAACCGCTGAAAGAAATCCTTCATTTGATTTCTCTAAAGGACATTGTGGTGTAGAACAAACTCTCGTTTCTGATTGTCTTGTTCCAGCAAAGAGGCTTAAAACCTCCATTTGTGAATTCTTCTGGTGACCCATTATGAGGTTGAAGACTGATCTGATTTTTAACATTTCTAGGATTAATGTCTTTCGCTGCCCCATTATGAGGTTGGAGACTGATTTGATTTTAAAAATTATAAGGATTGATCTTAGATGTTTTCTCTGCTTTTTTCTATGGAATAGCAGAAGTTATCCAGTTAGGGTTCCAAAGAGTGCTGCCATGTGCAATACTCATTTTCAGGAACAAGGGAAGCCTATACGGGAAAGTTAGAAAAGATTGAGAAAATGGGGTCTTACCATCAATGTGAATGATGATCCTTAAATATTAGAGAACTACATAGATATCATAAGATAGAAACTAAAGGATAAGCTTTTTGCATTCCACTAAACATCTTACATTAATAGCAGTAAGGGGAGTTGTATTTAAGATCATTGTGTATACCAGTTTAGTGATTTTGATAAAAAAAATTTCTTGCAGGATTTCGTTTATTGTTGTTATGTCATCCTTATCTAGCATGTAGAACTGTTTATGTCTGAATGAATCTCATTTCATTTTTTGTGATTTAGGTGATCACAATTGGAAAAGAAAGATACACTGTTGGAGAGGCATTGTTTCAACCATCTATATTGGGTAATGATACTCATGGAATAGTTGAGCAGCTTGTTCATAGTATTTCGTCTGTGTCATCTGAAAATCATCGCCAGCTTCTAGAGAACACAGTACTTTGTGGTGGCACTGCTACTTTAACCGGTCAGTTTTGTTCATCTCTTTGTTTTGTAGAATATGATTGACAAATGCTCATATTTTCCTGTATTTCTTCATGTCTGTTTGTTACTAAAACTTTTCTTCTTGTTTGCACTTTGGTTGGTTTTATCTCAAATAGTTCAATTTTATTGTATGTATTTGAAATGCTTTTATTACAGACAGTCCTTTTCTCGTTCAAATTAATGCAACTGGGAACTTCCCAGTGGGAAGTGTACTATTTCTTTTTTATATTCCGTTATTGGTATTTTGCTTGGCAAGCTTTCAATATTTATCTACTGATACATTTGAGATTGGCTTGCTTTTCTTTTCCTCTTTAAACCCTTTGCCAATCCATGTAGGTGGATAGTCATCCTCAAATTCTCCGATGCCCTAGCCTTCTTTTATGTAGATTATCCCAATAGCATTTCTTTCTATGCTTGTTTTGGTTTGGGTGGGGTGGGGGATGATATTAAGTATTTTCCCATCAATTGCCTAAGCAGCTCGCTATGACCATCTTGTCAGTGAATTTCACTATAGAAAATCTACTGGCCCAAATCCAATCCACTGGACGTGAATGCATTTGCACTATTCCTTGGGAGACTAGAAGAGGTCTGGTGAGCCGATATTTAGCTATTGGAATTTTGACCATAAGTAGCACTCATCAACAAGAATCCGTCATTGAATTGGCTTGTGATTTATATGCTTGATGGCTACAGCAACTGTTTGACAAACACCGAGTGAAACATTAAGGCAGTGTCAATATCTCCCTTCCTCTTCTCCTAACTAGGAAGTTTGTCTATTCCTGTAATATTCTTAATCAATGCCAACATCATGATGACAAAACAAAATATTGAAATGCTAATGAGTGTGCCGTTGATCAGAGGGGTTATTTCTCCCCTTTGACCGGTAATATTTCTTTCAAGTTCCAGGACACAAATCCCCTTGTAATCTTACTATCTTTTCTTACCATACTGGTTTAGATTTATAGCTTGCACATTAAAATGACCCAAATGACTAGCGGGAAGAGCTGATCGACTTGTTTATGAGCTAGCATTGGTAAGTCCCAAAATGGATACCTTAGAGGTCGAGACACACGAGTAATAACTTGGAAATGTCCCGGTTTGAATCTCTGCTCCAACACTAAGTGAGAACCTATATGCTTCAGCCTTGGTGGGATAGGTTTGCATCGACACTTGTGTTTTTGGTCTGTGAAAGACTGCTAGTTGTATCAGTCAAGGAGTGTGCAAGGTTGTCTAGACACCATGGTTATTAACAAATTAGAAAGAGCTGGTTTTATAAAATAATAAATAACATAGCTATATCGGTGTAGTATACTTTTATCAATAACAACAAGAACACAACAACAATAATTGTAACTTGAGGTAGATCAGTTTTGAGCATCACATTGAAGAGAAGTAAAATATGTTCCTCCTCCCCATCACTACTTAAGCTAACATATATCACCAATGAGTGTAAGGTGAAGAGGGGAATGGATTGAGAGACCCTCCAATCAGTCAGTGGTCATGCTCAAATTGCCTCCTTCCTTCTGAAGTTTGCACTGGCCATTTGTAAAGTCTAGACTCTGGTGTTCCTTGGGTCTTGTGGGCTAACATACCGTGTGAATCAAACTTGTAGACGAACACATTACAGATGATTAAGCTTGTACATGGTGGACTGTCTAGAGAGAAAGAAATGCTAGGTGTTTTTTAATTTGTAGTGTAAAGAACTTTTTGTAGTTGAAATAGTCAATATTACAGTTGTTAGAGTCCTTGTAAGTCGACCAGGATAGATTAAACTTTGTGTTGCTCGTGGTTGCAGGTTTTGAGGAACGGTTTCAGAGAGAAGCAACCCTTTGCTCATCAGCAGTTCGTCCTTCGCTAGTAAAGGTATCTTTCTTGTAAATGACAGCTTAGGTTCTTTTTGCCTCTTTGCCATATTTGTGCCCCTTGTCACAATACCATACCGCTTTTATCTTTCCATCATAAAAGCGACTTAGGATTGTCAGCCTTGTGAGAACTCCCAACTTAGAGGAAAATGGATTGATTTTGTTTTTAATATCCGAGAAATCTGTCTGGAGCCAACCAACCCTTTGGGCCAACCCCACTCCTCTACCCTTCTCCATTTAAATACTAGAGCTTAGCACAAGGCTCGAACTTGTAACCTATGATATGCTTAATCCCGAATCATGAACTACCTCGTTACTTCTGTAATTGATCACGATGCTATCATAACCTATAGAATTTTGATTTTGTGATATTCTTTACAGCCTCCAGAATATATGCCAGAGAACTTGACTTCATATTCAGCATGGATTGGTGGTGCTATACTTGCCAAAGTTGTCTTCCCTCAAAACCAGCACATAACTAAAGCTGATTACGACGAGAGTGGACCTTCTGTTGTTCATCGAAAATGCTTTTAAACACTAGGCGCGACACATTTGAGTACAGTACTCTTTCCTAGTTCCATCGACTTCTTGTTTATTTTAAAATGCAGTTGCAGTCTTGTACAATTTCTTAGTTCAAACTAAGAGGCTTACTGAAGTTGATATCTTGGTTTGCAAGGGATTTTTTATTTTTATTTTTAGCAACCAATGAGAGTGGTAAGAGGGTTGAATCTAGAGTCCTTCTGAATTTGCATTTATCGATAGTTTCGAAAGTTTTTTTTTTCTTTTCCTGTCAAACCTTTATTATGTGAGTGGCTGGCTCAACATAGCAGCCACTATGTTATCTTGTGAAGATCGAGAGGATGCTTTTTGTTATTCGAACGCAAACTTGGAGTGAGAGAGTGTAACGTTCATCTTTGTTCTTCGAACGCAAATATGAAACTTAATAATTTATTAAGGATAATTTTTGGTATTCAAAATATTCAAATTTTATATAAAAATTGTATGAATTGAACTAAAAACTTGCAAATTTCAACAAGATAATTTTTGGTATTTAAAATATTCAAATTTTATACAAAATTGAAAGTTAATTACTTTCATTTCTGAACTTAGACTTGCAAATTGCATCAAGAGTCTAGAGGTTCTTTCTACTCTCATGAAGTCAAATTCTAAATACAATAGATGAATTTATGATCAAAAAATATTAATCATCTCCTTAATATCAATATAAGAAGGATTAATTGGAGTTGGATAATCTTGATTATCACTTTGATCATCATCCGACATTATCATGACATCTTCAAGTTCTTCGTCTTCGTCTTCCGTTTTTTCTACATGTTGCTTTCTTCGCTCTGTTTTAATCCAATCTTCAACACATACTACCATTTCCGTTGTCTTCCTAAACAATGACCGGTTGTTGTCACCAATCATAATCCGCGTTGAAACAACTGGAACACTTAGCACATCCCGAGCCATTTTTGCAATAACACGTGAAAATTTTGATCTATCCTTCCACCTCTGCAAAATACTAATATCAGACGATTCACCGTGTTGGCTCACATAAGAATCAAGCTCACTTATTTTATCTAGTAATAGTAAATTTTCTATAAAATCTTCTTCTTCTTCTTCATCATCATCAGTAGAATTATTTAATTTTTCATCATCTATTAATAATTGCTGATAATAATTAAATAATGCTTCTGTATTTGAAAATAAACTTTCCAAATCTGGTTTTTCTTCCTCACCAATTTCTAAAAATTGATATAATATTCCTGTATATCCTTTTGCATGAATTAATTTTATATTAGGATTTAATACAGCACAAATTTGAAAAATAGGTGGCATAGGAATAAAATATTTTTTGATTTTTTCTCTTATCGGAATAATAATCTCTTTATAAATTTCATTATCCTTATATTTAGAAAGTAAATAAGCAAAATCAGCAATATGTCTTAAAATGCCACAAATATTAGGATCACAATTACTAAAAAATTCTTTAATAACATTATGAAATTTTAATAAAATTTTGACAATAATTTTAATAATATCCCAATCTGAATCAATTAAAAAATTAGCAGAATTTTCAATATAATTATTATATGTAACAGAAATTGGCTCCCTATATTTATATGCAACATTTAACATAATGTATAAAGAATTCCAATTTGTAGAAATATCTATTGATATTTTTTTTGGTTTAAGGTTAAAATCATTGCAATTTTTCCTAAATTCTTTAATTCTTGTTTTTGAATTATTTTGAAAAATAAATGTTATTGCTCCTCTAATTTTGGTAATATAAGAACTAAAAAGATCAATTATATCATGTACAATTAAATTAAAAATTTCACATATATATTTAACATGAAAATTTCCATTTAAAGGTGGTACAGATTGAATTTCTAAAGATGAAATATCATTAAAATTACTATTAAAAGAAATACACATAATTTTATTATTAAGACCAAAAAAAGTCAAAATATCTCTAATAGATGCAACAATAAAAGGACTATTATTTTTATCTTCAATAAAACGACAAGCAATAATACGATTTTCCATTATCCAATCGGAATTTATCCAATGACATGTAACAATTAAATAATCTAAGTTACAACTATCACGACAAATATCAAGTGCAAGAGAAACTCTACAATCAAGTTTCGAAAAGTAATAACGTAAATATCGTTGATATTGTGTATAAAAATTCATAACATTATTTAAACAAGTTATTCTAGGAATATCATTAATCAAACGATTAGAATATAATCTATTGATATATGTATTAAAATCTTTAGGAGAAGTAAAATCAAGAGGTTTTTCACTAGCTATTGATTTTATAATTTCTTTTTTATATTTCTTTCTATCACCAGATAATTTTTTATTATTTAAATCATCGTCAATAGTTTTTTCCATACTAGAAACCTCCTTAGACTCTTCCTCCTCACTCGATACACTTTCGCGATTATTATTATTATTATTATCATGCATACAATCTTCACTATCCTCTAAAGAATCATCTTCAGACTTACGAGGAAGTTTTTGATTAATAGAAATAGATGACTTACCTTTATTCTTACGCCCTCCCTTAAACATACCTTTACTCGAAGACATTATGCGCAACAAAACTAGCAAATTCAATACGTAAATTAAGAGATGGAACGAGTTTACCACAATTGTTGTATCAAGTCAAACCCAGAAAGCCGTCGAAAAGCAAACTACTTGAGAGATGATTTGAGAGAGAGAAAGTGGTGAAATAAAATGAACTTTTTTTGAGTATTTATAGTTGGGATTTTGGGACTAAAGTGTAGTTTTACAAAGTTATATGGTAAGAAAATATATCCGTTATTGGGCCGTTGCCCAACGGCTAGTTAAGGCCTGTAAGGAAGGTGGATAATTGTGCCGGGCCTGCCGGGATCTTAATGGGCTGGGCCGATTCGGTTCCGGTTCCGGTTCCGGTACCGGGTTAGGGGTAAGATTGTAAAGTGAGCAAATTAGGGTTTTTTTAGCGATCCCATTTATATAGTTACCGCCTCTTTGATTTTCCATTTGTCTTCTCCTTCAGCAGCAGCAGCAGGAATAGCAGCAAAACCCTAATTTGAAGACCTAATCATGGTGGGGTTTTGTTGTTTTTTTGTTTTACATTGTTGAATTTACTATGTGCTTGGTCATTTTGTTGTGAAGTTCTGTTTTTAGATGAGTTTTTGATGATTAAATGGCTTGTTGTAGTTTTTTTAAAACTAGTTTGTGTTGTTTGAGGTAAATCTTGAGGCTTTTGGGATGGGATTTGTTTAATTATTAGGTTTTTATGTGATTAATTTTTTGTTTTCTCTGTTTTTCGGTTTGTTGTTCAAGTGTTAGTTTTTCAGATGTAACCTAATTTTGTATAGTTGCTTTTGAAATTAGTACTTCTCTGGGAGATTTTCTGTGGATAAAAAAGCTAAGCTTGAGTGTTGAAGGGTTTGGTTTGGTGGTAAGAGCTTAGGTGGTGATGGGTGAGTTTAGTGGTTGATCCAGGTTTGTGGCTCTAGGTATAGTGTCCAAGTGGTAAGCCCTTTGGTGGTGGTGAGTGAGTTTTTGTGGTTGAAACTGGTTGTGGCCAAAAGTGTAGTGTTAAGTGGTGGAGGGATGATAGGGGGCTCGTTATTCATTGAGTTTTGAACTGTGAGCTACTGAACCTCTAGAGTTTTCTGTTGTGAAAAAAAACAGTCCTGATGTATGGAGATATTAGATTCTTTTGGCGGTGCTTGTAGTGTTATTTTCTGGGACTTTTTTTGTGAATAGTAAAGCTATTCTTGAGCCTCTGGAGTTCTGACCTGGTGGTTAGAGCTTAGGTGCTGATGGATTGGTTAGGCACTTGTTTTGCAAAAGCATGGTATCTAAGTGGTGGGATAGTTTTGCTTTTGCTGACAGAAATCTAAGTGGAAAAGGCATGACGACGGGCTCATTGTCCACTGAGTTAGGAATTTTCTGTTATGAAAAAAGAGTCTTCATGTATTGAATACATATGTGGTTATGTTAGATTCTTTTAGTGGTGCTTGAAGTGTTATTTAATCCTAGATTTTAGCCCTCTTTTAGTTGCTAGTGAATCCAACTGGATATTATCCCCTCTAGGTTCCCCTGATTTCTTTCTGAACCTTTTCAGCTCCCAGACAATAAAGTTGATTACTTCATAAAAAACTGGATTTCTTCGGGGTTATTTTCTTGTCTTGACTTGACTCTCTTACTTCTCTGCTTATGTGTGCATTGTTAGATAATCTTGGTATATGTTGAGCAGTTGGGGGAATGTGGATGAAACTACTTATCTTCTAGTTGCTAGTAGGTCTTGTATTGGTAAAAGAAATGAAGTTTGATAAATTGATTATAGGTTATATCTTGATGAATGTGATTCCCTGTTTTCTTTTTCCTCGCTTTATCCTACATACATTAGTTCTTACTTTCTAAGCAGACAAACGTTTAATGTTCATTGCCATTTGATTTGTTGAGGGTTGTGTATGGGGACTTGCTTAGGACTATTTAGTGCAAATTTTTATCCTTGTGGGAAAGATGACTGCTTAACTGAACTTTTTTTTATTGGTTTCAGCCGAAGCAAATCCACGAGATCAAGGATTTTCTCCTAACAGCAAGGAGGAAGGATGCACGATCTGTCAAGATCAAGAAGAACAAGGATATGGTTAAGTTCAAGGTTCGCTGCTCCAAGTACCTGTACACACTCTGTGTATCTGACTTTGAGAAGGCTGACAAGTTGAAGCAGTCACTTCCTCCAGGTTTACTTTATCTTTTGGTGCTTTCACTTTAGCTATGCTGTTCCAGTTGACTAGTTTTATAGTCCTATAGTTGCTACTTATCGATGATCATGAATCTCATTGGTTCGAGTATATTTTGATATGTAGGTTTGAGCGTGCAAGACCTGTGAAGATGGAAGAGTTAATGTGTCCCCTCCCCCCTAGATTGATTAGAAGATACTCGAGAATTCGAAGAACTTTTGTGTTCCTTCACTATTTTCTTATCCTGTCGAATATTTAAAGTTTTGTTCATTCTAGATATTGTGTTACTTTTTCAATTTCCACCTTCGACCTTATTTTGTCGAACCCTTGTGGTGTTTGGATATCGAAATTTTGGTTGATTTGCATGATTTCAATTTCCTTGGTATAATGTTATCTTTAACTTTTCTCAAAGAAGAGGAGTGCTTGCTTTTCTCGTTATTGAAAAATAGATCAGGAGGTCCAAACAGGACCCAGGACTTGAAATTGAGATCTGTTGCTTTTATAGAAACTTGGTAGCATAATAATTTACTCCATAATTATTTTTCAATTAGGGAAAAGGGTTAAGAAACACAATAAGTTATCATAAGTTTATACATTTAAATTTGGGGGTTATCATGAGGAGTTAATAGAGATAATGGAAATATGACTTGCGAAGATAAAAACTTTTAATATATATGAAAATGTAAAATATAATGAAAAAGGAGATATTTCTTAGTTTAAAAAAGGAAAAATAATGAAATTAAATTGGTAAAAGTGATCTTCAACTTGACTTTATCTTCAGTAATAAGTTCTAATTATTTAGATAGGAAATGACAAATTTAAAGTTTTAATTAAGTTTGTAAGATCAATTTCTCCCTTTATATTAAGATTCATTTTTGCATATGTTTAGATGTTAAATTACTTGACCACAAGTTTGGACTGTATTATAGCATGTTTGGTCAAGTTTTTGTATGTCAAAAATGTTTATTTTTAAAAAATAAGGTATTTAGTCAAGCTTTTGAAGAAAAATTAGTGTGTTTCAGGAGTAGCAAATGTTGTTTTTCAATATCTAAAAAAATAGCTTTGGTCTGAAAGCAATTTTTTGAAAAGTATTTTTTGAGAAAAATACATTATTTACTTGGCCAGACACTGATTATTTCTAAAAAATATTTTATAAATTTATTAGTTAAGATAAACCACTTCTCGCCAAAAAAATTTGGAAATAATTTTTTTTTAAAAAATAAGTTTGATTTTAGAAGTTTAGTCAAACAGGACTATTAATCCTAAATCTAAAATCCTAATGTTCAAAAATTAGTTGATCTTTTCTCTAATTTGTTCTTTCTTTAAGTGACGACACCACTTTCAGAAATTTTTACATACACCACTGAGGATAATTGTGTCTTTAATAATGTTAATGTATGTATTAAAACACATTACATTACTAATGCATAGAATTTCATGGTGTCTACAACAAAATCCTTCCCTGGAGTTCCCACTACAAGTCACCAATGTTGCCTTTTTGACTAAATTCTCTTTCTTCCTCCATTCATACGTATTTCATACAAGGAGACCCATGTGCATTTCCTTTGTTCTGTACTCTTTATGCCCTTGTGCCTTTAGTTGAAGTATAGGTCGTCAATTCAATCTATCTTGATGGGATTTTTGTAGTAGGTAGCGATAAGACATTAAAGTCTTAGACGGCGACGTGCTTTGGGCATCTCTAAGTACAGATTTTACGTGTGTTTTAGTCTAATCTCTGAGTAGGGGTGTGCAAAAATCAAATCGGTCGATAAATCAAACTGAAAAAGTGTTATTGATTTATTGTTATTACGTTAACAATTATTTAATGGTTTTACAAAAAAAAATTATTGGGTTATCGGTTCGTTATTGGTTTTTTAATATTGGGTTATTGGGTTAACCGATAACCCATTATGAATATAATAATTTACTATTTTAACTTTTAGTTATACATATATATAATATATTAAACAAAAAATATTAATATAATTAGTAGTATATTAGACTAAATATAAAAACTTTACGGAATAATTAACACTACTTAACAGTTAACTCTCCTCTCTACTTTTAGTTGTTTAACCTTTAGGTTTTACTTTTTAGTATTACTTATTTACTTTAGTTAGTTTATAATTAACCAATATTAGCTTTTGCACGATTGTAAATATCTGCAATTTGATTAACGTCAAAAATTCAGATTTTGTGTTTTTTTTTAAAAATAACGTAAGAACTTCATTTAGTTGGGTCTTTTCTTTATAAATGATTTACCGTAAGCATGGCCTCATTTGCTACAGTTTCAACATTTGTTTATGATTTGGTTTTATTTGATTCTCTTTATTGCATAAAGGGACCTCGTTTTTTTTATATTATAGTGATCGAAAATTGACCAAGACTTTGTTGTGATGACCAAAATACAGCAAGTTGGTCCCTGTTTTCCCGTTTGGGATGATTATTTTGATGTATGCGTATCACGTCAAATTGTTGGATAAGTCATACATTTGTTTTGAAAGCATTTTCTTATTGATTAAACCGAAAACTGAGCTGTTAAAGACGTGAAACCGATAAACCAAAAACCGATAATAAATATCTTATTAATTTGGTTATCGGTTTAGCATATTTAAAAACTGAAAACCGATAAATCGAACCAATAATACTTAAAACTGAATCGAACGATACACATCCCTATCTCTGAGTAGAGAATTTACCTATTATAATACCTTCAATTAATTACTTTTGAAAAATGTAGAACTTCTCGAGAATCTTAAGTTTTTAATTCATCCATTTTATAATTAATATGGGTAAAATAGTAAACTCATTATGTCAATCATTGTTTTTTTCTTAATAGGTGTGTCAATTCAAAAGTGGACAAGTAACTAGGGACCTAGGGAGTATATATCTATTTAAGTTACAACCGGGGTCGTTGGGTGTTGTGGCACCCCACCATTGTACATAGATCGTCCCTGGGTGAACTCAGAATTACAATAATTAATAATTTAACATATTTAAAAGACCAAAAAAAATTTATTTTGGCAAGTAGGGGGACAAGGATGTCTAGTGCTTTTGTACAACATGAAAAGTAACATGTACTATTATTTGAAAATTACTTAAAAAGTATTATAAATTATAATAATTAATAATTTAACATATTTAAAAGACCAAAAAAAAGTTAATTTTTGAAATCCTATATATGTCACATAAATTAAAACAAAGAGAATAATATATACTATTATTTTAAAATTATATAAAAAAAAGTATTATAAATTACAATAATTAACAACTTAAAATAGGCCATAAAATATTTTTAAAATCATACTATAAAATTTTTGATAAACTCTCAAGTTTCATGATATCACATAAATTGAGACAAAAAAATTAGTGGGACCTGTTGGCATAATGCACGCTAAAACGTGAAAATTTGAGGTCTCATGAACTACTACTAAAAACCGACCTTGTTTTTGTTTTGGTTGTGGACAAACAATTTCCAATCAAGGCTATGCAATAAATATTGGACCCCGTGTCAGCACGGGGTCCTTTATCTTGTATTACTTATATATATACTCTTATCTGGTAAAGAGTATGCACTTTTGACGCGCACATGCGTTCGTCTAACATGTTGCTTTCTTCTTGTGATGTGAAAGTGATGATGTGGATTTGACTCATTTAGGACTTTCGAAGTAATTCACCTTCCTTGAATTAAAGTGTCACATTCATTAAAAGATTCTATAAAAGAATAATAATTAAAAAAGTTAAAATAAATGAACTAAATAATCTTAAATGACAGTAAAAAATATATTATAAAATTACAATAATCAATAGCTTCAAATATTTTTTTTTAAAAATATAAAATTTAATTGATGCTTCAAATTCTAATTCTGCTACATAAATTGAGACATAGAGAGTAATGTGTGTGTATTATTTATTTTTATATATATTTTTATTTTTTATTTTTTATAACAAGGAAAACCCGCAGTCGCTACCCTTTGGGTGCGCACAGGAGACCTCCAACATGAAAGTCTCAAGCCCAAATCACTAGGCCACCCCGAAGGGTTAGTAATATATATTATTTTAAAATTACAATTAATTACAATAATTAACAACTTAAAATATTTTTTAAAAATTATAATTTTTTCAAAGAATTCTTAAAATTTCAATTGCATCACATAAATTAAAATTGGAAAAGTAACATATATTGTATTCGTACTGACACGGGTGTCCATATCTAGTCTTAAGTACAAGAGTCATAAAATACAAATATAACATAATACCAAAAATAGCATCATAAGATTAACTAGCCACTTTTCCATATTATATTATTCTATATATATCAGTAAAAATTACATGATTGATACTTACTAAAATTAAGGATTAAGTTTTAAGAAAGATATGGTATATATCACCATGAACATGAACATGCACATTACTGTTAAGTTTATTCTCAACATTTCGTTGATCTTTACTATCCTAAGCATGGCTATTTGGTGGTGGTGCCGCCGCCGTAGTGGCAACAGCACAGTACCGGCAACGGCACCGGCCATAAATTCATCCATCAATTTCTCAGTTGAGGACGTCTAAATAACAACCCCGTCACAGGTAATTAACAACATTCTTTTAAATGTTGGATAGTGATGCAGTAAAATATGTACGAGTTTTGCCCTGATTTTCTTATTTTATTTGACTCAAATTGTGATCGGCCATTTACCTCACTTCCCTCCGGATTTCATCAAGTACTGGTCATGCTAGAGACATAAACAATTATGGATAATTAAATTATGAGATCCTTCCGAATGAGCTTAGAGAATCTTATTTATTCTCTAATTTCGTTTTTTTTTTTTTGATAACAAGGGAAACCCGCAGCCGCTACCCTTTGGGTGCGCACAGGGTAAAACCCCCGCTCCTATACAATAGCTCGCAAACTACATAGGAGAGGTAACCCGCACTAGGCAAGCCCAGTGCGACGAGCTCGACCCAGAAGGCAAACCCCTTACTTTCGCTGGCAAGGGGTTTCGAACTTGATACCTCCAACATGGAAGTCCCAAGCCCAAACCACTGGGCCACCTCGAAGGGTAATTTCGTTTTCTTAATTGAAGAAATAATTGGAAAATAATACAGCAAGTACAAAAATGAGTAGAGACTGATACGATTCAATTCAACATTTTGTTCGTTCGAGTTTGATTGTGTCATAGCTCTATAATTTGGATTAAGTTTATCGTTGGATGAACTGCATTGTTGATATTGATCCCAAAAAAAAGACTATAGGATCATTTAAATTCCTCGAAATGAAAATGATGGTCATAAAGTACCTAGTGAAAAGTGATTCGAAAAATTGATAATCAATTTGCGGGAAAATATTTTCATTCTAGGAAATCTTAAAGAATCTTATAATCACAACTAGTTGAGTCAAAACTCAATTCCAAATTAAACAAGAAAATTCCTCCATTGGAAATTTTGGAATGAAAATTATACAATTGTTTTCTGTGGAGAAACTCTATAACAAAATATGTGTCTATTTAAAAAACAAACGAAAACAAAAATATGTGTCTATTTTCTGCACTAATTATTGTTTTTAATTTGTGTCAGATGGGTTAAGGAAACAATCTATCAACGCAACGCCCGTCAGCAAAAGGAGTGAAAGATATTCTATTAATGTATTTTAATTAATTAATGTGATATGTATTCTATTAATGTATTTTAATTAATTAATGTGATATGTATTTGGTTTTTATGTAAGAAAAATATTTGTTGTTTGCAATATGGATTATTTGACCTTTAAGTTTCTAACTAATTTCTTCAATATTCCCCCTCAAGCTTTAGTCTGAGTACACATTGAAGACTCCAAGCTTGGATAGTAACATATGATGAGAAGCAGCTCCAAGGCCCTCTGTTAGTATGTCTACTGGTTGTTGCTTGGTGTTAACATAGGTAGGCAGTATCATTCCACTCTTGATCCTTTCCCTTACAAAATGACAATCAATCTCTATGTGCTTTGTCCTCTCATGAAAGATGGGATTAGCAGCGATTTGCAATGCAGCCTTGCTGTCACAATGTAACTTTACAAGAGTTGTAACATTAACATTCAGTTCCTTCAGTACTCCAACCAGCCATATAACCTCTGTAACTACTCCAGCCATACTCTTATACTCAGTCTCTGCAGAGCTCCTACTGACAGTGTGCTGCTTCTTTGATTTCCAGGATATGAGTGAATCACCCAACTTAATCAAGTAGCCAGTCACAGACCTTCTTGTGTTTGGACAGGCTGCCCAGTCTGAGTCACAAAATGCTTCAAGTTCTAGGCTCTTCTTGTTGCTTAATAGTATCCATTAACCTGGATTGGTTTTACTGTATCTCACTAGCCTCATTGCTGCTTCCCAATGTGATATTTTAGGCTGTTGCATAAACTGTGATAATACCTGCACTGTAAAGCTAATGGCAGGTCTGGTTATGGTTAGATACAATAACCTTCCAACCAGCCTTTTAGCCTGTGACATCTTTGTACATTGGATCTGCAGTAGCACCAGTTAATTCATCATATTCTACAGTAGTCAGCTTCACATTTGCCTCTAAGGGAGTGTTTGCTGGCTTTGCTCCACTAAGGCCAGTAGCTGAGATAAGCTCAAGAGCATACTTCCTCTGATTAAGTAGTATGTCAGCCTTAGATCTCATAACTTCAATCCGTAAGAAAAATTTGAGATCACCAAGGTCCTTCATTTTAAATCTACTATGCAGTGAGTGCTTTAACTCTTGGATCAACTTCCTATTATTCCCAGTTATGAGCAAATCATCCACATTTATAAGAATCACAGCAATGCCTTGACCATCTCTCTTTGTAAAAAGAGAATGATCATATGGACTTTGTGAATAACCAGCATCTAAGAGAACTTCAGTGAGCTTTAGGTTCCATTGTCGTGAAGCCTGTTTGAGCCCATATAAGGATTTAAGCAATTTACATACCTTGTATTCCCCCTGTTTTGGAAACCCTGTGGCATTTCCATGTATACATCTTCCATAAAATCACCTTGCAAGAAGGCATTGTGGACATCCATTTGGTAAAGAGGCCTAACTCACACACCAAAAGCTAGCTCAAAGGGAGAAGGATTGCCTCTTCAATAAGTTTACATTGAACAATTGAACAAAAATATTCATTAGTGTTTTTTTGAAAGAAAAAAAGAGAGATTAATGGATATGTGTGAATCGTATACACTTTTTAATTAAAGTCAAGACTCATAATATGGTAAACCCGCGTATACATAAATCACCTCAACCTCAGAAACTTACTATCTGTCTTGGTCGGAGAACCCTAAACCCAAAAGTTGTCTTTTCAAAGTGCTCTCATCAATATTTTGGCCCGAATAATATATCCTCTCCAAATCTTTATATGCTGAGAGATATGATATTTTTAAATTGACATTTATATTAACCCATGCGAGAACTTAGCCAATATAAATGCTTTGAACTTGGCTTGGTGTTTGACGTCCCTTATGACCCTAGATCAATACTCTTGATACACTTGGTAAAGGACTTTATAACACATGAGCCATGAGCAAGTAGGACATCACCCGGTTCAAGCTCATATACTTGCAACAAACAATTCAGATTTTAAGGGTAGAGTTGCAACGTGTTGTAGAATAATTTAGGTCTTAAGTTAGAAATTTTCCGAGTGTTACTGTATAGTCATTTCTTGTTGCCCTTCCTAGTTAATTAGCTACGTTTCATTCTGGTTATAAGTAGCTATTTAATGACCTTTCTTATCTTGATTTCCATAATGATTCATAATAAGAAGCAGGGGCTGTATACATCTGGTATACAGACTATGCAGAAAGTATACAACAGACTGTATACACTGGTATACATGGGCCAAAGCACAAGTGTGGCAGCAGCTGAGGGTCCAAAACCAGCCCAGGCAGACAACATCTGGATTTTGGGCCAATAGTCCATTTTTTGGGCATTTTGTTAGACCTGGATATTTTCTTCTTTAATTGTTTATTTGAAAATGTTTTGATTAATTAAATTAAATTCCTTAAAGATGAACCATTTTTATTTATGATAATTTATTCCATTTGAATAATTTCATTTAATTAGCTTTCTTTGCTTAGAAATTTTTAACAAAATTTGTTTTCCTTCTAAAAAAATTTCAAGTGTTCAAGTTCATTTCTTTTCAATTGACTTTTTAAAATGATCATTCTTTAATTAACTATTTTTAAAGTTAGTCAAATAAAATAATTTTCAAGTCGTGGGATAATCGTATGTTAGTGGACACTTCAAATGCTTTAAAAACCTTCTTGAAGTGTATATAAGAACCTTGAATCATTTTTCTCATAACTTTTAGGCTTAATTTTGTTCAAAATCTTTAAGTTAAGTTTTCTTAATTTCTTTTAAAAAATTAAGTAGCTACTCCTTTAAAAAGTGATTTTCTCTTAAACTTGAATTGATTTTTTGAAACCAGTTATTTCTTTTTTCGATAAAACAATGAGTATTATTGGGTATCAACCTCATTTAATATCAATCCGAGAGATTTACATATTAATGTTGTTGCATATTTATTAATTATTATATTTTAAAAAGATTAAATTAAATACTATATAATTAAGTGACGATCCTAATTAACAACAATCCAAGAGAGTACACCACTGACTATAGGATCCTTTAGATTCCCCGAAATGAAAAACAATCAAAACTTAATTACCCGATGACTTTTCAAACAGACCTTTCAAACAGACCCTTGGTCAATTCTCAACTACACTTCTAATTTTTTTTATTTTGTTAATTATACCTAGGGCACTAATTAATGTTTTAATTTGTGACAAGTGGTTAAGGAAATTAACAATCTGTGAAAGCAGCGCACATCAGCGAAGGAAGTGAAAGATATATATATCTTTGGGTTTATTCTATTTAATGAGCGGAATTGAATATATTTTTTAAATAATTGATATCGTTAATTGACTATTTTCCAATAAAAAGTGTATAAGAAAATACAAATTTTATGATGTTGTCTATTCAAAAAATTGCTAGAAAGATGTTTTCAAACTTTAATTTCCGCTTAACATTGCCGATAAAAAGAAGAAAAACATAAAAAGTATCTTAAGAAAAAAAATTAAGTTGATTATATAACATTACATCGAAGATTATACTTTGCAATAGAAAATAAAAGAATTGAAACACATAGTATATAATAAAATGTGTATTTATAAGAAGTCATGATGTCATTAGTAATTTGATGTGTACTTATCTACTCGATTATATAAAAATTATCATAGAATGACAAAATATGAAAAATATACCAAGAGTTGGATCAATGTTTGTCCCTAACACATGTAGAGGAGTGGAAGAGTTTTATAACATTAATCTAATTATTATTATAGTCATCACTAAAACAATTAATATATGATAATAACTATTCAAAAAATAACTGTGAAAAATTAAGATAGATAAATTAGCATTAATTTTTTAATGTGAAAAATTAACAAAAAATTGTTTTCTTCTAAAATTATTTCAAGTGTTCAAGTTCATCTCTTTTCAAGTTACTTTATAAAATGATCATTCTTTACTTAATTATTTTTCAAAGTTAGTCAAATAAAATAGTTTTTTAAGTTGTAGGATAATTATAGCCGCGGGTTAGCGAACACTTTAAATTCTTTGTAGAGATAAAATACTAGATAATTTATTCTTATCTCTTCTAGCCTTGGTAAACATAATTATCTGATATTTATTACTAGTCCGGAACCATGATTAATAAAAGATAAGTATTAAAAACACCTCTAAATTCGATGTGAATTGTTAGTTTCATCCTCGAACTATTGACAGTGACTTAAAAACACCCTCTTACTTGACTAGTTGAACTTAAATACACCATTGGTTTTACAACATGAAATACACCCGTAAAAGATGAAAAACATTCCGCACCTCTACTTGATTTAAGTTGCACAAAAATAACATCCACCAATTAATTTTGTAGATTCTAATCCTAGTATAGTATTTTATTTTTTTCATTTCTATTTGATCGGGAAAATATACTAATGCATACGCATTTGTCTATCTATACAAATAAATGTGTTGTGTTCTTTTTTTTTTTTTTGGAAGTCTTCGAGATATAAAAAGTTTTCCTGATTTGGATAGCTAAAAATAATTTGATTATAGCTTATATCTTGATGAATGTGATTCCTTGTATTCTTTTTCCTCACTTTATCCTACATTACATACATTAGTTCTTACTTGCTAAGCAGACAAATGTTTAATGTTCATTGCCATTAGTTGATTTGTTGAGGGTTGTGTATGGGAACTTGCTTAGGTTCAAGGTTCGCTGCTCCAAGTACCTTTACACACTCTGTGTGTCCGACTTTGAGAAGACTGATAAGTTGAAGCAGTCACTTCCTCCAGGTATACTTATCTTTTGGTGCTTTCACTTTAATTAAGTTGTCCAGTTGACTAGTTCTATTGCTCTATAATTGCTACTTATAGATGATCATGAATCTCATTGTTTTGAGTATATTTTAATATGTAGGTTTGAGCGTACAAGACCTTTGAAGATGGAAGAGATAATGTTCCCCTCCCCCCTAAGATTGATTAGAAGATATTCAAGAATTCGAAGAACTTTTGTGTTCCTTTACCATTTTGTTCTCTTGTTGAATATCTAAAGTTTTATTCATTCTAGATATTGTGTTGCTTTCTCAGTTGCCCCCTTTGACTTCATTTTGAACCCTTGTGGTGTCGACAAGAATTTTTGGTGTTTGGATATCGAAATTTTGGTTGATTTGCCTGAATTCAATTTCCTTGGTATAATGGCATCTTTTAACTTCTCTCAAAGATGAGGAATTCAATTTCCTTGGTAAATTTTTTTGTTAATTTTTACCTGAATTCAATTTCCTTGGTGTAATAGTACCTTTAAATTTTCTCAAGGAAGAGGAATGCTTATCTTGTTTTAGAAAAAAATAAATATAATAAATAAAATATATATATATATATTTGTCTGGTAATTTCGTCGAGCAACATTTAAATATCATGTAATATTACCTCAAAAGTAGAGTTCAAATTCAAAATCGATTGAACTTTATATCGTAAAAGATGTATTTATATTTGAAAATTTATTTATATAAATTCATAATTCATTTAGAGTTCTTAACTTTCGAGAGAGATATCAATAGTTACAACTAGAATTTTCATAACGAAGCGACAAACGTTAGTTCAATCATTTTATTTCACGTGCCCAGAAACTAGTACTCAAAACAAGAACGAGTCATTTATTTGAACATCAAATATATTTATTACATAAAACCCAAATATCACATTAATTTAATACACATAGTACACTAGTAGAATAAATGAACTATATATATCTTTAACTCACTTTGCTGATATGCGTTGCTGCATAAATGCTTCCTCCCTATAACATAAATTAGTGCAAAAAAAACATTCAATTTAAAAAGGGTAATTAACTTCTTTTTTCTTATATACAATTAATTAATTAACTTTTTTCAATTCAATAGATTATGGAATCATCTCAACCTTCGATTCCTCCGTTATTTGTATTACATGTATTTTATATGAGTTAATTTTTGTTGTCTGGTCTTATTAGGGTCGTATAATTAAAAAATGGTTCCCTTTTGTGTATAGTTTTTTGCTCTTTTTTTTTTCTTTCAATTTTGAACATCCCCTACATGTTAATATATGCTCGTACATCTTGTCTATAACTAATTGTGCTAATTTGTATATGATAATCGTTGTAAATTTTATTATAAAATAGGAAAATTCTATTATCTTTCAAACTAGAGAATTTTATGATATGAATCCAAAATTAACTAGATATCATTACATTAGTAAGTCTTTCATGATTATAACAAGTTGTAGGACCATGAAGGTGTCAAAAATTATAGTAATATAGTCTAATGGGCATATGTTAGAGTATTTTGGCCGAGCTTCATGTCGTAAACCAAAAGACCAAATACATTTATTATACTCAAATTACTATAATAAACAAGATTTAGTGGCAATAAAATTTTATTTCAAAAATATTTAGTAGTAATTGAGTTTAGAGTCATGAAATTGTTAAGCGGATATTTATATAAAGTGTTGATTACAAATATTCAAATTTATTAGTATCGTTAAATTCTTTATTATAATTTGTTGTAGTGAATGGAGCTATAAAAAAGAGTATTATAGAAAAAGACATAAATTAACCTCTGAACTTGTTTTGAAAAGTCAGTTACACGCTTAAATTATCATGATTTATTACACACTCTTACTATTTAAAAATAAATTTATTTACCCCTTTAAATACGCATTTGGTAATTAATAAAGCAAAAAAAAAAAAAAAATCACAATCCTTTTTCCACACCACCTCCACCCTATCCCCACCCCTCTTCTTCATCTTCACATCCCAACCTTGTCTTCTTCTTCAAATTTTTTTGTACGTTTTCATTACCTTCCATATCCAATTTCCATCCACCCCACCCCCACCCCTACCCCCACCCCTCTTCTTCTTCTTCACACCCCACTTGCGTCTTCTTTTTCTTCTTCATTTTTTAAATTCTTTTTGATTACCTTCCATACCCGATGTCCATCCACCCCACCCCTCTTCTTCTTCACACCCCAACCGTATGTGCCTTCTTCTTCATTTGTTTTGGTGATGGGTGGTGAGTGTGAAGAAGAGGGAATTGACGGTGTGAAGAAGAAGATATCGAAATTGATAATGGTGTTGGTGATATTTAATGGTGGGCTTGTCCTTTTGATGGTGATGAGTTTAGTTATAGGTGTTGAATTTTGTGGTGGTTCTTTACAATTTTTGTGGGAATGATGGTGGTAGTGTGACTCAAGTCAGTGTCGTAGCCACAGACTACCAATTAACACCCTTTGTCGGAAAATAACGTTGTATATATATATGTCAAATTCTGCATTTAAAGAACATATATTTAAAGTCGGACACCCTTGACAAAAGCTATGCCTTTGGCGCAGTGGTAATGGGTGTCCATTTGAATGAAGGAGTTTCGGGTTCAAACCTACACCATTATTCTTGGACATACTTAATTAATAAAATTTCTGGCTCTGTCAATGACTCCGGTGATGGGTTTAATAGTAAGTGGTGAAATTTTGTGGCGGCCATTTTAATTTTGATGGTAAAATATACGAATTTGATACTCATAAAAGTTTAATATTCTATAAAAATACATAATGAAAAATCTCTCTTACTCAAAATTAAACAAGAATGAGTGCAAACATCAAATATTTCTATTATATAAAACCCAAATATTCATTTTGCTGATGTACGTTGCTTCCTTTATTCTTCATTCCTTATCCCTCTGCACAAATTAAAACATTAGTATTAATTAGTGCCAAAAAAACACATTCAATTTACTTTTTTCTTATATACAATTAATTAATTAAGTTTTTTGCCATTCATTAGATTGTGGAACCGTCTTAACCATTATTTGTAGTTTATATGAGTTAATTTGTGTTGTTTGGTTCTATTTAGGTCGTATAATTAAGAATTGGTTCTTTTTTAGTTAATCTTCATGCATGCTAACTAACTAACTTTTTTTTATTGGTGATATGATATTTTTACCATTGTGTTTTAAGAATAGCTTGTTGGAGATATTTTCCCTTTTGTATGTAGTTTTCTGATCTCTTTTCTTATTATTAGCTCTAATATAATAATAAGACTGGTTTGGTCATTTGGGTTGCCTTGTAAGTCGCACCAATAATAATATCTTAGCTCTAATATGAAATAACATTCTAGCTCGATCCTCTAACTTTTACCAGTATCACAATTGCACTTCTAAGCTCCACATGGGTGCACGGTTAATTATGTCATATCCAAAGGCGGATCCCTATTAAGTCATTTGGTGGTTTACGTTCAATCGGACTATAAGAAATACTAGTGAGCCATTATTAATTACCTGTGAATTTTGACGACCTCGTTAGTTAAAGACGTCTTCATCAAGAGAGATGTGGATGGATGAGGCCGGTACTGGTGCCAATGGTGGTGGCGGAGGAACTTCATGTTCATCGGCATTATGGTCGTTCCGACGGAGGAAGCGGATGATAGCGTGGAAGCACCACCATAGAGCAATGATTATAATAGACGAAACAAAGGCAAATTTGAGAGCTAACTTAATTGTAATGTGGATGTTCATGATGAAATCCATGATAAACCTTAATGAAATTAAGCACCACCATGGTTTTATAAGTAGATACAGTAGTCGCCAACTGATCCGTTGAATAAATCAAACTTAGAAAATAATAGGTGCATTTGAAACTCTTAAGTCTTTTTTTCTTTTTAATGAGCTCATGTTCGAGTTAACAATATTAGGTAGTATTAGATAATTCTGTTTATCGAGGCTAGAATAAATTATACACTAATTAAATTAAAGTAGAATAAAAGAAGAATTTTTTAAAAAAAATATTTTTTCAAAACACGTTGAAGCATGCACGTCTTCTTGAATTTAAATCTAAAATTCATAGCTAAAATGGATTCCATAATTTTGAAAAAATTAGACACTAATTAAATTAAAGTAGAACAAAAGAAATAATTTTTTATCACTGAAGCAGGGCACGTTGATGATGCATCAGTTATATATATATATGCGTATCAAATTATCATTTATCATCATTAAATTTGTAATTTTCGTCTTTAATTCATTCGTAATTACATAATTGTATGGAATTTTAGGGGCATATAAATCTAGGAGGATCATAGGAAACAGTTGGAGTTGAAAATTATGAAACTTCGTCACCTTTGCATGGTTTAGATGTCTTCGTCAACTAAAGCAAGAAAATTCCTCCCTCCGTTTCAAAAAGATTGGTCTGGTTTGATTTGACACGGAGTTTAAAAAGTTAAAGAAAACTTTTGAATCTTTTGGTCCTAAATTAAAGTTATGTCAAAAGTACAAAATTGCCCTTAATCTTGTGGTCTTAATCATGCCACGTGAAAAGCTAAAAGTAAAATGTTACCAAAAAAGGAAAGAGGTCATTCTTTTGAAACTGACTAAAAAGGAAATGAAGTCATTCTTTGTGAAACGGAGGGAGTATGAAACTTCTGAAATACTCTTTGCATGGTTTAGAAGTCTTCATAACTAAAGTCATAGTTAAAACGGATTCTATAAAGCAATAACTAAAGAATATAAATTTAAAACTAAAAGTCATAGCTAAAACGGATTCCAAAATTTTGAAAAATTTATACATTAATTAAATTAAAGTAGAACAAAAAAAATAAATTTTTTTTGAAATATTTTTTTGAAACACGTTGAAGCATGCACGTCTTCTTGAATTAAAACTAAAATTCATAGCTAAAATGGATTCCATAATTTAGAAAAAATTATACACTAATTAAATTAAAGTAGAACAAAATAAATAAATTTTTATCACTGAAGCAGGCACGTTGATGGACGCGAAAAAATTATACACTAATTAAAATAATGTAAAACAAAAAAAAAGTAATTTTTTAAGTTTTTTTTAAAGAATACGATGAAGCATGACGTGCCTGTGTCAGCAGAGACAGTCTCTTGTCTCTTATATAATAAGAGAAAATATAGTGTTAGATTTCGTTGGATTTATGATTTGTCCGTATTTGACTTATCAAGGCACCTAATAATTAGTGACCAAAAACACATATAGTTGACTGAATGTATGCTGTGATATTGAGTGCTAAAAATATTTTTTAAAGTCTTAATTAGGATCCGTTTGATCATGCAATATGATATCATGATATGAAATTATGATATGGTATCATGATATGAAATTAAAGGTTTGTTTGAACATGCGATATAGAATTTTTGTGTTGTATATTTTCTCATAAACATAAAAATTTCGTAAGTTGTAAATCTATTAAAATAGCCCAAATTGTTTATTCAATCTTATCAAATAAACAAAAAATTATAAAATCGCATAATAAATTATTATAAAGTTATTTGTTCTCCACTTAAGTAATTGTGTCATCTAACTTTAATTTAATTAAAAAAAATTGAATATAAATTGTAGTGTACTAGTCTTTAATATAATCATCCCACATAGTACGGACAATTTCCTCACGTTGAACTTGCATTTCTCGATCATGTGACTGAGAAGATGAACCAACATTGTTATTTTGAGTCATTTGTTGGTCAATATCCTCCGCAATTATATCTTCATGTTCATAGACCATAAATATTTCATCACTACTTTGGTATTCTCGCAAATAATTATGTAACACTGCACAAGCTATGACAATTTTCACTTGTGTATCAATATCATAATGGTTCATGCCTTGTTTCAGTATTCTAAATCTATTTTTCCAAGCTCCAAAAGTTCGTTCAATCACATTGCGCAAAGATGAATGCCTATAATTAAATAGTTCTTTGGCATTTTGAGGCTCTCTTTCACTTCCTCGGTAATCTTGCAAATGATAGTTTGTATGGAGCTAAAAATCCTTTTGTGTTTCGAAAATCAGCATCAACAACATAATATTTATCTACCAAAAAATATTTTATAAAGAATTACTAAAAGTATATGTGACGTAAATGAGACAGCTTTGTGTAAATAAATAATATTTATTCTAAGGATGTAATTTAAAGTTACTATGTGGCGGAAATGGAAATTGTGATGTTGGTTCAACAAGTGCATTCTAAAGTACTTTACTATCATGTGCAGTACCTTCCCAACCAGCAACAACAAAGGTAAATCGCATATCAAAATCACAAGCACATAAGACATTTTGTGATGTTCTTCCTTTGCGATTACGATATGCATGTTGCACCGCTTTAGGAACCTCCCATTCTATATATGTTCCATCAATCGCAACAACACAATCCTACCAAATAAAAGATACATCAATATTAGTTTAGTGACATAAAATAAATTGGAAGCATTATAGAATGCACTTCATAAAAATAATGTTTGTAAGAGTAATAAAAATAGTGCTTCCAAGACAATGCTAAGTCATAAAATAAATAGGGAGAATTAGAAATGCCAATAATAATTACTACTTAAGGGAGAATATATGTGATTCGCCAGCAAAAATATATGTGATTCGCTGGTAAAAATGGTGACGCCGGTGATGGCTTTCTTTTGGTAGTGAAATAGTGAAAATAGGGAGAATTAAAAATGCCAATAATAAATTAAATGTTATTATTTTATATTTTCTTAAATAATTTTGGTTAATAATTTTAAAAAAATAGTTATGAAATAATTATGTGTGGCATTAATATATGTGGCGTGGATATGATATGTCAATTATATAAAGGAGAGTGAGCTACACACATGGTTGGAGAGCCTTAAAAGTCTTTTTTATTTGAGTTTAAGGGTCCAGATGACAAAGGTGTAAGTAGAATGGTTCAGAATACAAAGTGATACAAGTATAAGGGTCCACTAGACCATTTCGCCTATATTAATTATAACGTAAATTAATTTTTATTTATCACCAAGTCAACAAATACAAATCCAGAACATATATGCCTTTAAATGTTCATTAATTATGCAAATACTACCTACCTCCTATATCTACTCACTAGCACAAAAGGCGGTTTTAATGCATTAATTTGGAAGATTCACTTTTATTCTTTGTCTCCTAAGGACATGCAATTGCGTCACAGCGATGATGTACTTTTCTTCGTCCGATCGAACATAGAATGAATTTATAAAGAGTTTTTGTAATACAAAAGTCAAAACGTTTGATTTCTTAGAAAATATTATCTTACAGGTCTGATGACAAGTTTGGAAGAAATTCATAAAAATTATGAATTCAATTAGTACTATATTATTAGACATTGTTAATTTTGGACAGGAGTGACAATTGGACCAGTCAAAACGTGGTTTTAATGCTGCTATGTTTTCTTACAAATATAATCAAAGGCTATACGTATCCTAAAAGCATGGGGAGATAATGATAATTATATATCACTTTATTATTATAAATCAATTAAAATGAAAAGTGATCATTTATTATCTTATTATAATTTGAGAGATGGCTCTATTATTACTGTATCTCTTCTTGCTGAACCTCCTCATCGTTATCGACTTATCGTCATCATCATTGTCTTCATCATCAATTGGTACGTTTTTTTCTGATTTTCTTTTCTCTCGAGCTCACTTTTTTTAGGATA
This sequence comes from Solanum commersonii, assembly GCA_029007595.1. Lineage (NCBI taxonomy): Eukaryota > Viridiplantae > Streptophyta > Magnoliopsida > Solanales > Solanaceae > Solanum > Solanum commersonii. The sequence continues at coordinate 2,482,310 of JAJTWQ010000069.1, forward strand.
ATTGCATTTTTAGTGCTTATTCCCATTTAGAAGATAGTAGTAGAAGTATACATATTAATGAAATACGGGCTCATTTATCTAGTACTACTACTTCCTCTGTTTCTAATTACTTATCCACTTTTTCTTTTTTAGTTATTCTTAATTATTTGTCCATTTTGACAAATCCAGAATGGACAAAAAAAATATCTCTATTATACCCTCAATTTATCACTTTGAAAAAAGTATAACTTCTAGAAAATCTCAAGTTTTTAATTCATTCACTTCATAATTAATAGGGATAAAATAGTAAACTCACTATATCAATTATTGTTTTCTTAATTGGTATGACAATTTAAAAGTGGACAAGTAATTATGGATAAAGGAGTGTCATTTTAGCTTTGCACATGCTCCTCAATGTTATTAAAAAAGCAGCTGGGAGTTGGCAAATAAACTATTTATATGTTTATTTTCGTCCCTTAAATGTTTTCTTTATTTTCGGGTCAATTGGAATCGAGGGAGGGAGATCCTTAACTGTCTTTTTGATTATATGAGATAAAATTCAATTGGATTGTTAAGTTACTTTCTGTGTCTCATATATTAATTGATTGTCTTACTAAAAATAGTTATCACATATTAGTCGTGTACCACCTTACGATATTATCCTTGCAATTTTATTTTTTAAAGTGTTCATATTTGTTTGTAAAATTCCTAAGGAGTTTTTTAAAGGGTGAATTAATTCATTAAAAATAGAGTAATAAAATTGAACATGAATTATAGTATAGTAGTCGTTAATATAAGTCGTCTGTTGGTCAAAATCATTAGTAACAATATTCCATGAATATTTTGTCATTCTTTTTGGTATTCTCACAAAAAAATATACATATATTATATAGTGGATATTATATTATTTTTTTAAACAAAATGTAAATTTGTGGATCAATTTTTATACTTGAAAAATGTAAAATCATGATATAAAATTCCATAATCAAGCTTTTTGGAGAACTTTAAAATAATCAAATGTCCAAACATTAATTTCTATCTCATGATTTCGAGTAACAAAATGAAATCGCATATTTATGCACCTACTAGTACTCCCTCCGTTTCTTTTTATTTGTCCTTCATATTAAAATAGATTTCTCTATTTCTTCATATAAGCTCATAATTTGAAAAATATTTTTGTATTTGCAATTGGGCAATTCATCAATTAATAAAATTAAACCAAATTTTGATAAACTTAAAATTTAAACAACTTGTGAATGTTAGGGAAAGAAGAAACTTGTACATCCTCTTTCTTATGATGTTTCCTCAAAGTGTTAGGGAAATCTTTGTCAAAGTAGTGGATTTTGTTTTGATTTGTCATTTAATTTCTCTCGTCTACACATGTATGTAACGTTTAAATTTCTATAGGTTATTTTTTGGGTGCCTTTTGGTTTGTTTAAATTAAATTGTAGTATTAATTTTTTATTTTATACTGATTAGTGGCGGAGTTACAGTGTCCTGAGGGTGTCCAATTGAATATTTTTCGGTGAAAAATTATGTCGTATATATAAGTAAAATGCATTCATTCATCGAAAAAAAATTGCCTACGTAATACTTGGACACTCTTCGTAAAATTTCTAGCTTTGCCACACTGTGTCCAACAATAATTGACCATTAAGAAACGATAAATAATATCTACAAGTGTAGTAAACTCTCCCTACAACATCTTCTTATCATTTTTCACTTTTATTTCTTCAAAACAAACCAAGAAAGTTTTCAAACTATCAATAAGACAAAACTATAAAACCCCCTTTTTTTTTTAAATGTTTTATTTTTTGTAAGGTGGTCCATGTTTTGAGTGCTAGAAAAAGAAGAAGAGTATTTATCAATATATTGAGGGTGGTGGAATTTGTGTGTTTTCTTGAAACTTTGACTTTAGCAATATTATTATATTATTCTTTGACTTTATTAAATTTAATATTTTGAAAAATGTATTAAATAATAAATACATAGTATTTAATAGTAATGGTAAAATAGACACAATAGGTAAATTATCTCTTGATTTTTTAAATTGGATAAATATTTTTAGTATAGTGAACAACTATTATTGGACGAAGGGAGTATGCTTGTGAGTTTCTTTTGAGTTTCTTGTTGTTTGTGCATAGCGTTCTTTTCCAATTTTTAGCTCTTCTTTGAGGGTTTTTTGAGTTTGTTTGAATCTCATTTTTTAAAATCCCTTTGTTTCACAAGTGGCTAATCATACATATAATACATAAACGTCTCTGTTTAACTTGAGTTCAATTGATATATATATATATATATATATCCATACATTAATTTCATCTTCTATACACCTACTAGTACTCCCTCCCTTCGTTTCTTTTTATTTGTCCTTTCATATTAAAATAGATTTCTCTATCTCTTCGTATAAGCTCATAATTTGAAAAATATTTTTGTATTTGCAATTGGGCAATTTCATCAATTACTAAAATTAAATCAAATTTTGATATATATATATATATATACTAGTAAAGAAAGCCCGGGCGCTGCCCGGGCCCAACATTAATAAAGTTTATATTGTTACTCTTTCCGTCCAATATTAGATGAGAATCTTATTTTTTTTTAAAAATTCATATTATTTGAGCACTTATTAAATTAGGATAGAATTAATTAATTCTTTTCCATTTTACCCCTACAATTACTATGACCATTCCTATATTGTATGTGTATTTTTTGTAACTCATTTCAATGTGCATTGATATAAGCAAAGGGCAAAATGGTGGACTCTTCCAATGTATTAATGATTTCTTAATCACCGTGTAAAGTTGGAAGTGCCCATCTAATATGGGACGGAGAGAGTATAGTTTATGTATTGTTATAAAATTAGTAAAGATTGTTATAATATATTTTGCTCATAAGTGAGCTAATATAGAAACTTATTTGTCATTTGTCTTTTTAATTTAAATTTTAAATAGCAAATAAATGTAGCAATAAGATTGAGGGTAGAAATATATTTTGAAGTTGTTAATTTATTGTGATTTATAGCACTTCTTATATCATTTTCAAATAATATATATTACTTCTTCTGTTCCATTTTATGTGATGCGAGATACTTTTACGAAAGTCAACTAAATTTCTTATATGATTCTTAAATATTTTTAGTTGTTATTTTACTTTAATTTACAAAAGACGTTTTATGTTATTTTCAAACAAACTTCTTTTGTTTCAATATGGAATTAAAGAGTCAATAAAATTTCTTTTATGATTTTTAATTATGTCTTTTTTAATATATTATATTATTACATTGTGATTTTAAGTACTTATTATGTAACTTTGAAATATAGAACAAATTAAAAGAAAAACAAGGAAAAATTTAAATGAAGAAAGTACTAAAATTTTCAAATAATTGTTTTATGGTATTTCGTACTTTTCAAACTTGAAAAATGATTATATTTGCCTGCTTCATAAACGTACTTCCTATTTGTTGGACACAAAAACCATTTGCTTTTTTTCCTCTTTTACGGCTAGCTTTAATTGTGTGGGCCCTATTATTATTTTTGTACACCATTTCATTTTTCATTGCATTGTTCTTATATTTTACTATTTTCAATTTCTATCCTCCAAGGATCTTTTAATATTATTTATTAATTAATTGATTCATTAATAAATTATTTATATTGTTTTTTTTTTTATATATAATAAAATTTATTTATTTGTAGCTTTTTGATGGGATCTATTTTTTTACCATGTGTCAACAAGAAGAGTGTGTTTATTCACTCTTCTTATATATAGTAATACACACTTAAAATTTAAACGACTTGTGAAAGTTGGGGAAAGAAGAAACTTGTACATCCGCTTTTTGTCAAAGTGGGTCCCTAAGTAGTGGATTTTGTTTTGATTTGTCATTTAATTTCTCTCATCTACACATGTATGTTATGGTTTTGTCTTATTGATAAGTTTGAAAACTTTCTTGGTTTGTTTTGAAGAAACAAAAGTGAAAAATGATAAGATGTTGTAGGGAGAGTTTACTACACTTGTAGATATTATTTATCGTTTCTTAACGGGCGTGTCAAGTCAATAGCGGATAACTATTATTGGATCAGTGGCGAAATTATAAATTTTACGAAGAGTGTCCAAGTATTACTTCTTGAAACTTTGCCTTTATCAATATTATTATATTATCCTTTGACTTTATTAAATTTAATATTTTGAGAAATATGTTAAATAATAAATATGTAGTATTTAATAGTAATGGTAAAATAGACACAATAGGTAAATTATCTCTTGATTTTTTAAATTGAACAAATATTTTTAGTATAGTGGACAACTATTGTTGGACGAAGGGAGTATGCTTCTAAGTTTGTTTTGAGTTTCTTGTTGTTTATGCATAGCGTTCTTTCCCAATTTTTAGCTCTTCTTTGAGGGTTTTTTGAGTTTGGTTGAATCTCGTTTTTAAAAATCTTTTTGTTTCACAAGTGGCTAATCATACATATAATACATAAGCGTCTCTGTTTAACTTGGGTTCAATTGATATATATATATATATATATATATATATATATATATATATCCTCCAATTTTAGTGTGTATAAATAGGCACTTAAACTTAAATAAAAATTGAATGAGTAGACATATGCATCATACGTGACATAATAAACGTATGACGTGAATTATCAAGTAGGATGTGATGCAAGATGCATGTGTCTATTTGTTTTAACTTCATACAAGTTTAATCAACTAAAGCTAAGTTAAAAGACACGTTTATCTATTATGTCATTTGACTTTTGTCATTTTCATTTAAATTATTTTATATTTTAATTGATCTTTTATATAAGCTGAAACAATTGACTTGCAGTGTTGGGCTTGTGCTCAGCACGAGCGCTCTTATATTAGTAGTATAAGAAAGGACGGCTCAAATTTTAAATGCGTTTTTGAATTGGTTTTTCGCTTATGACTTAGCTCATGATTCATATTTAAGGGATTTAATTAAATTAAATCAAACAATAATGTTAGAGTTAATCAAAAGCAAACAATAAATAGTCACAATTAAACAGTTTAAGAGTAAAAGAGAAATTGAATTTGGGGCCTTCAGGCCTGAATTCTCTGCTGTCTGAAAGGTAGGGTAATGGCCCATTTCTGAGTCTGCTGAAACTTATGGGTTTTGGCCCATTTTCTGTGTATATCAATTGTATATATTTATCGTATATCAGCTCCTTCCACCTGTGTATTAGCTTTCATTTTGTTTGTACTTCCACTTCCTTTTCTCGAAGACACCTAAGGCTGACTCGGTAATGAATTGGGTTTGGGAGATGGGCTGGAAATTTTGAAAAAACTGGGCTGATTGGAATTGGGTCGTTCGGCTGCTGAAAATTGGGCTGAAATTGGTCTTAATATAGGGTAGAGAGTGGTTAGATTTGCAATTAGGAATGACTACACGGATTTAGATTATAGCGAAAGAAATTTAGAGCATAGCCAATTTGAATTAATTTAGTAAATTCGGTTAGTAATTAAATAAGTTGAATTAGTATTGATTAATTAATGAGCTTTTTAATCTTAAAGAAATAAAATTATTAACTTATTTATAAACTTATTAACTCAAAAATATAAACTATTGATTAATTAAACTAATTAACAAAATATTTAAGTAAAAATTAAAAACAAATTAAAAGACTTTTGAATATTCATAAAATGTACTAATTATATACATAATTATAAAACCATACATATTATTTAAAAATTATAAAAAAAAAATACAAATTGTTTAAGAAATAACTTGAAATTATTTTGGATCTTTATAAAACTAATTATTTCAAATCGTTTCAAGTTAATGAAGCTTGATGATTGATCTATATTGTGAAGGGTCAAAATTAGGTGTCAATAATATATTAACTAAATAATGATTTTTTTTTAAAAAAAAACTAAATAACAACTATTAATTTTTAATAATTAAATTCTCCGTGAGCAAAATATACATAGCAAGGACAGGCTATAAGACTTATGCTAAATATTCTTTATTCTTATGTTATGGAGTATTGCTTCACTTTCCTATGAATATGAAAGGATTGCTCATCGAGAACTTATAGAAATAAATAAATAAATAAATAAAAAGGTTGAGTCACTTTCATCTTTCATAACTAAAATGTTCAGTCACTTTCATACTCTATTTTCTTTTCTATTATAGTAAAATAATAAAAAAATAAAAATAAAATTGATAAAATTGAGGTATCAACATGTGACTTTGTGGTCATCTTTTTATTAGCTGAGGATATTGTGGTACTTCAAGCCCACTGCCCTACCTTGCCATTACTACACGTGGTACACTACACTAATAAAAAAAAAATCACTAAAAATTCTAGTGAAAAATATTGAGTGGCTATTTCTATAAAATTTTAAATTGAATTTGTGTAAAAAAAATTTGTAGTTGTCTCATATGGAAAAACTAACAGATTCGAGATGCCAATGATCGATGAATAAGAACGGAAAGAAAATTGAAGAAACTTACAATTCACAAATATACAAATATAAAGATTTAACGAGTCAACACTATTTTTATTTAACTATAATTCTAGTCGACAAAGGACTCAAAGATTTTGAGTTTTATTTTAATTCTAAAAATAAAAAAGAGTAGTTAAATTTTGAATGAATTGGTAGGTTTTTAACGATGGGACCTACTATTTCTAATTGACAAAGGACTAAAAGATTTTGAGTTTTATTTTAATTCTAAAAATAAAAAAGAGTAGTTAAATTTTGAATGAATGGTAGGTTTTTAACGAAGGGACCTACTGCTTGAATTTAAAACAAAAATTTAAGAGGTAAAAAAAAAAGGGAAAAACAAAAAATAAAAACGGGAAAAGATACACTCCTTAAGGGGATCAAAGTTGAAACGTTACACAGTGCTTGTGGCGCCTCTACCACCTTGAGCTAGGAGCTTTCTATTACAAGTGATGTCTTTTTAATTATTTTATCTTCTTTTTTTATAGGTATATTTTGTAAAAAATCTCGACGAAGCAGTGTCACGTGACACATCTTTCATGAACGTAAATCCGCCCCTGGTCAGGAGAGTACATGTTGAATATGATTGCATGTGTTGTGACACGTCATGTTGAGTACCACTAACAGTGGACAAGAAAATTACACTGTCAGTTCATTTTTAGAAATACATATTTCTTTTAATTTAATAATTATAATTTTACATTTAAAGGTTAATGATTTTATTTCTTTTTTAATTTCTAAAACAAGTTTTATAGACCTAAGATTTTTTTTTTGAAAGAACGTTCAAATAATTTTGGAGTATTATTTAAAAAAATTGGAGTACATATGATAATATACAAATTAAATTTTGTTTTCAATTAATTTTTGTATTGTTGACTGAATGAACTAAGAAGAGAAAACATAGGCCGAAGGAATAGGACCACCTATCAAAAAAAAAATAAAATCATGTTGAGACTTGAGAAGAAGACTTAATAAGTTTTGAATAATTATTTTATGAGATTAGTAAGTCTAGATTTTAAAAAGAAGAAAAAGAGAGTGAAAAATTATTTTGTGATTGTCTCAAATTGCGTGTTGATGGAGAACGATGTGATAATAATGAGGACAAGAAAGAAGTGAAACAAGTTCTTATTTTTTGACAACCAAATAAAAATCCTAAACAAAGTTCTATAATTAATTTAGAGTTTAAGTTATTAAATAATATTTTTGTTGTTATTTTTAATCAAATATTAATAATACGTGAACATATTAAAAAAATAAATATTTCTTAAAAAAAACTAACGATGTAAATTTCCTATCCAACGAAGAGAACAATCTCTTTGATTTATTCTACGGACTCCCGAATAAATCAAGTGCATACTCTTGGCCTACTTGGCGTCTTGGCCCTATTATATATGTATCAAACTAATTATATTATTATCTTATAAACCTCTATAAATACTCCCTAATATGTTATTTAATTAATTGTGTATAGAAAAAAGTTAGTTAATTTTCCCTATGTAAATTGATTTTTTGGGCACTAATTAATGTTTTATTTTGTATCAGAGGGATAAGGAAGCATCTATCAAGCAACGTAATGAGTGAAAGATTTTTAGCTCGTTAATTTATTCAATTAAATTAATGTACCATGTACGTCGTGTGTATTTAATTAATGTAATATTTGGGTTTATGTAATAAAAATATTTGATGTTTGCAAATAAACGATTCATTCTTATTTTGAGTATACACGATAGATTTTCCATATGTATGTTTCTAGAATTATTAAACTTTATAAGTTCAATATTTCACAACATGTCATAACCGACCTTCATGTTCATCGACGTCACGGATTACACAACTTTTGGGTTTCAATAATCATAAAATCGCATGTCTAAATATTAATTTCATGTCATGAATTCAAATTACGAGATGAAACTATATGTCCAAATGTCTATTTAGTTTGAGGTGGAAATAATTGAGTGTACAAATAAAATCACACATTGATTTAAGAATATTGGTGAATCGTTTAATTTTTTTTTTCTTTTCTACTATAGTAAAAGAGTCTGTAAAGTTGAGGTATCAACATGTGTGCTTGTGGTAGTCTTTTTACTAGCTGAGGATATCGTGGTAATTCTAGCCGCTGCCCTATCTTATTATTATTATTTTTTTCATTCGGTGTTTGGAGTTCATATTAAAGTTCTGACAACTTTGCCATTACTACACATGGTTCTCCTTTCTTCGTGCTCTTTGATGACTGTTGTTGTTGATTTCACATTATTTTGCCTTTCAAGTGGTATTCGGATCAGTACACTACACTAATAAAAAAAATTCACTACAATATTTACTGAAAAATATTCAATGGCTATTTCTATAAACTTTTAAATTAAATTGGTGTAAAAAACTGTAATTGTTTCATATGAAAAAATAAATTTTATTTTAAAATTAATTATTTCATTGTGAATTTGTTTTCCCCTAGACATTTTTCCGGTAAGTTGATTTGGTGGAAAATGAGTGACAAAATAATGTTATATAGCAAAGATTTTACACTGATTACTAATTACCGCTAATATAAGCTATTATTATTAATTAATTATTGATAAAGATTAATTTTGACGTAGTAGGCAAAATAAAACCATTAATATATTGTTAGAATTTGATTTGAATGGTGGTCACGTCTTTAGAAAGAAAGATAATTAATGGGATTCTACTGATATCCTTATAACATTTAAATTACCTTTTGATTTATTTTGGTATTTTAACTGTTTATAATATATATATATATATATATATATATATTTTTTTTTTTTATTTTTTTTTTATTTATTTATAAGAACAATCAACAACCATCTTTATAATACGCTCTTTTAAAATGTTTTTTTCCTTTTCAATTTTTAATGGCAAGGGGGAAGGAAAAAATTAATAAATCATAAGGTGGGGAATGAACCTTCATGAGCAACGTGAAAATTTAAACACCACTTTCTAAAATTAATCATCTATGATAGTTAGCTTTATTTTTTATGATATACTAATCATATTATTGGAAGTGGAAATAATTGCGCACAAAATTTGACTATTCGTTCTAGTAGTCGTTGGAGATTAGTCAGTACCCTTTGCTCATCATGACGAGGGGTGAATAAAATCAAACAAAAAATCGAATCAAATTGAGAAAAAATACGATGAATGATTTGATTTGGTATTGAAAAAAAAATAACCCTTCTCTTAAACCCCTATAAAATTGTAAATATGAATATATATCATATTTTATTTTATGTGTCTGAACATAAAGCTCATGAAACTTAAATTTGTCAGTATATTATGTTTATGAAATATTTTAAAAAGAAATAATTTGCTTAAAAAGAAACTATATCTCCTTCTTGTTTAGTTATTTGAGACAAGAGGATAATAGTTTGGAGAATTAATTGGTAATTTTGTCAAAGTTTCATCATTTGATTTTGGAAAAGAAAATGTTGATAAGTATAAAGTTTGCATCATTATAGTAGCTAAAAATGATGGAACAGAAGTAGAACAAAGATCACATTAGCTTTAATTATTTGCAATTGAGTCAAAGTAGCTTTATTTATAAAGTTTTGTTTTTATTCGATATTTTATGTGTCTACAAACTACAAAGTAGAACAAAGATCAAGATACGTGTTGGGCCCTCCTTTAAATGTGTTTGGCCATAATATTTGAGAAATATATTTTAATTTTTTAGAAAAATATGATTTATATTCATAAGTTTTAAGAAGTATTAAAACTAACCATAAGTTGTATTACAAGTCAATTGGATCTTCGTTGCAACAAATAACAAGTAGTGTCCATGACACTAGAGTAATGTGGTAGTTTGGAGTGAGTGCAATAAGCATTATTCCACACATCGTGAAGTAGACAAAGCACATGACTTTGTTATCCTGAGCCGATTGTTCATCATTTTCATCAACAACCATATCATCACTTTTATATTCACTGAATATTTCAACACTACTTTGGTATTCACGTAAAAAATTATTTAATACAACGCAAACAACTATTATAGAGGGTGTTTTTGTAAAAGATAAAAATTTGGTGTAAAATTTCAATTTTAAAAAATCCCAAATAATGAGATTTGGCCCAAATACTAGAAAAAACTAGTATTTGGGAATTTAGGATATTTCCAAAAATATTTGCCAAATAATGGCAAATTATATGGACAAACACTATTTGCCAAATTTCCTCCCAAATATTATTTGGAAAATCTATGGCCAAACGGGCCCTAGATGTATGGAGGACTTATTTAAGTTATGAGAGAATTTTAGCAAATATAATATATATAATAAGGCCGTATAGCTATAGTTTTGACTGCGTTTTATAGTTATAGTTTCATTTGCTACGGAGGTTGCAATTTGTACATTTCTGTCTGTTTGTATGATTTGCTTGCCAATACACAATTATATACAAATAGTTCATATGATATGGAGGTTGCGGTTTGTATATTTCGTTTGCCAATATACAAATAGTTTCATTTCATTTGCCAATGTACAAATAGTTTCATTTGGTTGCAGTTTGTATATTTCGCTTACCAATATACAAACAAAGTAATTTATTATGATTTTTTCATAAATCCTATACAAATAGCTGCATATTATACCAATATACAAACAAAATAATTTATTATGAATTTTTCATAAATTCTATATAAATAACTGCAAATTATACAAATAAGGCGAATTATATAAATTAGACAAATAACAAGAATTAGAAAAATTATGACCACGAATTACAATTTTCTTCAACTATAGTTATAGTATCTAATGTAAGCTAGATATTAAATTTCCCATAAAAGGCCAATTCTTGGCCAATATAAAACTTTTTCTTTTGACATTGAATCATGGAAAAATTTCATATATGGCAAACAAAATTTTCAAAATAACGCTCTATGGGTATAATTTATATAATTACATTTCATGGGTATAGTTTAGTTTGCTATTAAACATTTATTTTGTATATAATGCTTTTTGGTTAAAAATTTATACAATATTTTATTTTTTAAATAAATTGAATCATGAGGGCTAAAAACGGCAACATGAAATTTACATAATCCCATGATTTAAGCTAAACGTCCAAAATTAAATATTTTTTTCCAAAAAAGAGTTCTACAGTGATAGAAAGTCTATAACATCTTGTCTCCTCAAACGACTGAAGCATCCCCTTAATCAATAATTTTGTATATTCAACACTAGGTAATCATTTCTATCAAGGAAAATGGCTAATTGTATATCGAAAATGACTAATTGTATATCGATTCAGATGGCAAAAAAAGATGTTATAGACTTTCTATCATTGTAGAACTCTTTTTTGGAAAAAAATATTTAATTTTGGACATTTAGCTTAAATCATGGAATTGTGTAAATTTCATGTTGCCGTTTTTAGCGCTCATGATTCAATTTATTTAAAAAATAAAATATTGTTTGAATTTTTAAATAAAAATGACTAATTGTATATCGAAAATGACTAATTATATAATAAATTCATTAATTTGATGTATCCATTATCAATATATAATGTATCCAATAAACTAAACAATTAGATACATGGGTATCATACAAGTACATTCATATGTATCATAGAAGTATCTAATATTAATTTATGTATTTATTATCTGTATCTAGTATTAATTTAATGTATCTATTTATATGATCTAATATTATTTCATGTATCTTTTATATATAAAATTTGATGTATCAAGTACCAATTTCATACGTCATATCTAAAAACATCTATCTCGGATAAATATGAATATAGTCAGATACATTGTAATAACATAACAAATATATATAATAATGACTACAAGCACAAATTAGCTATTCTGCGTTAAGTCTTAAATGTCTTGCGATAATGTGCATTTCTGAGGTTTTCTCTTATGTTTTTGTCCCTTATTTACCTCATGGATTACATATGACTAGATAGCAATATGTTGAAACTGTAGGGTTGAACCATGCTCATTAAAGTTGTGTGAATTATGTAATAGTTCTCATTCCACATCACTATTTTAATCTTAAGCTTTTTAGCCTGTATTTTCAATATGATTATTTATTGTTGCTTACCTTGTGAATTCGAGCATTCGGTTAGTTTTTGGTTAAAATTCGAGCATATTAGACCGTAGGCCTCAAAGTTTTTATTTTGATAAATTCTTTGTATGTGGATTGTTAATATCGTCATGATTTCCACATTTCTGGAATAAACATGCTTTTATCTTTTGTTTGGGAGGCAACTGGAAGTTGAAAGTTGAAACATTTCTATAAATTATCATATTTTGTCCAGCATATGCATTGAGTTAGATCTTCTTGTAACTTTATTTATAGAAGGCATTTGAGGGAGTACATTAATCCTTTTCCTTTACTTTGTTTACATGTGACATTGATCGAGTCTAATGGACTCCAATCCTTGCATATTGTTGAGTTGTATCATGTTTGAGTCAGTCTTATCCTGTTCGAGTGAAATGGAGGCAATCCAAAAAGGATTTTATACCTGTCGTATACAGCAGTGTACACTGGTATACAACAATTGTATACATGATATACAAGGACAAAAATTGATGCAGGTGTTTGGAGGCCGAATTATTCTGTATACGGATGGTGTACAGACTGATATACACAGAAAAGGGCCAAAATATGACCCATATACAACAATATACATTTTCTGTATACACGAGTGTTTGGAAGCAAAATGGGCCCAAAGCCAAAATCTTTTTGTGCAGCAGTCTAAGGGAATTTCAGCAGCAGATTTTTTGGAGAAAATGGGCCAAAACCCATACTTTGGGCCTAATTTTAGACTTAGGACAAGATTTGGGTCCAAAACCTATCAGATTTTGAATTTTGGGCAAAAGGCCCAAATTTGAATCTTATTCTTCCTTTATCGTATTTATTTATTTATTGTATTAACTAACCCTTTATTTGATTTGGTTTAATTTAATTAAGTTTCCAAAAGATAGTTGTTTCTTCTTTTATGTTTAAATTGAAAATTTTTATGTTATTTATTTTTATTTATTAGTTGTCATGTCAATACATGAATCATTTTCTTTAAAATTCCTTTAGGTTTTTATTTCTTTCCAAATAAAAATAGGTTTTCTTAATTAATATTTTCAAAATTAGTCAAAATATTTTAGTCAAGTCGTTGGTCAACAGCAAGTTAGCGGACATTTCGAGGGCCTAACACCTTCTCGAAATGTAAATTGAACCCCGAACCATCTTTGGATTTCTAATGATTTTTCTCTGTTTTAAATCTTTTGAAAAATTTAGTTTTCTTAATTTCTTTCAAAAATTAAGTGGCGACTCTCTTTTTATAAAAAAAAATGGACTTTCTTATAAAACTAAGATTAAATCGATTATTTATAAAATAAAGTCTTTATTTATTTTTTTTAAATGAGAAAAAATAGAGAAATGACAAAAAAAAAAAGGAGAATTTTTTAAAAATATATAATTTCGCATCTCACCATGCTTTCTCTTGTTCATTTTTTGTGAAACAACACCGATTTTGTATCCTTCTTACTTTTTGTAAATTTTTTAAATATTAAACAACAACAATTATAATAACAAAGTTAATTGAGTAAAATTGGCTAATTGAGCTTTCTACTATGCTGGTTAGTAGAGTTCCATATTTTTATTGTATGCTGAATAAAAGAAAATCATGTCTTTATCATTTTTTTTTGTGCAAAACGAAAAAATAAAATAAAAGAGGATAGAATAATACTAATTGAAATCAAAATAATACAACAATGAATCTTCAAAGTGTTTGGAAATCATTCAAACTTTTATACTACTAAGATAATCTCTCTTCATAAAGATTCCAAGATAATTAAGCTTCATTCTTCATCTTGTTGAACATGTATCAAATATTGTGAACAACTCTTTGCCTATGTGTGATGAATCTTTGAAGAATATATCTATGATATTCATCAAAGTAATGTCATATCGTGATATTATCTTTTCTATGTCTACTTTTTTGTATATTAAGTACATGATTGATGTATAAAAAGATGAAGAAAAGAAAATTAAAAAGGGAAAAAAACCTATACTAATAAAAAGAAAGAATGAAAAATATCAAAATTAACATTCAACATATTCATAGATGATTGATATTTTATAGATTGAGTAATTCATGCATAAAAATAATTAGAAGATAGTTGAAAAGACATGTTATTTAAGTAGAGAATATAAAAAGATGAATGTTTTTTGTAACTTATCATATATAATTATAATAGTAGATATGATTGAATTTTTAATTAATAAACAAATTATTTAATGAAAAGAATGAACAAAAAAATGCCAAAAGAGGAGAAAAAAGATAAATAGAAATGGAGATCATAGAGACGTGTCACATCACCTTGTCTTGATATATATATATATATTCCAATCATTTCATGCCCTTCTAATTTAATTCAAATATTATAGTATAATTTCAATCTTTCATAATAATTATAATTTTTTTTTTAGATGAGTTGGTTGATTATAGAGGTTTGAAAAAAGGGAATTTACAAGTTGTGTCATGTATTTGTTTGTATTGGATAGTTGATTTTAGATAGTACTATTCAAATTTGTCGATAATTATGCTTATTCTAATAAATAGTGGCGTGCTTATACTTATGTGTAATATACTTGTAGGAATGTTAAATATGGTGCCTTAAGGTAACATGAGTTATTAAGATTTTGACTTTCTAAAATTACTCATCTATAAAAGTTATCTTTATTTTTTATAATTTAAGTAATCATCATCTTAATAGAAATATAATCAAAAGATTACCATTTTTCTTTGTACATTTCCAGTTTGAAGCTGAACTTATTCAGTGTTGCCTAATGATCAATAAATTGAATTGATAATTATAATGTTCAATTCTTTGTAGAGACAAAATACTAGATAATTTGTTCTTTATCTCTTCTAGCCTTGGTAAATAGAATTTAAGAATTATCTGATATTTGCTGCTAGTCCGGACACTACGATTAATAAAAAAAGATATTAAAAACACCTCTAAACTCGACGTGAATTGTTAGTTTCATCTTCGAACTATTGACCGTGGCTTAAAAGCACTCTCTTACTTGACTAGTTCAACTTAAATACACCGGCGATTTTGCACATGAAATACATCCCTAAAATTTCGTCAAATTTAAAAGTATTTTCAATACTTCTCCTACAAGTTTTTCATTTCTATTTGATCGGGCAAATATACTAATGCATACACATTTGTCTTTCTATACAAATAAATGTTTTGTGTTCACTTTGGAAGTCTTCTAGATATAAAAATATCTCCTGAAGTGGATCTCTTAATTATACTGGATGGTTATAGCCCGTGCTTAGCACGGGCCAACATTTAGCATTTTTAAGTGGTATATACTTTTTGCATTGTAACTACTAACTCGGATAAGAGTATATATTGTATAAAAGTTAATAGATCATTGCATAAGTTATACACATGAAATTCAAAATGCAATAATACAACTAATTTCTCCCATTCCACAAACAACTTTACAATGCAGACAATTATCTTCTAAATACTTTTCAATATTTCTCACAAGAATAGAAGTTGATAGCCTTACATAGAGCTGATCATAGAATATGACAAAATTCATTTTCCAAAATCTATTGATGCCTTGAATCATTACCAGTAAATTTGAGTAGATGCTCTCTGTATTTTTCAAAAGAATAGAAGTTGGTATCCTTAAATGGAGCTGCATGTAGAGTAATAAAATTCCGTTTCATAAAGCCATTGATGCCTCAAATGTTTGCAGTTGTCTTGATAAGATGCAAAATTTCCTTCACTCAGCACAAACGATATACTCCAGCTTTAATAGCTCAAGGAAAGGAATAAAAGTTCCGAAATAAAAACTGCTAATAAAAATAGTAGCACTCATAGCAAAAGTAAAAATAAATAGTGAAGACAATCACAAAGAATCAGCATGTTACAGGTTATATGTCAATTTAAAATAAAATAGTGAAGATAACCCTAAAGAATCAGCATATACCAAGTTATATATCTTTTTTTTAGTTTCTGGTTATATCATGTAGTGAAACTTATAAAAAATGAGTAGTAATAGTAGTAGAAGATAAATGACATCTTTGCTATTTAAGTCATCTAGGTTCTAGCATGTTTAATTTTGGAGGCAGAGATTAGCCATTCCATATTTTAATTTGTTATCACTAGCCTGTTAAGCTCACATAGTATAATTATGTACCTGAGATTTTTTTACTTAGGTAAGTGATACTTGTATTTCACTTCTTTTTGTTCTTTTTCTTTTTATCTGGTCCTTGGATAATTATATCTTTCCCATTTAGTGAAAGTTTAAAGGAATATTTCTTCCATCATGTTACAGTGGATAGGTAGGTGTAAGTGTCAAAGGAAATTACTTATTATTCTGGAAATTTACTTGCATATTTCTAAATTTGGAGAATATATTTTTAGTTTTAACATTTATTCTTTTTAACTTGGAGGCAATTCATTTGTTGTTGCCTCTAGAAATCAAAGTATAAATGGGTATGCATTTTTATTATTGGTGATTTATGATATTCTAGATTTTGATATCCATATATATGTTCTGGACTTCTTGTAGTTTGCATACTATTTTGTATAATTTTTTATATTGAAATGAAAATTATAGGTTAATTTTTTATTTGAGTCTTAGAAGTGATACTATTGTGCTTCTCAATTATGTGGTGTTAGTTGCTAGTTTTTATTTCTTTTACATTACTAGAGCTTTTAGGATAACACATCTCAAAATGCCACTCATTTTAGGAAATTTATCTAACAAAGTCATTAAACTTTGTTTTGTATTAATGAGATAGCTCAACGTAGGTTGTTGTCTCAATGAAATCACTCAACTAAATTTATCATTGAAAAGACATTTACACACAACTAAATTGTAGGAAAAGAATGTACAAGCTGGCTATGAATATTTTGTACGAACTCTTGCAGAAATGCAACTATACAAGTAATGATTTTACCTTTAAAAACAACAAAATAAGCTACAACAACAATTACACCTCTAACACAAATAAGTTGGGATTGGCTAAATGAATCCTCACTTCTTCAATTTCATTTCATAACTTATCGTACTAAAGAAAATTAAAGTGAAAATAAGTTAAATCTATCCTCAGCTTATAGTTATCATCGTATCTTTTTCTTTCATCTACATTGATACCAAGAATTTGTGGATGTTTCAAGATAACTTTTTACATGTAATTTAAGGTCCTCCTCTGTTAACCTTCACTTACCACACTTTTTCACCTACTGACTGATGCATCTACATGTCGATACAAAACAAGCTAGCAAATCTCAATCGGATGACCCAAACTATGAAAAACATGGTCCTTCAAGTGTTGTATGAGTTCTTGTGACCATAGCAACAAACATTTTGCTTCTACCAACCATAACACTAATTTCCAAAAACTCACCCTTCTTTGCTTTTGTTTTCATTTCACATGTTTTCTTGGATTTAGAAATTTCCAGCACTATCCTTCCTACAACAGCAACCAATGCTACTAAATAGTCCAATAATAAATTTAGTTGAGTGATTTAATTAATACAACGACCTAAGTTGAGTGACTTTTTTTTATACAAGTCAAAGTTCAATGACTTTGCTATATAGATAACTTTTCAATGTTGAGTGCCCTTTTGAGATATTTACTCATCTTTTAGTTGTCTTCATATTTTCTTAGTCTGTCATATGCCTTCCAACCTTTTTGGGATAAGGTTGAGAAATTTCTTATACCATAATATATATGTTATCAAGTGCAGCTTCTAAATAGGTTTTTGTTGCCCACCCAATATTTGATTTTGATCTCAAATTTCTTAGTCTAAATTTGTTAACTTTCATTATTTGACATTATCATGTTTAATGTCCACTATATCTTCAAAATTGTATGGAGTCATGAGTATATCATCATTAATTATTTCTTATTTAATTTATAAATGAACCTTCATGGTATTTACTGCCTAAGATACCTTAAGGTTTTATTTGATAGATTAGAAATCATTACTCTAGAAAGTTTGTTCTATTTAAGAAATGCACATTTTCTTCAATATGGCTTTAGTAGTTAGAAATTGTACGCTTATGTTTCAGGATGATTTTAAAACCCATAGCTAATAGAGAATAATTTTTATGTACATCCTTCATGTGTTGTTAGCAATTGTGTTTTAGCTGTAGTGGTATCCTGACTAATTGAGCGTGCTAAGAACGTATAGACTCTATGTTATCACATCATACATTAGCTAATAGACATTTCACGTATAGACATGCGGTATTTGAATTTGCTCACAAGAGTTCTTTCGCTTATCATGATTTTCATGTCCTCATCAGTAGTAAACAAAAATATATAAAATAGTTGGCATAAATGTACGTCTCTAGGTCAAAATATAGTCTCGTCCTAGTATAAGGCACATAATGTAGAAGTGATAACACTAGATAAATGTTTCGAGTTGTTGTGACAACAAAATTTTCCAAGAATACATCCTTTTAATTTAGTATGAAGTATAGTTTTTTAATAATCATATATATTCAATATCTCATGTTCACTGTGATAATGCTGCCACATGAATAACTATAATTGTGTTTGCTTGCTATTGCTAGTTAAATTTATTTGGACAGTTGCTAGAAGCTCTATGTTGATTATTCCTGGAGTTGTCTTTCAGACTATATTGTGTTTGCTTTCTTATTGGATAGTTTCAATCAGTTTAATTTTCTGGTAGAGTAAATTTGTTTTGACACTTATTAAAGTTGCGATTTCTTTATCTGTGATTATTTTTTTTTTTGTGAAAAAAGAAATAGTTATTGGGATTGTTACTAAATTTACATGAACTTGTTTTTTTAACAGATAAAGATTTGCTTATGAAGAATGTGGAGGCCAGTATAAGCAACAGAACATATTAGAGAAAACGTTGAAAGTGGAAGGAAACTTACTTTTTGCTAGGAGGTTTTTAAAGATGTTTCCATTATATTATTATATATATATGCTACAATTACATTTTTATTCGTCTTAAGAGTGAACACATAATATACCATACTATTAATTTGATATATTTTTGGCAGTGATGATTTGGTTTTGTTTATTTTACTATGAAATTCGATATGGACAGATTATAGGATTCAGTTCTTGAATCCACTGGAACATAATCAAAAATAGATTCAATAATATGTTTGTTCCTTAAAATCCTCCCAAAACTCCAGCCCTTTCTCTAAGTTGAGGAACTTGTAAAGAATTGTAAGAGGATTAATGCAAAAATTGAGAGAAAAAATTACCTGCAATTGAAAGACCCAGTTATGGAATGAAAGGAACAAAACTCAAAGATTGTACTTTGTTAGAAGCATATGGAAATGGAAATAGAATAAACACTCCATTAGTTTTTTTGGGGGCAAGCAAAGAAGAGTGTAGATGGAAAGACGAATGGGTAGAAAAATGTATTGCTTTTGGAATTGAAATATATCCCTAAAATATTTTTGGCCAGTCCCTACAATATTTGCGTTAGCATTAAGCATTATAAAAGACACAATTACCGTCAGTAACTTTTTTAACCTCCTTTTCACTATATATTTGTGGAGGGTATTTTTATAAATAAACATTTCTTTCTAAAAAAGTGTTAGCAACCTCTGGTCTCTATAAAAACCAAGCACTAGTAATGTATTTTTTTTATTCTATATATCAGTAGAAAAGTTACAAGATTAATATACTTACTAAATAAGGATTAAGTTTTAACAAAGATATGGTATATATCATCATGAACGTGAAGGTCATTGTTAAGGTTACTCTAAACGTTGCGTTGATCTCTACTATTCTCAGCATGGCTATCTGGTGGTGGTGCCGCCGCCGTAATCTGCCACTGGCAAAGGCACCGGCACCGCCCATAAATTCATCCATCAATTTGTCACTTGAGGAAGTCTAACTAACAAGGCCGTCTAGCTTGGGGATTCGGTATATGCATGTTCACGCTTCAAGGGTATTTATCGAATTAAATTCAACAAGTTTATGTGTTCTAGCATAAACAATTTGGTTATCTATTATTCATGTAAGCAGTAAGATTCTAGTATGCTTTCGATGTGCATATAGTTTTCCAACAATTGGCATCAAGAGCTTTGCTTAAATCTAAATAGATAATCTGAATTAAAAAAAAAAAAAAAGGAAAAGAGGGGTTAGTTTGAACTTTGACGGCTACGACGGTAAAGTCGTTGGGATGTTTGAACAGAAATCAAGATCTTTCTTTTTTAAAAACAATTATGCACATTGTTGAATTTCTTGGCGTCGGCGATTGATTTCAAGTTAATGTTGATTTGTGCTTCTGACGTGCATTGAATAAGAGCAAATATGGCTTAGGAGTGATTTGATATTAGGTCAAGTTGTCCCACTGGATTTGTTCAAAAAGTTTTTGTGTAGATACATTAAGTGGGTATTGATTTTTTCCTAAGAACTATTATTGCTATATGTATAATTCTTGCCAAAGTGATACTTTTGTTCTTGAAGTTCACGTGTAGAAGGCAGCACAAGACATTTTTAATTAAGATAATGTTATTGTATATGCTTTTATGATTAGTCCAATAGGCATCTTTGCTCTAATGTGATTCGTAATTCATATAATCTTTGGTATTTTTCTCTCTTAGTTGAACAATTATTTGAGCATTATTCTTACATATATTATAAATTAAGAATTTTGTGATTAATAAATAGTTATCATTAATGTGGTTTATTTATTTGGAATCAATACAAATTCTTGAGATTACACTATATGAATTGAGAATAATGATTAATAAATAGGATCTATGAAAGTGGTCTATTTATTTGAGTCATTAGAATATTCTCAATGTATCATGTATGGATTGTTCTTCATAAATGTATACTAGTAAAGGTTTGTTTACTCGGAAGGAGATTTACCTTTAGATACTAGTAACACTTAAATTAATTCATGAGAAGAGATATTAAAGATTTTCACCGGTTTAAAGGGGAAAATATAATATCTTGAATTTTCAAGTGTATTAATTGAGAGAACAATTTGTTGTAAGAAGGCTAATTGTGTGTCTTAGTCAAAGAAAAGACACACACCATGCCTTATGCTCATGAAATAATTATAAGAAGAGAATGAAAGTGTGAATCAAGTTATTTTAATTTTTAACTTTGCCTAAAATGGTTATTTTTCAAATTTGGTCATAGTTCAGGTAATCGTGAATTTTATGATCTCTGATTGACTTCAAATTTGATGGTTTCATCGAAAATCGTTTAGATGGATTTAGGTAGTTTGTTGGATTAAATTTTGATTTGAATATGATAAGATCATTCTTTATGTTAATTATGTTTATGTTAAATTTGGAAATGATTACACATAGTTATTTAACATGAATTGATATGTGATAAGAATGTATGTCATATTGTTTTAATTCCTAAAGATGCTTAAATTACTTATATTTGATTTTGGTCGTGGCTTATACTTATGTCATGTGATAAGAATGTATGAGATTATTTTTTATTGAGTGTTTGGTTTATGGTATTCAAAATAATAAATTTTAAGAACAATTTATTTGTTTACAAAAATGCCCTTCATGAATGTAAAAACTGATGTAACAAAATGGTTGAAAGAGACATTTTTGTCATTTACTTATTTTATCCCGGGATTACTATACCACCCAAGGGGAGGGATAACTTATCCCGGTACTAATTATTAATTCGGAATAAGTTATCCCGGACTTGCCAACCAAACAACAAATTAAGTGGTACTATAATTTAATCTCATGACTATTTGGTATTATCCTTCGCACCAAACGACCCCTAAATGTATTATTTGATATCTATTCCACCTCTCATAAAAGAAGGTGTTCACAAAAACACAACATTTGTTCCCAACAGTGACAAGATATTATCATACGAAGATATAAATTTAAATTTTCACATATGCAAATCTAAGAACTGAAGTTTGGGGGCTCGTTTAGAACCCACGTAGATGATAAATCTTTTCTATGACTTCCTTTTGATAAGGTCAAAACTATGTACCCAAAACAAGCTGCTAACGTGGCAGATTGGAAAGAAACGCACAAGTTTATTCTAAAATTAACAATATTGAATGACGAATATACCCTTGATGACAGGGATCATGACCTACCTGCTTATTCCCACTTATATATATGTAGTGGATATAGTAATACTGATAGTGATATAGTGGGGTGTGAGTGGGAAATTACCTCACATATATATTTTTGGAAGTAGGAAATCCTATAAAATCCTAACTCATATGTACTAAAAAAGAATTGAGTGTCGATATATAACATTTTATTTTACACTTTATAAATTACTACTATCATGGAATTGAACGTCCACATTACAATTAAGGTAGCTCTCAAATTTGTCTTTGTTTCTACTACTATAAGCATAGCATGGTGGCGGTTATGTAGATGTCGGAGAAATCGTATCACTAATAATATCGATGAACATGAAGCTCCTCTGATATCAATACCAACTATAAACGCATCAGCAGATTTTAAACTTCAGAATGTCTGACAAAATAATAATATATCATCAAAATACTCAGGTAAGCAAAAATCATTGGTTTTATTAATTCTACAAGTCATTATGTGGTTGACCATGTACTCTAGGTACATATCTTATATCTGAGGTGGTGTAGAATTTAAATGCGATAATTTCAACTTTTTAAGATTGTTTGCAATATTGATCGCACTGTACATTTGAATTTGATAACTTCAAAAAAGATTTTTATGCACGTACTTATAAATTAAAATTTGTTTGAATTAATGGATTAAAACTAGTTGATATAAGCATCTAATTATTCAAAAGCGAATTATTATATTTTCTCTTATTCTATAAGTGAGAATTAGCACTTAGCAAGCAGCACGCCGTTAATTGATAGTGTGCCTCATATTTGCCTACTGATTCTTTTCATTCCAAGTATTTCATTTGAAGCAATTTTGTGATTATGTGGGACGTGTTATTTTCTATTTCTTCATTTTAAGCTTGATTTTCATATTTAATGGTGTGGTAAATTGATAGTGTTATAATTTGTTCAATTTCAAATTTTCAAACTTATATATACTTATAGGATAATTATGACTTTTAAAAATTACTTTGATAAAATTTGATATTTTAGTAAATGACACTCTTGGATTTTTATTGCAAAGAAAAACTTATTATAAGAAGTCTTATTAAGGTTTTTTTTTGAAAATGACTAAACTATTAGTACCAACCAATATATATGATTTTCTTGTTGAAGCTACTTATATATAACTTCTTTTATCTCCAAAAATAAAATAATATTGGCTTAATATGTTATGTTGAAATATAGTCATCGAAAAATTTGGCAGTGTTCACGTGTGATCTATCAAGAGAAATCAATTAGCAAATTAAATGGATTAAGCATTCTTCTGTTTGACTAATACTTGTATAACAACTTTATTGTTGGTTACAAAGTCGTCATTTATTAGGGAGTGTTTTATTCCTTAATGTGGAATTTTTCAATGAAAATTTTGATGTAGTCGGGATTCAATATGAGTATCGAACGCCGAGTGGAAAATCATAATTTTAAAAAATAAATAAATTATTGAGTCAGAGGCAAAATCAGAATTTGAAGTTGATTTGTTAAGTTGTTGAATTCCAAATTAAAAATTTGTATATATTGAATGAATGTTTTATTTTAAATTCAAAAGTTAAACAGAAATTACTAAATACGACCGAATCCAATACTATATATAGAATTTTCCTTTTGGCCTTTTTTTGTGCAGGGACAAGGAAACATCTATGTAGCTACGGATATCAACATCACAAGTGAAAATTTTACTATTATTTATTCTAGTTTTGTAATAAAGTGTATTTAATTTATGTATTTGTCTTATATTTAATGAAAAAAAAAAACAGCTGAGTTTTGGCAAATAATTTATAATATATGTATCACGTCAAAACAATATTATAACTTATGTTCTTTAATTTGGTTTGTAGGTTATTGTATTTTAGTTAAATCAGTTTTTTGTTGCTTAACAATCAGTAATATTGCCAAGGAATTATTGGATTATTTCCTTCCATGAAAGAATGGATTAGCGTTTTTATAATAACGGCAATGCAAATTTCTTAAAAATTATATCACGTTAACATAGATCAAGTAAAATAAAGTGGAGAGAATAGTAATTTGTAACCTTGGATATATCTGATTTATCTTGAGAGAAAGTAATTGATAATTTCGAATACAATGAGAGGTTTAAATTCCTTAAGGACGCACGATAAATTTTATAATCTCGAATATTTTATATGTAAAGTTTTTTTTTTCAAATGATGTATTCGTCTGTTTGAATAATCAAGAATTGACACATATAAATAAAGGTGCTTTGTTATTTAAATTATAAATATGTAATGACTAGATATTGATAATCTTTGATATCTTTGACCAACATTATTTAAATTAAATATATTCCTTATAAGTAATACAATATTCAATCCATCTTCCTTTTTCTTTACAGAATAATATAATTTGCTTTCCTTTAATTACAAACTTGAAAAAACTATATTATATACTTTTATGAAGAAACGATAAAAATCAGTCAAATAAATTTAATTAGTAAATTTTTGTCTTCTTCTGGTTTTGAGCTAGAGGACAATTTTATTTTGAACTTTTAAAATATTTAAATTTTATATTCAATTCTTGGTAGTAGAATTCATGTAATAAATGACATAAATACCCTTATCATTATCACAATTTCTTTCTATAGAAGAAGAAATTCAATTGATATAAAATATATTCTCATGGGTAATATAGGACAAAAATAATAAATGTATATGTTAGTTTTCATATTGGGGTGGGGGCAGGGGGAGGGGGTATTTTTTCCATTGCTATATAATAGTCCTCTGTCTCACTCTTTTTTCTTCACTAAACACTCAAAAAAATTGGCAAACACAATTGTTTTTGCAGTTCAACTATAGCTAGTGAGATGTCTTGATTATTTTTATGTTTCTTTGTTATAAAGATTACTTTTTTATGCATTTTTTTTTTAATTGTATGTTTACATGAGGGGTTAAATCTTTGTTGATTATTGATGTCTTCAAAGGACTTCATATACCTTCAACTTAGTGCTATCGAATTGATATACTTAACGTTTTATAAAAGTCACTCATATATGTTCATAACGTTACACAAATGGTCTAGATATATATACTCTTTTTTTGGCTGATGGAAGTGAAAAAATTAATTTTAAATTAATTTTTTTATAATCCAAGGTATGTTAGACCATTCTTGCAAAGTATTATCACACATAATATTTTTCTTTTGTCTTCTTTAATTTAATGACTAATCAAAAAAATTGAATTGACTTTTTTAAATCTTCATTAGCGAAAAGGATATATATATATATATATATGTTGTCATTTTTTTAAAGAGTGACATATCATGCTCTAATTCGTAAAGTTAAAGAGTGTATCAAACATTTTTCCTTTTTCATAAAGATCACTCTTTTATGCATTTTTTGTTGAAACTGGTGTTTACATGTGGAGTTAAATACTTGTTTATATGTTCTTTTACTTACAAAATCTTGCTTTTTTTCTTCTTAGTTTGATTTGTAAACTTCTCTTTAATACAATCACTTGTTTTTCATTTTCTTGGAGAGTTTTTTGTTTCATCTTTGTATTTGTTTGGTTCAATGATTATGTAGATAACATATCGATGGCGCGAGCTAATGATGTCGTCTATGGAAACCAACAACTCTCTGCTGATCCTTTGCCTTTTGCAAGAAGGTTAGAATCTTTACATTGATTGAAAAATTGAAATTTTATTCGAAAAAATGAACTTTTGTAATGTATGTGTTGATTTTGTTATGTAGTTATCAGTTGGAAGCCTTGGAGGCTGCATTAAAGTAGAACACAATTGATTACTTAGAGACTGGTTCTGGAAAGATCTTGATTGCTATTATGCTTCTTAGAAGTTATGCTTACCTTCTTCGTAAACCGTCTTCTTACATAGCTGTTTTCTTGGTTCCAACTGTTGTTCTGGTGTCTCAGGTATACACTTAAACTTGCTCTCTTGTCTAGTGTTAGCAAAGGCGCGCTTAAGTCCTGAAGTGAGGTGTTGAGTGCTTTGACTCCCTTTATATGTGCTTCAGTGTCGTCATCAAGGCTCTAAGACATTCTGAAGAGTGATGCTAAACTATTGATTTTCACTTTATCGTAGAAACAATCAATTTCTTTGTTCATATATTTGTATGTTTTCTCCATTTGTGACTTTTTCTCAATAAAGCGCGCGCTTTATTTGCTCTTTGCGCTTAAAGCCCCAACGAATCTTCGAGCTTTTTGTCTAAAGATGGAACTGTTTTTTCACATTAGTTGTCTCATCCTTTGAGTTTGTTGTACTGTTTGAGGTCCAAAACTGTCTATTTGACTTGTACTAATGCTGTCGATTTTGTGATTACAAGCAAGGAGATGCTCTGATGATGCATACTAACTTGAAAGTTAGCACATATTGGGGAGAAATGGGGGTTGATTTCTGGGATACTGCTACATGGAAACATCAAGTAGATGGCCACGAGGTGCGTATGAACTGTAATAGTTGCTTGAGTCGTCATTATTTGTGTTACGATCCTTTTTTTGGCGTGGCTCTCTTTGAACTAAGTTAGGCGTTGTATATATATTACTTGTATGTATGTGTCATAAGTAATCACAATTCACAGCAAGGTTTCGTCTTTCAGGTACTTGTTATGACTCCCAGTGGCGAACCCAGAATTTTCGTTAAGGGGGTTCGAAAAATAAAAGTATAAGCGTGTATATATAAGCCAACAAAACAAAATTTCAAGAAAGTAGTAGTATTTAGTTTTAGTGGCGGGCCCTTGAATTTTTTTGGGTTTAAAACCACACTTTTAGCACGTTTTATAAAATAAAAAACTAAAAAAAAATGTGAAAACGGAACTGAAACCTTAAAAAAAAAATTGAAACTGGAAAAGAAAAAAATAAAACGCTAATGCAGGGATTCGAACCCTCAACATGAGACTTAATTTTCAAGGAACCTGCCACTGGGCTATCTCTTTCTCCTTGTCATTGAGGGGGTTCAAAATATATATATCCACATAAATACAGAAAATTACCTTATATATATAGTGTAATTTTTTGGGGGGTTCGGGTGAACCCCCTGGAACCAACGTGGGTCTGCCTCTGATGACTCCAGCTATACTACTTTCTGCTTTGAGGCACAACTTTTTGCAGATAGATATGATTAAAGTTATAATATTCGATGAGTGCCACAATGCACGAAGCAAACACCCCTATGAAAGCATAATGATGGTATGTTGTTGTCTGAGCATCATGACTTAGTATGGTGCTTGAGCAATTCTTGTTGTAAATGATTGCTAATTATTTTTTTCAGGAACTTTATCATCGTCAATTAACCAGTGAGAGTGCACAACTTCCAAGAATATTCGGGATGACTGCTTCCCCTATTAAGTCTAAAGGTTGGTGAGATATGAGATGTTACGATATCATACTGTTAAGAAACTGTTTTTCTCATTTCTGTGAATTCTCATGTTTGTGCAGGTCCTAGCACGTCATATAGTTATTGGCGAAAGATTTGTGACCTCGAGAATCTTATGCATTCTAAGGTTCCTTCAGAGTTGCATTTATTTTCTTGTTGTCATATCTTTTGTATAAGAAAAAAGACACAAACACATATTTAGATGTATATATATTTGGTTCGTCTAATTGTGATCTCCCTTTGCAAATGAAGGTATACACTTGTGGCAGTGAAGCTGTTTTGGCAGAGTATATCCCGTTCTCAAATCCAAAGCTGAAGATATATAAACATGAACATATTCTTTCTTCATTGTCTAAAAGTTTAGCTCATGACATGAAAAGGTTGAAAGAAAAGGTAAACGTTAATTCAACATTTTTTGCTTTTCCAATTTTAGTTGTTTTAACTTCTCTTATCGTTGCAGCATGAATGTTCGATTTCAAAATCAAATCTGTCTTATAAGAGTGCTAGATCTATAAAAAGACGTGTATCGAAACTTTATTCCGCTTTCTTATTTTGTTTGAGCGAGATGGGTGTTTGGCTGGCTTTCAAGGTAAAGTTTATTCCTTGCTAGTGTTTTAAAAAAAATCGCTTTAACCTTGATCATTTTCCGAACATGACATTGTTTTGAATCAGGCAGCAGAGTTCTTGTCTCAAGAAGAAACTGACTTCTTCTCGTGGGGAGAGTTAGATGTATGTGCTCAAACAATCGTTAGAGATTTCAATTTGGATGCATCTAAGGTTTTCTCGACTTGCTTACCTTCTGGTATAACAGTTAGCACTTTTCATTTTATACATGTTTTCAATTTATTTATATTAATAGTCTCTCTCACTCACTCACTCTCTTTTCGCGACAAACATTGGTCCACATTGGTCGATTGGTGGTGATATTCAGGCAAATACGGATGTTGGATATCTGTTATCAAAGGTCATTATCTTCTAGAGACTCTTCTCGAGTACAGGTAAGACCAGTTGAATATTAAATTTACTAATTAGTCAAAAGCTTGTTGGCACTTCATGTGGACTTTGTTTTTGATCCACCAAGGACCTGAAGGATTTGAGATGTATCATATTTGTTGAGAGAATTATTACAGCCATTGTTCTTCGGTCTCTACTAAACGAGTTGCTTCTGGAACTATGTGGTTGGAGAATTGAGTACACAGCAGGACATGCTTCTGTGGTTCAGTCACAGAGTAGGAGAATATAGAATAAAATAGTTGAAGAATTTCAAAAGGGTGTGGTAAGTCCATTTTTGGTTTATTTTTGCCTTTTGGATTATTTCTGAAGATTTGAAGTCCGTTATATATCCATGCAAATGTTACAGATGAACATTATTATTGCGACATCTATTCTTGAAGAAGGCTTGGATGTTCAAAGTTGCAACTTTCTCATTCGATTTGATCTCTCAGCTATTGTTTGTAGCTATATACAATCTCGTGGAAGAGCTCGAATGCAGAACTACGACTTTCTTTTGATGGTCAATAGGTATATTTTGTGCAATATTTGGAAGATTTCATTATATCTATGGACTGATCATTTCTCATTTTGACTCAAATTGTAATGGAGATGAATCAACCCTTACTCGAATGCAAAACTTTATGGCTAGTGGGGAGATGATGCCGCAAGAATCATTACGTCATGCTTTTATTCCATGTTCACCTCTAGATAACGAAATGTATGATGAACCTTGCTATAAAGTCGAAAGCACAGGAGCAATTGTCACCATCAATTCTAGCGTATCGTTGTTATACTTCTATTGCTCAAGGCTACCATCAAACGAGTTTGTACTGCATATTTCTTGCTATGTGTGTTAAGGAATCTGGTAGCGTTTTAGTTCTGCATTTTCGACTGACACTCATTTCAATTGTAGGTACCTTAAATCGAATCCTAGATGTGTGATTGACAAGGAAACAAGAACGTGCACACTACAACTTCCCAAAAGTTGCCCATTGCAAAGAATTATTACTGTTAAGGGAATAGTACTAAAATATCAAGTTGCATGCTTGGAAGCCTGTAAAGAACTTCATCGTGTGGGTGCGTTGACAAACAATCTTGTTCCAGATATCGTCGAGAAAGGAGCTATCAACAAAGAATTGGGCAATTATAATATATTTTATATAATGTGGTTTTCTTATAGAGGTACTTGACATATAACCTATTATATTGTGCAGAATGTCAAATCCATACTATTGAAGAATCAAAATACTTTCCACCAGAATTGGTTAGTCATTTCGGAAATGAGTCAAAAGCAGTGTACTACTGCTACCTAATTGAGTTGCAACATGAAACTTACGACGATTTCCAGCTTCATGGGATTATACTTGCTGTTAGGACAAGGCTCACGTGTGATGATGAAATACTGGCATTTGACTTGGACGTTGATAGGAGGGGATGCGTGCAAGTTCAACTTAAGTATAGTAAAGTTGTTACACTTACTTCTGAAGAGGTGACTATAATTTTGATGACTTTTATCATCTCTTTACTCATTACGTGTAAAAATGATTGGTGATACTTTTTATCAATCTATCTATCTCTTTCTCTCCGGATTCGACAGTGTCAAAGGTTTCAAGTCAGTGTATTCAAAATTCTTCTTGACCGTGATCTGAGTAAACTGCAGGATGCTTTGGCTGCAGGTCAATCGCCTATTGGTTCTGCAGTTTCCAATTATCTTTTGCTTCCATCTGTGGGTACACCCCCTGAAATAAATTGGAAATGTGTGAATTCTTTGTTGTTTCCGTCACAAGTTCTTGGGGATCATAAGCATATGGATTTGTGTTCTACATAAGATCATAAACGCAGTGTGAACACCAAAACTGGGGTGGTATGTAGCTGCTTGTTGGAGAATTTATTGGTCTTTACACCTCATAATGGAAATATATACTGCATTACCAGTTTTATAGATAATTTGGACTGCAACTCATTGTTTAATAAGAGAACTAGAGAATCCATTACCTATAAAGAATACTACAACAAGTGGTTAGTACAATTACCTTCTGATTTCCATATATAATCTTTTGGTTTCAAGATATTAAGGTATCCGCGGTTTACAGCCAAGGGATCAAACTATGCTATGAAGAACCACTTTTTAGGGGAAAGCGTATTTCGAAAGTGCACAATTACCTTCAGAGAAGCAGAACTCAAAAGGCAAAAGGTTTGATCATTTGGTTCTCATTTTGTTATAATGTTTACGAATTACATAAGATCACTTAGCTTTGGCCTCCTTTGCAGATTCAACTGATTCATCTATTGAGTTGCCTCCTGAACTTTGTTTAGTTATCATGTCACCTGTCTCTATTTCGACCCTTTATACGTATTCATTTGTTCCTTCGATCATGCATCGGATTGAGTCCTTGGTTATGGCCTCACACTTGAAAATTATGCTTTTGGATGACTGTAAACTAAACGTCTTCATCCCAACCGCTAAGGTATTGCTGCTATGATCTTAACTCATAACTTTGAACTTCATACATACACTCATGTTCTCACAACCTACTTCTTGTTTTATTATTTTAGATTTTGAAAGCAGTGACAACGAGGAAATATGATGTCAGTACACAGTTGTTCAAGACTTACGAAAATCATCATGATGGTCTTCTCTATGTTAAAAAAGTAAAAGCATTTCCAATGCTGCACTGTGCAAGCTTGGATGTGCTCGTAAAATATTGGTAGGTATTACTTTGTGATCTTTTTGTTGGGTTCATTTGGAGTTTGGGTAGTATCAACTCTATATCTCTAATAAATACCTTTTGATTACTGGGATTTATCCATAACGAACCATTCAATCTTCAAGCATGGATCATTCCTGGTGATAGTTCTCAAGTTCACATCTTCAACGAAGAGTTCATGATGTCTTCAGATAAAATGTATAGTAAGATAAAATAGAATATCAGAAGTAAGAGAGTAGCTGATGTGGCTGAGGCACTAATAGGTGCCTACCTCAGCTCTGGCGGGGAAGTAACCGCTTTATCATTAATGAAATGGCTAGGGATGGACATCAATTTTGTTAATGCACCGATTCAAAGGCACTTCCCCTTGAATGTTGAGAAGCTAGTCAATGTCTGGTACTTTGAATCCCTGCTACATTACAAGTTACATGATCCTTCTCTGCTTGTTGGAGCTCTAACTCACGGATCTTACATGCTACCTGAGATTCCACGATGCTATCAGGTTATTGTCGACTATAAATTATTATTTGTGTTACTCTCTTTGCATCGTATTGATATATTGAACACATGATGTGGATATATTAGATTCTTTTAGTGTTGCTTGAAGTGTTATTTAATCCAAGATTTCAGCCCTCTAGGTTCCCCTGATTTCTTTCTGAACTTTGTCAGCTCCCGGGCTCTTAACTAGCAATGTAAGAGCTGACCGTTTTGCTACTTTACTTTTATAACTATTATGCATCGACTTGATGCTACCAATATATCCTTCATAAAAAATTGGATTTCTTCGGGGTTATTTTCTTGTCTTGACTCTCTTACTTTTTTGCTTAGGTGTGCATTTGTTAGATAATCTTGGTATATGTTGAGCAGTTAGGGGAATGTGGATGAAGCTACTTATCTTCTAGTTGCTAGTAAGTCTTGTATTGGTAAAAGAAATGAAGTTTGATAATTTGATTATAGCTTACATCTTGATGAATGTGATTCCTTGTTTTCTTTTCCTCGCTTTATCCTACATTACATACATTAGTTCTTACTTGCTAAGTAGACAAGTGTTTAATGTTCATTGCCATTTGATTTGTTGAGGGTTGTGTATGGGAACTTGCCTAGGACTATTTTGTGCAAATTTTTATCCTTGTGAGAGAGGTGATTGCTGCAAGGAGGAAGGATGCACGATCTATCAAGATAAAAAAGAACAAGGATATGGTTAAGTTCAAGGTTCGCTGCTCCAGTACTGTACACACTCGTGTGTCCGACTTTGAGAAGGCCGGCAAGTTGAAGCGACTCACTTCCTCCGAGGTGCATACTAATCTATACTTGCATTACATTGTTCCAGTTGTCTAGTTTACTTGCTCTATAGTTTTTCTACTCATCGATGATCATGAATCTCATTGCTTCTTATATATTTTGATATGTAGGTTTGAGCGTCCAAGACCTTTGAAGATGGGAGAGTTAATGTTTCCCCTCCCCCCTAAGATTGATTAGACGATACTCGAGAATTTGAAGAACTTTTGTGTTCCGTCGCCATTTTCTTATCCCGTCGAATATTTAAAGTTTTGTTTATTCTAGATATTGTGTTTCTTTTTCAATTTGCCCCTTCGACCTTATTTTGTCGAACCCTTTAATGTGATAGGAGTTACTTGATGATAAACATAAGGTCAATTAAGGGTAGTTAAGTAAATAGAAAGTTAGTTGAAGGTTGTTAGCTTTATTGTTAGTCGGTTAAGGAACAATAATTGCATATTATAAATGGTCTATTTCATTGTAAAGATACCATCAGAAAATAATATCCTCTCTTCTTCTTTTCTTCTTCACAATGCATCTCTGATTAATTCAACATGGTATCAAAGCCATTTACCCACGTTTGTGAGGCTTATTGAAGCTATTTGTGCTTTCTCAAATTCATTGAGCTTCATCAATGGCGGCTCCTAAGTTTGACCACAATCACGCTCTGTTTTTGCGTCCTTCGACACCACCGGCACATCTATCATTCCGATGCGGCTAATCGGATCGATAATTACTCAATTTGGAGCGGGGGCCATGTGTATTCAATT
This sequence comes from Solanum commersonii, assembly GCA_029007595.1. Taxonomy (NCBI): domain Eukaryota; kingdom Viridiplantae; phylum Streptophyta; class Magnoliopsida; order Solanales; family Solanaceae; genus Solanum; species Solanum commersonii. Next base: position 2,515,939 of record JAJTWQ010000069.1, read on the forward strand.
GCTTGGGAAGAACAAGCTTGGAATTGTCGATGGCAGCTTGAATAGAGATGATTTCGGAACGAGAGTTAGAGCATCAATGGGATCGCTGTAATGCCATTGTTCAAGGTTGGATCATGAGTTCTGTCACTTCGGAATTACACACAGGCATCGTTTATGCGACGAGTGCGAAAGCTGTTTGGGAAGATCTTAGGGAGCGTTTTGATAAAGTGAATGCTTCAAGGATTTACCAATTACATAAAGCTATCGCTACTACTGTTCAAGGTACTGACTGCATTTCTACTTATTTCTCCAAATTGCGAAATTTGTGGGATGAATTTGCAAGTATTGTACCACCTTCTTGTCATTGTCCTGCTTCTAAGGATTTTACTATGCATCTATAGAGACAGAAATTGATGCAATTTTTAATGGGATTGAATGAGAATTATAATCAATCACGTAGTCAAATTCTCATGATTGAACCTACTCCTACTATCAATAAAGCATATGCAATGCTTGTTGAAAGGGAAAGTCAGAGATCTCTAACATCTGCGATGAGTGGTGAGGGTACAGATCTGGCAGCTCTCATGGCAGGCAAAAGGATGCCTAATCGATATGCAAAGGGAACCTCACATCCACAAAGAATACTCTAAGGGTTTAACCCCACAGTCCACGGTCATCTACACAACATTATAATGTAGGGAAGAAGAATTGGGATAAGATCTCGGTGATTTTTGCAATCTGCAAGGTCATGTGGAGGATGACTGTTTTAGACTTCATGGTTATCCTCCTGACTGGAAATTTAAGAAGAAAGGAACTGGAAATAATGCTAATCATGTTCAGGCTGATAATTCACATTCCATGCAATCAGGTGTAAAAGATAATGGCTTAGATCATTCATTTCCTAAGGGTCTGCCAAGGGCTCCTCAGTTAACTACTGATCAACATGGCAGCATTCTACAAATGTTTGATGGGAACACTACCTCCAATGTAATGGCTAACATGGCAGGTATGGTTCATACTCCTAGATCAAAAGTTACCAAGTTAAGGTGGATAATTGATAGTGGTGCAACCAATCATTGGTTTCTATTTTAGATGTATTGCATGATGTGAAAATTGTTAAGACTGAACAAAACAGGAAGGTTTATTTACCTAATGGTGGTATAACAATGGTGACTCACACTGGTAGTTACAAGATCACAGATATAGGAATATTGCATGATGTATTGTATGTGCCGACTTTCACTATAATCCGCTATTCGTATCAAAAGTCACCAAGGATCTCAATTGTTTTGTGTCCTTTTATCCTCCGGATTTTGTTATTTCAGGACCTTTCCAGTGGGAAACTGAAGGGGATTGGTAAAGAAGAGAATGGTCTCTATTTTTTGGTTCAATCAAACTGCTATAATACTAAAGTTCCCGCCAAAGGATCGTGTTAAAGGTTTTGCTGCACAAGTTGACAAGAAGGACATTTTACTATGGCACGTAAGACTAGCACATGCTTCAATAAGGTCTATTAAAGACATGTTAGGATACACTCTTGATGATTGTAAAGCAAAAGACTAAATAATTGTGAGATCTGTCCATTAGCTAAACACACTAGATTTCCTTTTCCTAGTAGTTCTACTAAGTCTACCGCACTATTTAGTTTATCGCATTTAGATGTATGGGGTCCCTACAATACCCCTACATTTGATGGGAACAAGTTTTTTCTCACCATTGTTGATGATTTTTCAAGAACTGTGTGGATTTTTCTATTGAAATTCAAAAGTGATGTATTTTTAATTCTTAAACAATTTTTTAGGATGGTTGTTACTCAATTTTCCACTATAGTTAAAAGTGTGAGGACTGATAATGGGGGTGAGTTCATCAGTAGTTCCATACAGGCATTATTCACAGATTTGGAAATCTTACATTATAAGACATGTGCTTATATGCCTCAGCAAAATGGGTTGCGGAGAGGAAACACCGGCATCTACTTGAAGTTGCTAGAGCTTTAAGGTTTCAAGGTCATATTCCATTACAGTTTGGGGGCATTGTGTTCTTGCTGCAGCCTATATCATTAATAGACTACCTTCTCATTCTTTAGAGGGCAAGTCACCTTATGAAATTTTCTTTGGACAAAAACCATCTCTTACTCACTTGAAAACTCTTGGTTGTTTGTGTTTTGCAAGCAATATGCCTAGAACTGACAAGTTTGCTCCAAGAGCTATACGGTCAGTGTTTATGGGATATTCAAGTGTCACCAAAGGCTACATTTGTTTTGATCTACAACACCACAAGTTTTTTATCAATAGGGATGTGGTATTTCATGAAGATCAGTTTCCTTTTCAGCATTATTCTAAGCCACCTGAACCTTCCTCCCATATATTTTTTTTTTCTCCTGAACTTTATACACATGATGATATTTCTGTTGACATTAATGATCCTCTTTTACCTCCACCTTTGGTTCCTCCTGTTTCATCTGATCCCACTCCTCCACCACCTAGAAGATCTACTAGGATCTCTAAGCAACCTCTCTGGCTATCAGACTATGCTTCCAGACCTTCAGCTAGCACTGTTTTATATCCCCCTGGAGGCTTCTATATCTTATCATCATTTGTCCCCTTCCTATCGAAATACTTACGAGGTTTTTTCTGTTTTTGAACCAACTTCCTACCAAGAAGCCTCGAGATGTTAGATGGATGGAAGCTATGCAATCTGAACTGCAGGCTCTCCAAGATAACCATACATGGGACTTGGTTTCTCTTCCTAAAGGTAAAGTTCCAATTGGTTGTCGATGGGTCTATAAAGTGAAACTACAAGCTAATGGTGATGTTGAGAGGTTTAAAGCTAGGCTAGTAGCAAAGGGCTACACTCAAAGAGCAGGTCTTGATTTTCATGAAACTTTCTCTCCTGTTGTGAAGATAGCTACTGTCAGGGACTTTTCTTTCTTTGGCTCGCCGCCTTTTAATCGGTATGTTCATCGGTTAGATGTCTACAATGCTTTCTTGCAAGGTGATCTTTATGATGAAGTTTATATGCAGTTGCCTCGAGGGTTTTGCAAGTCGGGGAAGTCTGGTCTTGTATGCAGACTTGTCAAATCCCTCTATGGTGGTTTTATTCAAAGCAGCTTAGATCACTCATTGTTTATACAAAGAAAAGGATCAGATATGGTGGTGATTCTTGTTTATGTAGATGACATGTTAGTGACAAGAAGCAGCTTGACTTTTATTGAACACACAAAGTTTATCTTACATAGAGCCTTCAAGATCAAGGATCTTGGTGAATTAAAATTTTTCCTTGGTATGGAGTTCAGTAGATCTGTCAAAGGTATTTTGATGAATCAAAGGAAGTATGCACTGGAAATTATTTCAGATTTAGGATTGGGGAGTGCCAAACCTTCTTGGACTCCACTTGAAGCCAATGTAAAGTTGACGCTGTGAACCGGACTCCCTCACAGAGATTATGATGATGAGCCATTTGAAGATAAGGAACGATACCGTAGATTAGTAGGCAAGATGTTGTACTTGACTATGACAAGATCGGATATTGCTTACTCGGTCCAAACACTTAGTCAATTTCTACAACAACCTAAAAGACACACCGGGAAAAAGAGGTGAGGGTGATGAAGTACATTAAAAGAGAACCAGGACTTGGAATATTATTGAGCAAAGCAAACAATCAAACGAGCTAAGTGTATACTGTGATGCAGATTGGGCATCATGTCCTAGTACAAGAAGGTCAGTCTCAGGTTTTTGGTTAAGCATGGTGAGACATTGCTGTCATGGAAATCAAAGAAGCAAAGTATAGTCTCTAGAAGTTCAATTAAGCCGAGTATCGAAGCATGGTCAATGCGGTTTGAGTTAGTATGGATTATTGCTTTATGAAGGAACCGGGAATGAAGTAGATCAACCAGCTATGGTATACAAGTGATAGCAGGGCAGCATTACAAATAGCAGCTAATCCCAGTGTTTCATGAGAGAACAAAACACATAGAGATTGATTGTCATTTCATTAGACAAAAGATACAAGCAGGGATTATGAAGACAGAACATGTAAACTCTAAGGAACAACTTGCAGACATATTAACTAAAGGCCTCCCTAAATCACAACATGAAAATTTAGTAGGCAAGCTTGGTGTGCTCAATGTGTTTACACCCACCAGCTTGAGGGGAAGTAATGTGATAGGAGTTACTTGATGATAAACATAAGGTCAATTAAGGGTAGTTAAGTAAATAGAAAGTTAGTTGAAGGTTGTTAGCTTTACTGTTAGTCGGTTAAGGAACAGTAATGTGCATATTATAAATGCACTATTTCATTGTAAAGATACCATCAGAAAATAATATCCTCTTTTCTTCTTTTCTTCTTCACAATGCATCTCTGATTAATTCAACACCCTTGTAGTGTTTGGATATCGAAATTTTGGTTGATTTGCCTTATTTCAATTTCCTTGGTATAATGGTATCTTTAACTTGTCTCAAAGAAGAATGCTAGCCTTTCTTGTTTTTCATAAATAGGTAAGGAGATCCAAACACGGACCAGGACGTGAAATCGAGATCTGTTGCTTTTTGGCCACAGTCTCACTCCTAGTCAAGCTTTGGAAGAAAAAGCACATGTTTTTCAACATCTAAAAAAATAGCTTTGGTCTGAATAGGGACAGCTCAACGGAGTTGGGGGCTTAAAGCGAAATTTCAATTTGAAGCCTAAAATATAAACAAACTTCGTATACACATTTATTCAAATTTTATTTCTATAAGTAATAAGTTGACAAATATTGAATAAAGATAAGAGTTAGAACCATAGAATCTCACGAAGTTGATGACTAGGCATACCCCATTTTAATATGCTTGTTGTAATGCTTGAAGCTAGAATTTAAAAACAAATAAAAACGAATTTGTAATTCACTTTGTTCAACACTTTTTAGTTTTCATTATTAATTTTTATTTTTAACAAAGTACAAAAGATGTTAAAGTGGGTAAAACAATATATTTTTAAAATATTATACTTTTAATCATAAATAATCAATTTTTTCTATAAATTTTTTAACACATAATTTATTTTTGATAATAATTTGGGGGCCTAAGGCATAAGCCTTATTTTACAAAGCATAGAGCCGCCCCTGGGTCTGAAAGCAATTTTTTGAGAAAAATACTTTTTTTACTTGGCCAGACACTAATTGTTTCTAAAAAATATTCTATAAATTTATTAGTCAAGCATAAACCACTTCTTGCCAAAATAAATTTTAAAAAAAATCATTTTTGGAAATAAAAAAACTTTTTAAAATAAGTTTGATTTTAGAAGTTTAGTCAAAACTATTAATCCTAAAATCTAAAATCCTAATGTTCAAAAATTAGTTGATCTTTTCTCTTATTTGTTCTTTCTTTAAGTGATTACACCACTTTCAAAGGACAATTATTTCTTTAATAATGCTAATGCATGTATTAAAACTCATTACATTACTAATGCATAGAATTTCATGGTAATTGCAACAAAATCCTTCCGTGGAGTTCCCACTACAAGTCACCAATGTTGCTTTTTGACTATAAGAAATTAAGGTTTTAGACGGCGACGTGCACATGCATGTGTCTATGAAATAATTATTGAGTATCTCTAAGTAGAGAATTTACGTGTGTTTTAGTCTAATCTCTAAGTAGAAAATTTACCTACTATACCTTCAATTAATTATTTTGAAAAAGATAGAATTTCTCGAGAATCTTAAGTTTTTTTAATTCATCTACTTTATAATTAATAGGGATAAAATAGTAAACTCATTATGTCAATCATTATTTTTTCTTAATAGATATGACAATTTCTAAAAATGATGTCGTCACTTAAAGGAAAGAACAAATTAGAGAAAAGATCAACTAATTTTTGAACATTAGGGTTTTAGATTTAGGATTAATAATTTTGTTTGATCAAACTTTTAAAATCAAACTTATTTTTAAAAGTTTTTTTATTTTCGAAATGCTTTTTAAAAAAAAATATTTTGGCGAGTAGTGAGACAAGAATGTCTATTAACTTCTGTACATCATGAAAAGCTCTTCATAATGACATAGGGTCCCATACTTACATATACTCTTTATCAGATAAGAATCTTGCGCGCGCATGGGTTTAGTCAATGTGTGCTTTTGGTATTAGCAATAAATTAAAGGAGGATCTTCTTGTGAGGGAAAACGAGTATTTTAGACTTTCGTGGTAAATTAGGCCTAATAAAGTGTCACATTCATTAAAAAATTCTATAAAAGAACAATAATTTAAAAAATAAAATAAAAAATAAATAATCTTAAATGACGTAAAAATATTATAAATTAATATCTTTAAATATTTTTTTTAAAAAAACATATAAAATTTGATTGATGCTTCAAATTCTAATTCTGCCGCATAAATTGAGACATAGAGAGTAATATATATTATTTTAAAAATTACAATGAATTACAATAATTAACAAGTTAAAATATTTTTAAAAAATTATAATTTTTTCAAAGCATTCTTAAATTTTCATTTGTGTCACATAAATTGAAGGCATAATACATAAACATGACCCTTAATTTCGCATCAGTTGACAATTATCTCCTTTAAACTTGTATAAAATTGAGCAAATTGGCTCATTCGTTCTACATGGCACCCTACATGGCAATTTTGTGTCCTACATGGCGTTCTACATGTATTATGCCATGTAGGACACGAGTGTCTATTTGTTCAACTTTATACAAGTTTAAGTGTATTCTTGTGCACACTCAAAGTTGAAGGGCATAGTTATCCGTTGAAGCCAAGTTATGGGTCATATTTATGTATTATGCCTAAATTGAAACTGAAAAGTAACATATGTTGGGCCCGTGCTGGCACGGATGTCCATATCTAGTGTGAGTACAAGAGTCATAAAATACAAATATAACATAATACCAAAAATTTCCTCATAAGATTAAGCGATCTAGTTTTCCACTTTTCCATATTATATTATTATTCTATATATATTAGTAAAAATTACAAGATTAATACTTACTAAACAAGGATTAAGTTTTAAGAAAGATATGGTAAATATCACCATGAACATGAACATGCACATTACTGTTAAGTTTGTTCTCAACATTGCGTTGATCTTTACTATCCTAAGCATGGCTATTTGGTGGTGGCGCCGCCGTCGTAGTGGCAACAGCACAGTACCGGCACCGGCCATAAATTCATCCGTCAATTTCTCAGTTGAGGACGACTAACTAACAACCCCGTCACAGGTAATTAACAACATTCTTTTAAATGTGGATAGTGATGTAGTAAAATATGTACGAGTTTTTCCCTCATATTCTTGCTTTATTTGACTCAAATTGTGATCGGCCATTTATCCCACTTCCCTCCAGATTTCATCAAGTGGTCATGCTAGAGACATAAAAAGTCATGGATAACTAAATTATGAGATCCTTCCGAATGAGCTTAGAGAATCTTATTTATTCTCTTTCGTTTTTTTAATTGAAGAAATAATTGAAAAATAAAATAGCAAGTACAAAAATGAGTAATAACCCCAGAAGAGACTGGTATGATTCAATTCAACATTTTGTTCATTCGAGTTTGATTGTGTCGTAGCTCTATAATTTAGATTAAGTTTATCAACTGCATTGTTGATATCGATCCCAAAAAAAGACTATAGGATCATTTAGATTCCTCGAAATGAAAATTGTACAATTGTTTTCTGTGGAGAAACTCTATAACAAAAATATGTGTCTATTTTCTGCACTAATTATTGTTTTAATTTATGTCAGATGGGTTAAGGAAACAATCTATCAAAGCAGCGCACCTCGATCAGCAAATTAGGAAAGGAGTGAAAGATATTCTATTAATGTATTTTAATTAATTAATGTGATATGTATTCTATTAATGTATTTTAATTAATTAATGTGATATGTATTTGGTTTTCATGTAAGAAAAATATTTGTTGTTTGCAATATCGATTAATGAATCTTTATATGCTGATATAATTTTTGAAATTGACATTTATAACTCATGCGAGAACTTAGCCAATATAAATGCTTTGAACTTGGCTTGATATTTGACGTCCCTTATGACCCTAGATCAATACTCTTGATACACTTGGTAAAGGACTTTATAACACATGAGCCATGAGCAAGTAGGACATCACCCGGTTCAAGCTCATATACTTACGACAAACAATTCATATTTTAAGGGTAGAGTTGCAACGTGTTGTAGAATAATTCAGGTCTTAAGTTAGAAATTTTCCGAGTGTTACCGTATAGTCATTTCTAGTTGCCTTTCCTAGTTAATTAGCTACGTTTCATTCTGGTTATAAGTAGCTATAATCGTATGTTAGCGGTTAAAAACCTTCTTGAAGTGTAAATAAGAACCCCGAATCCTTTTTCTCATAACTTTTAGGCTTTATTTTGTTTAAAGTTTTTAAGTTAAGTTTTCTTAATTTCTTTTAAAAAATTAAGTGGCTACTCCTATAAAAAAGTGATTTTCTCTTAAAGTTGAATTGATTTTTTAAAACCAGTTATTTCCTTGATTTCTTTTTATTTGTTTCTACATATTTTTTAAATTTTGTTTTTGACTTTTTACATGCTTTAAGATCACAAAATTAAATGACATTTTAATATATTCTACATATCTTTAGTTTAAAACTGTAAAATTCAAAAATCATTTTAACTTTCTTAAACTCCACAACAAGTTAAACTTTCATAAACAAATTAAAATGAAGATCAGAGTATCCCTCGAACAAAATCAGGCGTAGTTTTATAGGAATTTTTTTCCTTAATTATTATATATTATTAGGCTGTAATATTTGAGTTAAATATTAAGGACTTATCTTCCAAAATTCTTTTAATTATTCAGTGAAAATAATTTATCTCATGCACAAAATTAAAGATTGTAAATGTAATTAAATAAGTATCAATGAGACAGGAATTGATTATGGCACCAAAAAGAAAAAGGAGTTATACGTGTTAGGCCCACATTTTTACAGAGAAGATGGGTTTAATTTCTTAGGGACAAAAATTTCAAAGTAACTTTATTTATTCGTTTATATTATATCCTCTAAGCTTATTAAGCATCTACTATAAAACCAAAGGTATGCCAGTGATATTTACAAAATTATATTACTTACTAAATAAGGATTAAGTTTTAAGAAAGCTATCATTCTTTAATTTAAAAAAGAAGAAAAAAGATACCATTCTTTAATTAACTATTTTTCAAAGTTAGTCGAATAAAACAATTTTTCAAGTAGTAGGATAATCGTATGTTAGCGGACTCTTCAAATGCTTTAAAAATCTTCTTCAAGTGTAAATAAGAACCTCGAATCATTTTTCTCATAACTGTTAGGCTTAATTTTGTTTAAAGTCTTTAAGTTAAGTTTTCTTAATTTTTTTTTAAAAAAAATTAAGTAGCTACTCCTTTAAAACGTGATTTTCTCTTAAAGTTGAATTGTTTTTTAAAACCAGTTATTTTCTTTTTAATAACACGATGAATATTATTGGGTATCAACCTCTCATTTAACATCAACCCAAGAGATTTACACATTAATGTTGAAATTTTGCATATTTATTAATTATTATATTTTAGAAAGATTAAATTGAATATTTATATAATTAAGTGACGATCCTAATTAACAGCAATTAACAGAGAGTACTCACTTGTTAATGTTGTAGTCTTGTGCTCCTGTTATGACGATGAATAAATTGTGAATAAATTAATATTTGTTATTAATATTATCTCTAATTAAGTAGTTTTATAAAAATTGATTTGTCTAAATAAATTTAAACTATGTATTTAAATAATTTTTGAAATACAATTCGAAAAATATTTTAATAAAAACAATTAAAACTCAAAATACGTTATAGTGTTGATCCTAATTAACTACACAAACATTTCTACACTATGACTCAATTAAAGATAGGCCTTTTATATTTAAAAAAACATTTACATTTTTTATATTGTCATTATCCTACGGTTACATTCGTCATTCTCCAATAAAGTTATCCATATTTTTCTAAAAACATTCAATCCTCGTATAGAATAGAAATCCTACATAAATGAAATTCTTCTTAAATAACTATATATAAAATAATTTTTAGTGGAAGAATAATAAAAATAAAAAGAGATAATATATAATAAAATATTATTGTTAAATAAAATCTCAAATAACACACGTATTTAAAGTAAAAGAATGTTTTAATTAAAAGAATAATAGTTGGTATATCTTATTAAAAAATTTGTATCATTTAATATTTTCAAAAAATAATAATTCTTCTTTTAATCAAATACATTAATAATTTTTTTATTTAAAACTTCGTAAGAATAACTTCAAAAATGTTTTATTTGTGATTTTGATTTGTCGTTTAATAATTATGTTTTAATAAATCTAATTGTAAACAAAATTCATAAGATGTGTGAGTGTAAAATTTTCTTAGTTCATGAAGTGTAATTGTTTGATTTTAATATATAAAGAGTGTATTTAAAATTGAGTTGTATTATAAATATGTTTAATGTATTAATTATTTATAGACGAAGAATATGAAATTAAATCTCATAAATATTTTTCTTTTGTGATTTAAAAAATATTTTACATTAGTGAAGCTTCACAGAATCATAAATTATTTTTTATATATATAAGTTCATTATACTTTTATCATTTTAAAGATAAGTGCAACCAATTTGAGTGTTAAAAATAAAATCATTTATTTTCACCACTTTTTTTTATATATATATAATGAGACAATGAAAGAAAAAATTATTTAAGAAGAAGAAGAAGTAAATTGGCAAAGGAAAAAAAAAGAAGAATAAAGAATTACAAAAGGAATGAAACCATTAACTGCTTTTTGAGGAATTGACACAGACATACAACTATTATATATAATTGGCAATATATAGCCCAATATTAATTAGCAATTAATAACCTAAAACAAAATTAGCACGTATTAGCCTAAAAGAAATAAAACCAACTTTTTATAGTTTTTTTCTTTTTTTCATGTGCAACCAACCCGCATTAATTAAGGAGATGTGAATTATTTTTTCTTTCTTGTTTTTAACTCCTATAATTAAGGAAGTTAGCTTTTCAATTTCTTTAAATTCTTAAACTCAACTTTATTTAACCGTCTATTTAAAAAAAATAGTAACGCAATTTACAGAAACATAAAAATATATTTGATTGTAATTTTATGAATTGTTTTTTTTACCAATCAACAATAATTAGTTTATTAGAAAACCGATTGCCTACTTTTAAGAAGTGATATATATATATAAGAAGAGGGAATAGCACACGCCTCTGCATCGACACGTGTGCTTCCCTCAAATTGACCAAAAAAACATTCACACACAAGAGGAAAGTCCTCATTAATAGATCCATCTTAATTACCTAATCATAATCGTCCACGTGGCTTTCCTTTTCATTATTGGAAACTCAAATACACCCAATGGGTCCCACATATTATTCTAACCCTACAAAATACATTAAAAACTTCATATTATAATGTCCCCATTCACTCATTCCTCTTTGTCCTCTTTCATTACTTTACTACAATATCCGTATTAATATATTTATTTGATTTTAACTTGATATAAAATTCTAAAAGAATATTATTTATAAAATTTGATGATAATAAATTAAAAACATTCACACAATTAAGTCAAAAAGGAGAAAGAGATGGAATAATTGAATACATTGGGCATTTGTAGTCCCCTACAACTACAATTTTGCTAATTAATAAATACTCATTGATTGTATATAAATTAACCTAAGATATCTACATTGGACTTTGTGCATGGTCCCATTTTGGATGTAGGATCACTTTAAGAAACCCACACAAATGAGTCGTTATATTTCCTTTTTAATCAGTCTCAAAAGAATGTCACATTCCTTGTTTTTCTTTTAATTTATTCTATATTTAAAAATTACATAAAAAGTACTTAAAATTACAATGTAATAATATAAGATATTAAAAACAACATAATTAAAAATCATAAAACAAATTTTATTGACTCTTTAATTTCATATTGAAACAAAAGAAGTTTGTTTCAAAATAACATTAAAAGTATTGTAAATTCAAGTAAAATAACAACTAAAAATATTTAAGAATCATATAAAAAATTTAGTTGACTTTCGTAAAAGTACCTACATCGCATAAAATGGAACAGAAAGAGTAATATATATTATTTGAAAATGATATAAGAAGTGTTATAAATCACAATAAATTAACAACTTCAAAATATATTTAACAAAATCACATACAAAAAATTATATAACTCTCCAAATTTCATCGGTGTCACATAAATTGAAACAAAGAACTACTCCCAATTTATGTGACTTACTTTTCTTTTTAGTCAGTCCCAAAAGAATGTCACATTTCTATATTAAGTAACAATTTCACAATAAAATATTTATTTTATCCTTAATGAAATAATTTACAGTAATAAAAATTTATATAATTCATTTTGGACCACAAGTTTTAAAAGTTTTCATTTATTTCTTAAACTCCGTGGCGAATCAAACTACCTCACATAAAATGAGATGGAGGAAGTAATATATATTGGGCCCGCGCTGGCGCGGGAACCTAATATCTAGTATATATATATTAATTAACCCATTAAAAAAAGGTTACACCAACTTTTAAGGAATGAATTTTTTAAAATTCTTTAAATAACTTATTAAAAGATTGTGACTACTTTTAAGGTAAAAAAATGTATTATTAATGCTCTAACGTGTATTAATTATCACATAGTCGACAATAATTAATCAAATAATATTAAATGGCATTTTATTAGAAACTGTAATAATACATATGCATAAATTATACAATAATTAAAGTTGCAATTTCATAATGTATACATAAAAAAAAATACGTATACACAAAAAAATATTCATAAAAATAGACGTGTAAATTTTATCGATGTCTACAGTAATTGTAGCATGTGTACATAAACTTTATATTGTATGCATAAGAATATTACCATCAATTATACATATTACTATAATGAATACAAGAATGAGATTAATATGATACATATATAAATTTTATTCATTAATTGTACATGTGATTTTGTTTATGTATACGGCAACTACACTATGTATACATTAGTTCGTATTCATCGTGTATTCAGTGATTTGTATTCACATAATAAACTTGTATAATTTAAATTGAGATTGGAATTCATTGGTATACATTGGGTTGTATTCATCAAAATCAACATTCTGATTTTTTACGAAGATCTTTCTTGCCCATGAAATTGAGAACAAAAATTTCAAAAAACTATTACCTCAATTTTCGCCAAAAAAAGTTTTGAGAACTTTAGTTCCACAAATCACGAAATTTCAAAATTAATGGGGCAAGAAATGCTACATAATTATATATTAAAAGAAATTATTGGAAGGATCAATCGATAAACATACAATTATATCTGATTTGCATAGACAGAGTAAATTAAAGAGAATAAGAGAAAATTTAGAAGAGAAGCAAATATACATATGAAAAAGATTTTAGAAAGAAAACAAAAGAAGGTTGAGTAACCTAAATTTCCGCAAAAACAAAATTGAAAAAACTTCAATTCTACAAATCATGAAATTCAACAATTAATTTGACAAGAACAAGATTATATATAAAGATGATTTTTAGAAGTATCCATGAAAAAACATATTGTTATATCTGATTATCATAAACAGATTGAATTAAGGAGAAGAATTGAAATTAGGGGGATAATTACGTATGAAAAGAATTCTGGAAAGAGAAAAAGGAGACAAAAAAGAGAAGAACTCTATTTTAAAAGTGTTGACAAAATTAAAAAAAAAGAAGAGATAAAATAGGGATAATTAAACTAATTTTTTAGAACGTGTGTTTGAGAAAAATAAGGAGAACAAAAATACATTTAAAAATAAAAATAAAAATAACTATTCAATGCCAAATAAATAAAACAAAGTCTTTTTCTTGCTAAAAAAAATTAAAAGTGGGCTATTTATTGCTAATTTAGTCTATAGGGTGTTATGATGTGCCATTTTGTCCTGCTTTAATAGATTGGACCCAAAGAGTTCATGTGGTTAAAATAATAAATGCATCCTAAAATTGAGTAATTTAATTTAGAAAGTCTTTAACTTTGTTTTGAAAAGAAAAGGTTATTATATATATCAACACTGTATATCGGTATACACAGATTCGTATATTAGCTCTATTTACTGTATATCAACTTCCTTCGCATACATAATTGAGCTTCCAATTATTAGCGAGATTGACTCAAAGAAGAAGTGTTGGGTTTCAACCCAACTCAAGATGTAAGGTAAAAGGGGAGTCCAATGGACTCAATCCGAGAGAGTCCATTCTTTCTTAGATCAGGTCGATAACAAAAGTAACGCACTTCATAACTCTAATCAAGTAAGCATCAGTACTATTCTAATAGTCGTATCATGACCCTCTTTGGTATACACTTAATCTATAAAATCATAATTAATATTCTAACCTCAATTGGCGTAACCTAATTTTATCATTCGCTAAACAACCCATACATGTTATGAAAATTTTACTAATTGTATTTGCTAATGTAATGATTTTCATTTTCTAGCTGTCCCTTACGAAATTACTTGCATATTGTAACATATCTAGATAAAGTACAAAATTTGACCTGACAGGCTGCAACACATATCTTCTGTTTCTCTATATTCAGTAAACTATCTCTCCTCCTATCGCTCAAAGTTTGGATGTATAATTGGATGAAAAAGCTAGACAATGTTGCCTTAAGTCATAGGTAGTGCCTTTACTAATCGGCACTCAACATGAGACTATCACCACATTTTGCATCTTCACGAAACTAGTATGTCACAAACTCAACACTAAGTCTCTCCACTATATTCATTTTATGAAGCAACTCAAAACAATCAACTATGAAAGCATAAAGCATCTTCATAATCAATACCCATGAAGAATTCTAACTTTATGAACTTAATAAAAAAAACATGTTAATCACTAGTCATTACAGGCCCTGTAGTCAATCGAGAAAATATACATATTTCCAAGGACACGTTTTTTTTTCTTTCTAGTATTGCTATTTCAACTTCTAATACTCTAGTACTAACCATATGTAAAACAGAGTGAAGAAGTTCAGATACCAACTTCAAATCACATCAAGGACATCTAATCTTCAAATACTAGGTCTAAGAGTATTAAAGGCACCAAAATAAATGAATAAAATAGTTTATATCCGAAAACTAAGGACATTATGCCATGACCAAGAGAATCCAACACGAGTTGGAATGAATAGCTCACCCTGAAACCTGATGTACTGGAGACTGGCTAGAGTTGAGGGCGAGTCGAAGTCATTGATACACTCGCTGCACTTCACAAAAGGAAAACAAGGAAAAACACAAGTAGGCTCAGTACAGGGCAACATGTACTGAGTAGATATCATCGGTCAACCCAAAATAGAAACTAATATGTAATGAATAATAGTATAAAATCAACTATGACACTTAGCAGGTGGCAAGCAACAAACACATGAACCAGTGTCAACAACACTAAAGTAAGTACGTAATCAGTCAACAATATCAAGATCACACGTGAGGGCTCATGCCTCCAGACCAAACTAATTTGGGAATTGAGAGTTCTTTAAGATTGAGTACATTAAGTTAATTCAATGTCTTTTTTTTCTTTAATGTTACCGTGTCGGAACGTGACACTTCAATCCAATAATACCGTGTCGGAATGTGACACTCCGATCCAATTATACCGTGTCGGAACGTGACACCCCGATCCAATTATACCGTGTCAAAACATGACACTCCGATCCAATTATACCGTGTCAAAACGTGACACTCCGATCCAATAATATCGTGTCGAAACGTTACACTCCGATCCAATTATACCGTGTCGAAATGTGACACTCCGATTCAATAATATCATTAATTTATTTCATCAAGCCTTCTTTATTTAAGACATCACTTCGATAGAGAGGGTTTCAGATTATAAATTTCACGGTCTCAGGATTTTAGACCAATCACAAACAATACAACCAAACCACACAAAATCACACAATCAAGTACATAGAGAACTTCACAATATCACTCAATACATATCGGTCACTATTAAGAGTCTAACTATCGAAATAGAATAAACCATAACCTACCTCCACTGAAGAACCGAAGTCAAGCAAACTATTTCTCCAATGCTTTTCCCAGCTTCCTCAATGCCTCTGAACCTTTCCAATCTATAAGGTATATGTGCATAATTTGTAAGTTGACGAGTCTATAAACACTCATATTATTCTATGTCTAACCTAGATCCAAAAACCCACCTAATTCTAGAATCAATTTTCTACAGTTCAAATCTCAGGGTAAGTCTTAATTCCTCCAATTGACATACCTTTAATGATATTAAAATAATATAATGTACCTAATATTTAATTACTTATCTCAATTTATTAAAACTTAAATCACAACCTGATAATTTTAAGAAGATAAGGACCAAACCCACATATTACAATTGACCGTAGCATTACTGTATAAGGATGATGGCTGGAAGTTTAATGTAACCTCCCACATACATGGATTCTATATTTTTCAAGTATCCTATTGCCATTAACCAATCAGTGAATCAAATGCATGCATATTATCGCTACACCTTTCCACTTCATAATTTCTTTAATCCACTAGCAACTATCCGTGCAATTAAATAATTACCACCCCCACTTTCATTCAAAAAACCCAATTTGTCGGTCCATAAAACCAACTCCTGTAACACCATATGCACATATATAAATTTAGCAGTAATTTTCTTACCCCTTAACAATTCCCATCATTATCTTGAAGTTGATCACTTGGAATTTTTCCAATGACTGCAGGTTTCACGTAGATTAAACAAACAAGGTTTCCACCAAAGATTTCAACCTAAGGCGTCAATAATCAATACCCACAAATTTCTCTTACAGTCTAACGACAATTCATCTCCACATTACTATTGATGTAAAATTTAACACTAGAAATATAACAATTCGTAGAAGCAAACTTGAGAAGTTCGCCTGCTGCTCTGCGTATTTTTCACACGAATAAACCCTCTTCTCAATTTGTTTTTACAGATTATTCATTACCCTAATTATTATATGACCAAATATAAAAGTGATAAAAGTGGCCCACCACTAATTTTAATGTTATCTCCTTTCACCACCAACTAAAATAATTATTAAAACTACCAAACAAAATTCATAATTGTAGTTATAAATAGTCCAAAGTACCCATTTAAAATCTATCGGAAAGTATTTTATGAAATAAAAAACTCTAGTACTCAAAACGATCAAACGGGTCGTTACATTATGTAAGAAAAATATTTGTTGTTTGCGATATCGATTATTTGATCTTTAATTTTACATTAATTTAGATAATTTTCACAAGTTTTTATTACTATATTTATACTCATTTCATGCCGTCAAGAATCTCGGGATTCCAATTGAACTTTATGATGTATGTTGACTTCAAGTGGGCCATTATTAGTGTTTTTTGAAAGATAAACGAGACAGATTATTATTATTTTAAGGGAATATGAAATAGCAAATTATTAATTTAAATTAAATATTTTAATTATAATTTATTTTAATTGTATTTCGCAATAAATATTCCCTTTTTTTGTCATTTGATTCGATATACAATTAATCATTTTCGATATATAATTAACCATTTTATACATTTTGATATAAAATGTATTTGTATTTGTATAAAGCGAGAGAAAATTGTATATACAAATACAATACATATATTTTCGTCCTATATACTTATAATTATACAAATACAAATCTTATTATATAAATTGCAATGTATAAATGAATTTATACAAACTTGAACAATTTGTATAAAATTGGATGTTTGTAGCGAATTATACAAATCAAAAGCTACATAGCAAACATAAAATTTACTATGGAGCGCAATTATGCAAACTATAGCTATAACAAACAAATATGATTTTTATATTTGTTATATGTGAAAGTTGCTCTTTTATGAATCGCCAGTTAATTTTCAGGAAGAAGTAGTGTTGTGCTTCAACCCAACTCAAGATGCAAGGCAAAAGGGGAGTCCAATGGACTCAATCCGAGAGAGTTCATAGTGGGCTGGGAAATCATTTAGGGTAACTGGGCTGCTGTAATGGATTGGGTCTTTGTATAGTGGGCTGCTGATGTATGTAATGTCTGAGTTGGAAATTGGAGAAAATGGGCTGATGTTGGAGGCAAACATGGCTAGGAATTTAGGGGTGTACATGATCGGGTTGATTTTAGGTATTTCAAATATCAAATCAAATTATTTGTGTAAAAAATTTAAATTTATAAACCAAACCAAACTAATAAAATTCGGATTTTTTCGGGTTTTTCAAATATCAAACCAAACCATTGTGTCGAATTTTTAAATTTATAAATCAAACCAAACTAATAAACCTCGAATTTTTTCGGTAAAGTTTGCATACAAACATATAATTAACTTGTGCTCCAAATATTTCTTTAGTCCAACCAAAATACAATTATCTAAGGTGTTTCTTAAAAAAAAATAACACAAAATATGAGTACTGATGACACTAAAATATTTAATAAAAAATAATAATAAAATCATCATATAAAATAAATATTGCAAAGTCATAATGAAAATTATCATAATTTAAAAGTACTAAATCATACTAAAATAAGTTTAATAAGTATTAGCTACATTACTAAATATTTAAGGAAAATTAAAATTAGATTATGCACTTTAATTGTCTAAACCAATGTAAAACTAAAGAACAAATATTCAATATTATTGTCATTCTTAGTGTTGAATTGATTTTCTTTTTGCATTAGTATTAATTTGATTTTGATTTAAGTTTTATTATAATTGTCAACATCTATGAACTATAATCTTTATTGAACCATTCCGAATTCTAAGTTTTAAACTTGAAATAATATATTAAAAGATAAAAACTATGAAATAGTATAAGAAATATTTTAAAATTATATCAAAGTAAATATTTTTATGTATAAAATAAAATTTTAAAATTACATATATAATGTTGGGTTGGTTTGGTCTCGGGTTGTTTTTTTTTTAGTTAAAACCAAACCAACCCAAATATAGTTGGGTTTTTTTTTTCAATACCAAACCAAGTCAAACCAAACCACTAGTCGGTTTTTTTTTTCCGGTTTGACTCGATTTGCGGTTTGGTTCGATTTTCAGTTCGATTTTGTACACCCCTAGCTAGGATTGCAATCGGAGAGATGGTCATATGAATTTCAATAGTAGCCAATCGAAGTTAACTAAATTGAGTTGATTAAAAAATTTGACTAAAATTCAAATAAGATGAATTAATATTAATTAATTAAGAAGCTTTTTAATCTTAACAAAATAAAATAATTAACTCAATTATAAACTAACAAACTCCAAAAATATAAACTATTGATTAACTAACTAATTAACAAAATACTTAAGTAAGAGACGATTTTTGAATATTTATAAAATGTACTAATTATATACATAATTATGTGTGTATATATATATATATTATCTAAAAATTATAAAAGGACAAAATTACTTAAAAAATAACAAGAAACTATTTCGATTTTCTTTATAAGAGTTAAAAAATTTAAGTTGTTTGAAATTGAAGAAGCTTGATAATTAATCCATATTATGACGGGTCAAAATTGGGTGTCAGCACATGTATCTAATATCAGAAAATGCACTAATACATTAATTAATGTATATTCCATGTATTGTTGTCCTTTATGACCGGTTCAACGGGTTGAGGATGTACAAAAACTTCAAGTTGATTGCCCTTCAATCCTTAAACCAAGGCATTGCATACATGTTTATGATAATGATCGCGCCATATTTTTGATGTGGAACCCCTCTATAAGAGAATGAATAGTACTTCCCGCCCTAGGATGTTCACGGGACGGAATTTGTTCCCATTTTGTTTTGGGTTATGACTTAAGTAGTGGTGAGTATAAGATCCTTCACATGCACCAGAATATAGATGATTCCAAATATCCAAATGAAATTATCACGTTGAAAGCGGGAATATTAGTTGGCCTCTTTTGTCATTTTCATTTAAATTATTTTTGTATTTTAATTGATCTTTTATATGAGCTGAAACAACTGAATTGCGGCGGTGTTGGGCCTGTGCTCAGAGCGTTTTTGGATTGATTTTTCGCTTATGAGTTAGCGCATGATTCATCTTTAAGGGATTTAATTAAATTAAATCAAACAATAATGTTAGAGTTAATCAAAAGCAAACAATAAATAATCACAATTAAATAGTTTAAGAGTAAACGAGAAATTGAATTTGGGCCTTCGGGCCTGAATTCTCTGCTGCCTGAAAGGTAGGCTAATTGCCCATTTCTGAGTCTGCTGAAACTTATGGGTTTTGGCATATTTGTTGTGTATATCAGCATATATCAGCATATATCAGCATATATCAGCATATATCAGCTCCTTCCACTTGTGTATTTAGCTTTCATTTCGTTTGTACTTCCCCTTCCTTTTCTCGAAGACACGTAAGGCTGACTCGATAATGAATTGGGTTTGGGAAATTTGGAAAAAAATTGGGCTGATTGGAATTGGGTCGTTGGGCTGCTGAAAAGTGGGCTGAAATTGGGCCTAAATTGGACTTAAAATAGGGTATAGAGTGGTTAGATTTACAATTAGGAATGGTTACATGGATTTAGATTATAGCCAATTGGAATTTAGAGCATAGCCATGTTGAATTAACTTAGTAAATTAAGCTAGTAATTAAATAAGACGAATTAGTATCGATTAATTAACGAGCTTCTTTATCATAACGAAATAAAATAATTAAGTTATTTATAAACTTATTAACTCAAAAATATAAACTATTGATTAACTAAACTAATTAACAAAATATTTAAGTAAAAATAAAATATTTTTTAAATGACTTTTGAATATTCATAAAATGTACAAATTATATATATAATTATAAAACCATACATATTATTTAAAAAATTATAAAAAAAACAAAATTGTTAAAAAAATAACTTGAAAATATTTTGAATCTTTAGTTCAAAAGTATTTTTACATTAAGAAGGGAAGAAAACGAATAGTAGCAATATAATAGAAAACTAGTGGAGTATTTTAGAGATAACAAAAATATATTAAGGATAATATTGTACAAGGTCTGTTCAAATCAAAAGTACTTATAAATGATAAATCGTACGTTTGGAATGATCAACATATGATTTATGATTGATTTTAGCATATAATATCTTTATTTGATATTTCCAAATACATAGACAATAACACACTTAGTATATATAGTTCCACAAGAGCGGTTTCATGAGGTGACTCCTCCTTTATCAAATAAAAATTAAAGATTATTTTTGAGACCAGTCAACTTAAAAAAAAAAAAACAACATTTATGAGTCATAATTAAGCAGTATAACAACACTAGCATGAAAACAGCAACAAGAATAAAATAACAAGAAGTCAACAACAAGAATATTTTTTTTTTTTTTAATAATTCTGAAAACATACATATGGAAAATACATCGTACACACTACACTCAAAACAATAATGAGTTATTTATTTGCAAACATCAAATATTTTTTATTACATAAAATCCAAAAATATTACATTAATTAAATTAAATACACATTGTACATTAACTAATATAATAAACGAACTATATATATCTTCACTCATTTTGCTAATGTATATGTAGTTTCATAGATGCTTCCTTAGCCCTGTGACACAAATTAAAACATTAATTAGTATTTAAAAAAATCAATTTAAATAGGGGTAATTAACATTTTTTTCAATATATAATTAATTAAGCTACATATTAGGGAGTATTATACAGCAAACAAATTAAATGTATATGTACATTTTTTTGGGCTACTAATAAAGGCAATAAAAGTCTTTATAATACAATTATATTAAGAAAACACGTTCAAAACTAACAATGTCGAAGCCTAATAATAATTATTATTATTATTATTGAACACATCATTTTTATGAAATTCTTTCAAACTCGTCAGCAAACTTGTGACTCTGACTTAACTCGATAGAATAATCAAGATGCATGCAATCTGATTTTAAACATCATGTTTTTTTTTTTTTTTTGGAATTACAAAAACTCTATGTAAATTCCTTTACGTTCAATCGGACTAAGAAATACTCCTCAACCATTTTATGTTCATGTAGAATAATACTTCAATCACCATTTATACCAATCTTTTTTTAAAGTGAAAGTTAAAATTCCTTAATTAAATAGTTATATCTCTTCATTACATTAAAAGTCACATATAAATAGAGATAAATTTGAAAGAATGTAATTAACATTTTTTTTATAATGTGAAATATTATTTATTTAAAGGCGGAATGATCTGAGATAGCCTTATATTCGATTTTATTAGTCAGGTAGAACTTCTACGATCATCACTTTGTCAACTGAACTTTTAAATTCATCAGAACAACAATATTTAAACCCCTCTAATCATTGACTAAAATTATTTGACATTAATGTTGTTGAGTTGGGAAAATGCTTGATTAAACGCATTCAAAAGCGAGTGAATACAATATTTTACAATGATTAATTACTTGTTAATTTTGACGGCCTACTTAGTTATCCATCCTCTGATGAGGGTTGCATGGACATTAAGTTTATGGTCGGTGTCAAAGGAGCTTCGTGTTCATCGACGTTATGATTGTTCCGATTGCGACGCCGTATGATAATGTGGAAGCACCACCATAGTGCTAGGGTTACAATAATAGAAATGAAGGCAAATTTGAGAGCTAAGTTAATTGTAATGTGGATGTTCATGATGAACTCCATGATATATTTCTATCTCTTACAATAGTATAATATAAATCAACGAACATTCTATCGGTTGTTTTTTTTATAGAGGTATTATTATATATAACGTTGACTAAATCCAACAGACAATAAATGATAGGTGGTCCCACTTTTAGTCAAGGTCTTTTCTTTTTAATTAATGAGTTCAACTTCTTCTTCTCTTTTTTTTTTTTCCCGAAAAGTGTAACGACCGGGTTCTATCGTTATAGAAATGCCGACGAGGGAAAAAAATAGGGCCGGAAAAAAAAAACTTTTTCATAGTACTAGGATTTTTCCAACCTTACCCAGATTTGGAGGAATTTGGAGCGGATAAGGTGTAGGGAAATCTGGTAACAATTGGGTGAGTTGATTTTGGTATCGATTGCATGAGTGGTTAGATAACTTGTTAAGGAATCCGTACGACTTTACGAAATTGAATTTGGGTAAGTAGATCTCCGGGAATTGATCTTACTGTAAAGGGTACACTCCAACAAATTTGATTATCAGGGACGAATAATTTCGTCATCTATAAATCATATTTTGTCATTAAAACTCTTGTGTGACGAAAATTTTTTTGTCAATCAGTCGTCACTAAAAGTATACAAAGACGATTTAGTGCTTCGTCACTAAAATATTATATTAACTACAAAAATAAAAATTGTCCCCAAATGCATAAACATTTGTGACGAATTTATTTGTCATAAAAAGTGTAACTTTTTTGTAATTAATAGTATGTTTTGTCACTAAAAATATTATTATTAGTGACAAAATTAAATCATCACTAATTATTTTGTTCAATCAGTGACGACATCAAATGTCTCTAAAGCTATATGTATTTCGTAGTTGAAAAAATATAATATCGTCACTAATGACTATTTTTTTTATATACAATTTTTTTTTGTCCTTAAATGTAAAAATTAGGGACAAATTTATTATTATAAAAAAGATTAATAATTTTGTGATTAAATATATCATTTTGTCACTAAAAGTGTTGCTTTTATCGACGACATATATTGTCCCTAAAAATTATCATGAGTAGTGACAATTACAATTGTCACAAAATAAAAAAATAATTCATATTCAATAAAAGGGGTACTAGGAAAATACATTTTGTGTCATTGAATGTAATTAACTTGTGATGAATTAATTTAATTCATGACACAAATATTTGTCATAAAATTCACCCATGATTATACAATAAAAACAACTAAAATTATACTAAATTAATAATATCTCATTGCAAACTCCTAAAATAAAAGTAAAATATGTCCAATGACAAAAAAAATCAAACCAAAAATATACTAAATACTACTCCTATACAAAGACATATAAGTAAAAATTCTTTCCAAAATATCAATAATGTGGTAACACATAGCTTGTAATCAATCTTGATTCATTTCTCACCCTTTATACTTGTACAAAGAGAGAGAAAATAAAACAAAAATTTAGATTGAGATGCTTATACTAGAGTCAAAAGTAAAATATGTAACACAATTTGTCTTTCATACGTTCTATTGCCCACTTTTATAAGGCTTATTGGATGGATTGTCCCTTCTATTACAATATATATATATATATATATATATATACTTTCTAATTTACAATATAAATTTTATCATTACAAGTTTAACACAAGTGAAAGTTTATGGAGTATATATCATCACAAACTACTCTACATGGCAACATAAACTCTATCATTCATGAAAACTATTAACTATTAAAATATAATGTAATCTATGTAGGAATTCTCACATTCGAATCAAACATGCGTGAATTAAAGGAGAAACTACATATAACTAGAATTTATAGCCTCATCCATTTTGTTGCAAAAAAAAGAAGACGAGAGTTCTAAAAAACAAAACTCAAGCAATTTCTTAGAACATAATAGAAAAAGGCCATCAATTATAAAACAAATTAATGTGATTAGGAAATGACACAAATGAAGCAATCAAACGGCTCTTTTTTCATAAAGTTGACAGATAAATACTTGTAAGTCCAAATCTTTTTTATCTACCTCATTTAACTAAAAAATGAAATATTATGTTAGTTAATTAGGTGCATGTTACCAACAATGTAATTCGCATTTGCTAAATACAAAAGCTCTAAAATAACTCATGAATGTGGCAGGTGAATACAAAAGCCAAGAACTGATATTGTTTAGGCAATGAATAAAAGTCTCTTAATTGAAACAAATATTTTTAACGTGCCTAAAACTCACCTAGTATTAAAAGTACTTACTCTTATTTTGGTGAATTTTAGAGAACTAATCTTTCATTCCATTATTAAATTATAAAAATATTAGCTAATTATTTTGAACTAATGAAAATATAAGAAAAGATAATTAGTTAATCTAAAAATGTAATTAAAGAAAATATTAAAATTACTAGCTTATTTATTAAACCTAAAGTAAAAGAAAACATATAAAAATATATATATTTTTTAATTTCTTTTTAAAATAATTGAAAAAATAAAACTTACCTAAAATTGCGATTCAATTTTTTGTGCTTTTCAAATCATTTAAAATAAACTTAATAAAATAAAATTAAAATTAAAATATTTAATTTAAATTAAAAAAAATATTTAAGCACTAAAAATAATGTAAAACTTAAGTTTGATAAAAAATTACATGTCTACACAATATATTAAATCAAATATAATAATCTATAAAATGACCTAATTGACTGAGATGTATGAGGATATGGGGGTTTTAGAATAAAGAATTCAAATTATGGCCAAACGATTGTAATCTTAGCTGAATTGAGTGGCCTATTGTATTAGGAATTTAGTCAATTGAATTTAAATATTGCCAAATCGAATCAATTAGCTAAATTCGATTGAAGTTGAAATAAGACAAGTAATTATCGATTAATTATTTGAGGTTCTTAATTTAAATAAGACAAATTATTTCTTAAGACATAAGTTAATTAATAATTATACATAAATATGAAGTTAACTAATATAGAGTTATATATGTATGTGTGTGTGTGTATATATATATATATACACAAAGTATTTAGAGAATATATTTAAAATATTTTTGAAATTTTCAAAAATAATGATTTCAAATTGAAGAAGCTCGATAATTAATATGAAGTGCATATGATCAAAATTGGGTGTCAACACTCGTGATGATTGAAAGGTGTCCTATATTATAATTGTATATAATCAATGTTTATACACACTTATAAAGTGCAGGTACATTATTTAAAAATTATCTACAATTGATTTGTGTATGTGCTGTTTAATTATGTATAACAATATAAAAATGTATATAAGCACCTTTTATGCAATATTATACACGTATATACAAGTGTATACATTATTTTAAATAAAAAAATTAGTCAGTATAATTATAAAGTTATATAAAATTAAACTTTTGACTTTATTAAAAGAAATACTAATTAATACTCGGTTCACTTCGATCGGTAAATCAAATTAAAAAAAAATAGTGATACCCACAATGATAGTACTTTATCTTAATATATTCAAAATCTTAGTTGGTTAATTTCTTTCATTTGTGCTTTCATTTTTTTTAGTTTATTTCAATTTTCACACGGATGAAAAAGGTAATAGAACCCATGAAATATTTTGCATCTTTGCAATCTAAGTTTGTAAGTCGATATTATCTCTATAGAGTTGCTCTATGTAAAAGGATCTACTATTAATTATGTATGTATTTTTAGACAGAAGCAAATAGATCAAGTTAGTATGTACAGTTACCAACAAAAAATAAAATGTTCTCTTCTTTAGTGGTTAACGGTTCATAATCAGCGTGATTTTGTTTTTCATTTTTTCATATAAAATAAATAAAAGATTTGATATTATTATTCAATTTCTCTACGTAAAATCAAATGAACAAAATAATAAAATTGATATATTTCAAAATAAAAAAAAATCTTAAAAATGGTGGAAAATCTACCATTTTATAAATTCATCTGCTAAGATATCAAATAAATTCTCGTTAATAAAGTCTTTGTAGTACAAAATTTGGAATCAAAATATACAAGTAATTTTTTTTAAATTTTATTCTAATTGCAGGAAATTCATTTCTATTAAATATAAATAAATTTCTTTCTACAACTAACGAGTAATAACATTTTTCTTTTTATAATAAATTTTAGCATTCTCAAATCATTAGTAGCAATAATATATTTCATTTCACCTTCCATTGAATAAGAATCAGGACTTGTATCTTCTTTTACCATGAATTTTGTTTTGAATCATTGAGGTAAGGTTCTTTTCTTCAGAGTAATTTGAAGAAAAAGTAGTGGGAAGGAGAAACAACTAAAAAATGGGTTAAAGACCTAATTTCACATAGACATGAGTTCTATTTGTATAAAAATAGTCAAGAGACCAAACATGATAAATTTTTGAATACTTAAAGGACTAAAACTAGTAAATGCATAGTCAAGAGACTAAAAATGGTAGGTATATAATTAAGAGACCAAACATGATAATATTTTGAATAGTTAAAGGACTAAATATGATAAATGTATAGTTATAGGACAATTTTAGACCTACATTAATAGTTGAGGGACCATTTATGAAATTCTCTAATTATGAACAATCGTACCCAAAATGAATTTTTTTTAGAAAATAGTTGAATTATTCAACTACAAATTCTAAGTCGTCGCTATTTAATACCTTACATATTTTGTGACAATTTTTTGTTGTCACTAAATCGTAGGTTGATTAGAGACAATAAAATAATTGTCACCAATTGTTTATATTATTAGTGACGAAAATAAATGTTACAATAAAATCTATTTTTTTATAACTAAAGTTTAGAATATTTAACTACAAGCTCTAATTTGTCACTATTGTATTAACATATTTTTTGAGACGAAATTATTTTGTGTCTTAAAATTAATTAATTTTAAGATAAAAATAATTTGTCACAAATTAAAAACATCATTAGTGACGAAATAATGTGTCACTGGTAAATTTAAATTCGTGACTGACAGTACTCAATAAATGGCACCAATACATTTTTTGGTGGGAAACTTTAGTGGACAACACTTTGCTACGAACTATTATGTTTCGTCACCAAAAGTATTTGCCTTGTACATTTAAGAACGAAAAGTAATTTTTGTCACTAAAAGTGAACAATTAATGACGAATTTTATGCCGCAGCTAATAATTTCGTAGCTATATATCATATTTATTGTAGTGGTATTTTCTGGGCATAGTGGGTTAAGAGTGTGTTGTAAAAAGGGGGAATTGAAATTCCCCTTGGAACTCTCTGTTCCGATTTGTGCCGTTGAAGCGGGATGATGTAGCGCTGCAGCGGACGAGACGGGACTTAAAAAGCGTAGTTTCGAGGGGAAGTTCACTGGTTCGGAGATGCCACTGCAGCGGGATGACGCGTATTAAAATTGTTAATTAAACCCCTAAACAATCTTATTTGGTACTTTTCGACTTTTAGAACTAGAGAACATGTCACGACCCAAAAATGGGTGTGATGACACTCGTCTTATCTCACCAAGACCAGTCAGCCTAAAACTCAACCATTACAATATAATGCGGAAAAATTCAAAATCAACTAAAACAATACCCCCAAAATCTGGGTGTCACGTGTACAAGCCTCTAAAGTATTACAATTGAATCAAAAGAAAAATACAAGTCTCATATGACATTGTTTCTAGAGTAGAACAAGATCATAAACAGGAATAAGAAGGATCGCTGAGAAAACAAACAACTACCTCACAAATCTCCCAGAAGCCTCGAAAAAGAAGAAAATAACAAGTACCACAAAAATCCAGGCTCGTAACCTACTAAAATTTGTAGAAGCAAGGGGTGAGTACCAAACCACACGGTACTCAGCAAATAAACCTCTAAACACGAGCTAAGGGGATAGAATACAAGTACTCCTTACACCCCAACCGAACCTTCACAATTACAATCTGTATAAAACCAGCTCAACCTAACAGTTCACAATTTACAAGCACATATCTCAACAACAACACTAACAATTTCATATCCTCATCAACAACAATAGTTTCATCAATTACCACCTCCACAACTACAACCTACTTAGTCCCAGCTCAATATAACAGTTCACAGTTCACAAAGCACATAGCTCAACATAACACTCTAACAATTTCATATCTTCAACAACAAGCTCAATATTCATTAGTCACAAGTTCCATAGAAAGGCACTCACAAGATCAGCAACACACAAGATCAAGTTCACCAATAATAAAGAAGTGCAATGCAATGTCAAGTATAGTGATGCATGTCTGACCTAATGATACACACCTGCTGTCTCTCAGTCCGGGACCCATGGGGGACATATCTGTCCATGCATCCATCGCGGCGCGTGATACGACCCTCGATAATAGTAACCATCACGGCGCGCGATACGTCCCTCGAAATATAGTATTCGTCGCGGCGCGCGACACGTCCCTCAAAATATAGTATCCATTGCGGCGCGCGATACGTCTCTCGAAATGGTACATCCTCTTTATTTTCTTATTCTTTCTCAATGCACATAACACTTGTCGCAACCATGTCTCAGAACAATGCAAATGACATGTTCACACAAATAATGAAGAGATGACCATTTTCATAACATTGCACAATTCACAACAACACAATCAGGATATAACATCAACAATGATTCAACAAGTCTTTCAAACAATTCTTAACACATCACACAAACAATTGATCACATTGCCTTTTATTATCCCTTTCTCATCATTAGAATTAATCAATGTGGACAAGTCAACCCATCACCAAGCCTCATTACCCTAAACACATATTAGAAGGAAATACATGAATTCCATACACTTAACAAGGGTTTAGAAATTCACTTGTCTCAAAGCATCGAATATTCACTCAGACTCTTGAGCCTTCCCCTTTAGTTAGGCTTCCAAATCAATACAATGTATTGAAATAAATAAATCACGATAAGATTTCATAACTAATAACAACCATATTACTATAGGTCTAGCTTTGACCCAAAAACTTACACAAACCTAAAATCAAGTTCCGTAATTTTGATGCTAATTTGTTAACCCTCATACTTCCAAGTTTCAAGTCTAGGGTTAAGATTCAATTTTCAACCCTATTATGTTTCAGATAATATAATATACCAATATTTAATTACACTCACCCAATATACCAAAGAAATTGGGAACTAAATTATCATACACCATTAATGCATAACTATACTCCGGAAAAACTTGGTATACTAGCCAAAGAAAACAACAAAATGCATTCTTAGAGAAAAGGACTAATTAATGTCATGTCCATAATTACTAAGTAATCATCATCCAATCATTACTAAGTCACCAATTCTACAATTTTCTCTCCAAATTCTTAAGGAATCATTTGGTAGGCTGGCAGAATAACAATAGTACGAAACACAATAGTTTCTAATCACATAAAATACGTTCTATTTTTCAAGTGACGACACATGAATTATTTCATAAACCCAAAATATATTATGTATATGATTCAACACTTGAAGTATAGGATTCAACACTTGATGTTCTTACCTTAATGCAGTAGCGAACGTCGCAAGTAAGTTTTAATTCCTTTTTTTTTTTTTTCTCTTTACTAAAATAAACCCTACAAACTTATTTTTTTTTTATAAATATGGGCTAAAGGGAATAGGGTCTTAAATGAATTTTCAGACTTGGCCCATTATTATAAATTAACTAAATAAATACCTGTCAATTTAATAATTGTAGTTATCGAATAGCTTCAAAATTGCCACACCAACTTCATCGACTTATAAGAAATGACCTGAGACAACTATCAAGAGGGGTAAAATGGTAATTTTCATGATAATTTCCAAAAATGACCTTCAGGGTCATTACATTATCCACCACTAAAAATCATGTTCGTCCCCGAACATAAAAAAAAAAAAGGAAGAATAATCGACGTTATCCAAAGTCTAAGTTATGACCAACCAGTCGATATTCATCTCTCTAAGTGAGCTCTTCCTTAAGACCATTCCACCAATATCAATTACTAAGAACTGAACTTTCGAATCAAACTTTGGCAAACCTACAAATCAAGAGTGATTATCAAGCCATAAACTAACTCATGAACCCAATCTAAATTGAAACCCATTGAACCTTAACACAACCATCGTGATGATTATTTTCTCACATGACCAAGATAACCTTCTAAATCCATACTGACTACAACCATAACCTGAATCAACCACCAGACACTCATAATGTACAAATCCTCACAGATCTTATCAAGATTCCTTTCTCATAACACAATCTTTCCATAAACTTGAGTTATAAAAATTGGATCTTTAGACATTGAGTACTCATCAGGGAGAAACGAACTTAGCTGACCCAAAGAAGAAAATGATCAAGTAAACACCCAACAAGCGAGACACTTCAAAATGCAGAACCTTTAACAACACTTTTAGATAATAACTCTTCATAGTAGCTCTTATATGAGTTCTCATAAGCAAGGTTGGGTGTGTAGAACTACTGGTATACTTCAACTATCCCAAAAAAACAAATTTTTCATAACTAAAATGACCAAATCTGCCCAAGGATGCTACCCTACTAGGAGGACAATCGCAGGATCGGTACAACTGATCCACCACTAGGAGTTCACCCATAGATGTGGAAGCATGCCTAGCATAAGCAGTGTTCAAACTTCAAATAATGTCTAATACGAAGAAGGTAGTCACATAAGAATGTGCGGAACGAAAATCGAATAACAAAATATATTCCCTCCATAGCGTCCATATCAAACATTTCAATTCATATGACTAAAACATTTCAATTCCTACTCAAAGCATCAGCCACAACATTGGCCTAAAACCCAATTATTTCGATAAAGTGCGGAAATAAAGCAAAGTTCAATAACAATTACTATTACGAAAACAAGTCAACTTAATTCAATCCCCAAAACCTGGTTGTCACGTGCACAAGCCTCTAATGTAAATACTAGAATTGAAATAAAATACGCAAGTCTCAAATGACGTTGTCTTTCAAGTAAAAACAAAATCATAAACAGGAGTAAGAAGGTTCGCTGAGATGACAAACAGCTACCTCTCAGATCTCCACAGAAAACCTCGAAAACGAAGAGAATGTAAGGTATCACGAAAATCCGGGCTCGTAACCTACAAAAGATTGTAGAAGCAAGGGGTGAGTACCAAATCACACGGTACTCAACAAGCAAACCTCTAAACACAAGCTAATGGAACAGAATACGGGTAATCCTTACACCTCATCCTAACCTCCATAACTACAACCTGCATAAAACCAGCCCAACCTAACAATTCACAGTTTACCAAGCATGCAGCTCAACAACAGCACTATAACAGATTATATATTCTCAATAACATCTCAATATTCATCAATAACAAGTTTCACCGATAGGCACTCACAAGATCAGCAATACACAAGATCAAGTTCATCAATAATAAAAATGTGCAATGCAATGAAATGCAATGTCAAGTATAATGATGCATGTCTAACCTAATGATACACACCCGCTGTCTCTCAGTTTGGGACCCATGGGGGACATATCTGTCCATGCATCCATCGCGGAGCGCGATACGACCCTCGATAATAGTAACCATCGCGGCGCGCGATACGTCCCTCGAAATGGTACATCATCTTATCACATAACACTTATCACAATCATGTCTCAGAACAATGCAAATAACATATTCACACAAATAATGAGGAGATGGCCATTTTTATAACATTGCACAAATCACAATAACACAATTATGATACAACTTCAACAATGGTTCAACAAGTCTTTCAAACAATTCTCAACACATCACACAAACAATTGATCACATTACTCCCAACCATATACCACAAGGAAATACACGAATTTCATACGCTTAACAAGGGTTTAGAAATTCACTTGCCTGAAATAGTCGAACAATCACTTCGGGACTTGAGTCTTTCCCTTTTGTTTAGATTCCAAATCAATGTAATCTATTCAAGTGAATAAGCACAATAAGGTTTTGAAACTAACAACACATATATAATTATGTGTCTAGCCTTGACCCAAAAACTCGCTCAAATGTACAATAAAATTCCTAAATCTTGATTCCAACCAATAGGTCAAATTCCATATTTCCTAAATTTCAAGTCTAGGATTAAGTCATAATTTCTCCAAACACTACAACTCTAATAATTTTCATAACATAATACACCCAATATTTCATTACTTGGCTCAATATATCACAACTTGAATGAACACCCGTAGAACTTTACTGTATTTTTAACAATCCACTTCTATCCAGTACTTCCCAAATATTTGGTCATTATTACACTATCGTTGGATATCAAGTGTTTGACCAATCATTATGATAATTTGCCATCCAAATTTGATCTAAGAAAACAACAGTAGATATGCACTAACATTTTGTATTTATAATTAAAAAAAAAACCAACATTGACAATTAATTTAAACCCGTTCCAAACTTTCAGGTTGTTACCCTAACCTACTGTATATACCAATTTATCTTTCTTTTCCTCCCTTTTTGTTTCTTTTACAATTCAATTACTGTCATAGTATAATATTCCACTCGTAAAGAGTAATTAAGGTAATCCTACGGAAGAATTGAAGTTTGGTTAAACAATTTTTTTTACCTGAAGCTCTTCGTTCCAACTCCTTGGACGCCGCCACCCAACGCTAGTTTCTTCCTCTTCTTTAATTTCTTTTCTGAATTAATCATGTATTAACAATAATAATTTCCTACTAACCTATTTTAATATTTCAGGCTTGACCCATTATTTTTAACAATAAACAAATCACCCGCAAATTAAATAGCTATAGTTAAATGACTATTCAAAATTATCAAAAATGATTTTGCCGGGCATTACAGAACAACCCCTGGGCAATTTCAACTTTTCAACTCGTTTTTCACCATTCTTGCAATGTTGATCACACATGTTGTAAATGAGAAAGTTAATTGATGAATGTCATGAAATCATGAATTAAATGTATGATCTTGATGATGTACTTGTGATTGTGATTGTGGTGTGTGATTGGGGATCGGATTGCCACGTTTAGGCAAGCTAACTTGGATCGGATTGCCACGTTCCTGTATACTATTTGATCGGATTGCCACGTTCTGGCGCAACTATTGGATCGGGTTGCCATGTTTCGGCACAATTATGGGATCAGATTGCCACGTTTTGGCAAGCTAACTGTGTGACTTTGGGTTCCATGAAAGGACCAATGAGGTGATAATAAATGTTAAATGTGTTGTTGATTCTTTATGATTATAATATTGTATATGTTGATATATATGCATGTGATTATAATGTTGTTTGACTTGTTTATGTTGCACTAGTGGGATAACCGCATGATCCTACCAGTACACTGTGGTTGTGTATTGATTCTGCACTTGCTCTTATTTTTGTTGAGTACAGGGCATTTTCACGCGACTGTTGACAGACCTCGCTTAGAAGATAAGTGATCGTTGTTCGAATTCAAGGATGAGCCACTTCGTCCGAGCTGCTATGGAATTCTCTTTCGTCGACATCCACCATATTCAGACTTAGACCATTATTTCAGTTAGTCAAATAGTTCAATAGAATTCTCTTGTTTAGACTTGGTTATTGTTTTAGATGTTTTGGTACATTGACTTTCATGTTCTAGGTTTATCTTCCGCATTGTTAGTTATTAGATCTTTCTATTTAAGTTATGAGACTTTCGTTAGTATTTAAATTTTGTTTGCTTATGTTAAATACCTTAGTTTTTGGGTTAGTTGTTTGATTTAAGTTGTAGTAGTGGTTCTCCCACCGGAGTGTTGGTGTGGGTGCCAATCACGGCGGTCTGGGTCGTGACAAAAAGAGTCTGATATATTCATCGGTCATCTAGCTTTGAGGAGCCTACATAATTTTTGGGTTTCAGTAACGGTAAATATTGGTAAAAATTTGCCCACACTTGATGTATATACCAAGCAAATGCAATTTATATTTTTACGTGATTTAATGAAGTAAAATACATGTTAATTAAGTAAGGATAAGTAAAATGAACAATAAATTCAAACACATGACACGCATGTATTGGATTGGTGTATACACAAATTTTACCCATAAATATTTTGATGATCTGACTTGTGAATCATGGTAATAAATCATATGAAATTTAGGGTCAGTTTGTCCATATGAGAAGAAGTTGAAGTTGTGAAAACTGTCAAAAATGCTTTAAGAGTTTATACACCTTACCAAATAGGCGAAATTTCATAACAAAAGTGTAATACAATATCGCAAAGTTATTATAAAAAAATATTTATTAATTAAATTTTAGTTCAATAAGAAGAAAAATTGAACGTGAGTGTACGAATAAAATCTCACATTAATTTAAGAATATTTGTGAATCGTTTTAACCCAACAAATATATGAATGGGCATTGCAACTTAATAATACATTATGCAATAATTTGATACCCAAATTAATTTTTTTAAATATATAATTTCTACTATTATATTCTAAATAAGAAAATCAGTTTACTTCTTCATAAACCCATAAAAAAAAATTAAAACCAAAATAAAAAGCTCACACACGGGGAATACACACAATATATTTTAAAAATCAAATTTGGATGACAGATCTACGTAGTGTCAAGAGGGTTCAATATAGTCCATGTCTTACGGACTCCACCATATGGATAACAACCTCGTAAAGAAAATTGATTCAAATCGTTTAAAAGACCATTACACCCTAAATTTTTTTATCTAATGCAAAAAATTGACATATTAAAATCATTGCTTCTAGAAATAAATAAATAATAAGCTCAAGTCACTTTCATTATTCATAACAAAAAGGTTGACACAAATTTTAAGTCACTTTCATATTCTACTCTCTTTTTCTACTTTTCTACTTATTTACTTTTCTTTTCTTCTATAATTATAGTAAAAGTAAAAGAGTGGATAAAATTGAGGTATCAACATATGTGTTTGTGGTCACTTTCTTAAATATGTCATCGAATATTTAGAAAAGGCTTATTTATGCAACCCGTTAAAAGTTTGGCTCATCTATGTCATTGTTATATAAATGGCTCATCCATGCCATTCTTTTAACTTTGATTTTGCAAAATCATTTTTACACTCCAAACAAGTTTTAACACTTTTGAATTGAAAATTTGGATCAAATATACTCTTTTTGCTTTTTTCTTCCATAAGAACACTAAGAACACATAAAAAACATTAACAATTCACAAATTTTAAACTTCTTCAATTCTTCACGAAATCACCTCAAATTTCACGAGTAGTTTCCCTCCGAGCTAATTATACACCTCAAAGTCAGCCCACGTAATTAATGGTTAATGTTAGTCGCGAGTAATAATTATAGCAAACCATAACTATGATGAGTAATTAAGTAGTATAAATTTGCTTAACCACGTAGTTTTCCCTAAATAAAAAAGAGCAATTGTTTTGAAAACAAAATGGCCCAAAAATAGGAGAGACCAAATGCAAAAATTGGAAAAAAGATTAGGTGAGGAAGATATTCAGGAAAAAGTCTAGATTTATTTTTTTTGTTGGATAATACTTCCTCTCTCTACTTGTCCACTTTTGAATTGATACATCTATTAAAAAAATAATGATTGACATATTGAGTTTACCATTTTACCCCTATTAATTATGAAGTGAAAGAATTTAAAACTTAATATTTTCAAGAAGTTTTACCTTTTTCAAAGTAATTAATTGAGGGTATAATAGGTAAAAAAGAATTTGTCCTCTCTTGATTTGTCAAAATGGACAAGTAATTAGGGACAACTGAAAAAAAAAAGTGGACAAGTAATTAGGGACAAAAGGAGTACTAATTTGAGTAGATTATAAAAATTTCTCTCATTGGTAATGTATTTATGTTTTTTCCAAAAATAAATAGAATCTAATTGATAGTGTGTATATATTTTTCCCAACAAAAACAAATAGAATGAAATTGGTAAGTGTATTTATATATTTTTTCCAAAAATAAACAAAATCAGCTTATAAATAAGCTAATTCAACATTCAAATCAAAGCTCCAAAAATGATAAATAGCCAATGGATGAACGAGAATTAGTATTTTTTTAGTCAAATTTTCAAAGGTATGTGTTTTTTTTCTGCTATGTGTTTTAATTTCTTAACAAAGATGGTGTACTAATTGAGTTCATTTGTGGTTTTGTTATTAGTTAGAATTATTGATCTACTATTATTTTTTCTCTATTTGTGTCTTATCATCTCGCGAAGGTTATTGAGTTGCATCTCTTTTTTGTGTAAGGACTAAATCCTCTTAATTCCCTCGATGATTATAATATAAAATTATTAGAAACTCTTAAAGTACTTGTCTTATAGAAGAAATAAAAAAAAAAAAAAAATTGAGTTTCATTTTTTCTAAACTCTTCATTGAAATTATATAAAATTTGAATTTTAAAAAAAATAAGTGTTTGATAGCACTTTCTTATCCTATCTAGGCCATGAAAGTTCACTTTTAATAGGACATACTTGCGGAATTCTTAGCATATTATTTGTGCAGTCTCTTTTTCGGTTCAATTGTGTTTCAAACTTTTGGAATACATTGATCGGATGAAACGTATTTTTGGATGAAACATCTCAATCACATCAAAATGATTTCAAAAAAAACTTTCTTTTACCAACTACACACTCGCAAGCTATATTATATATATTTTTTATATATTATTGACTTTTATCATCGGTTTAAGCTAGTTAAA
This sequence comes from Solanum commersonii, assembly GCA_029007595.1. Classification (NCBI taxonomy): domain Eukaryota; kingdom Viridiplantae; phylum Streptophyta; class Magnoliopsida; order Solanales; family Solanaceae; genus Solanum; species Solanum commersonii. The sequence continues at coordinate 2,553,333 of JAJTWQ010000069.1, forward strand.
GATGTATGAAAACTAGATTTTCCTTTAAATTTCGAACCACAATATTGCGTGGTCTATTGTTATTGCGATGACTTGTTATCATCGGGGTTTATGAAATATTGTTGAACACCGCATATTTTTACTTTGGAATCCTTTCATACGGGAATCGATTGTACTTCTCAATTCAAATTCTCGAGTTGAAGGAGTTTTTGTTTGGGATTGACAAGTTTTGACTCAAATAGTGATGATTATAGGATCCTTTAGATTCCTCGAAATGAAAATGATGGTCATAAAGTATCTGATGAAATTCTCTCACTGAAAAGTGATTCGTGAATTTTTTTTGATGATTATCCTCGTGCCATTCACAATATGCATTGCGGCAATTATTTTCATTCTAGGAAATCTTAAGATTAATCTTATAGTCACCACTAGTTTAGTCAAAACTCAATTCCAAACAAGAAAATTCCTCTATTGGAATTTTTGGAAAGAAAATTGTACAATTGTTTTCCGTGGAGAAACTCTACAACAACAAAAATATGTGTCATCCAATAGTATTTTCATAAATCCTGATATAAAAAAAAGAAGAAGCCATCGTAACAACAATAGACAACACAATCATTATATATGGTTTAAGATTTAAAGGGCAATCCAATACATCCTCAACCAACTGGCGATAAAGGAAAACAACATATGAAAAATATACCTTCCTCATGGTGCAGTTAGTAAAAGAGAAATTTTAGAAAATTTTGGTCATTTTTTACATAATTGAGATGCTTTCTTCTAAAATACAATTCATCAATTAATATTTTTTTAAATTTTAATCTTACTTGAATTGAAAAAGAGACCACACAGGTAACCTAATAATAATGATCACAAATATGTCCTCATGAAAGTGAATTTGCATGGCATAAATAGGACAAGAAAGTGTTGCAAAAAAACTTTTTTCTAAGTATTCAAATGTTATAAAATTGCAATCAAGAGTTTTTTTTTTTTTTTTATCTTATTCAAAACCTTTTCCTATCCAATTCAAATTATTTTTGTTTTACAAACTTTGCAACTTAAATAAATAAAAAGAGCCAAACAATCCCTTGGCTTAATTATTTGATTTTAAATTAATGTTATGGTAACGTTATTTATGAAGTTTCGTTTTTATTCGATATTTTATCCATCTCTACGATACATGAAGGAATCTATACATTATTCATATAATAAAAAATAATATCAAATAAAAAAAAAGTTCCTTCGTAATACAAAAAAACTACTAATACGTAAGTGATTTTGGAGATAAAAAATAATATCAAATAAATTCTTGCGATTCCCAATTTGATCGGTTCGGGTCGGATTCATGAGATGTTTTATTGGAAACTTGGTCATTCTTGGCACGATTCATGAGATGCTTCTCTATAAAGTAAGGATCGAATATCAATTTTGTCCAAGATTTGGAAACACATTTGCATTGAACAAGAGACCGTATAGGTATCCTAAGGATTTCGACAAGTACTTCCTCTGGAATGTGAACTGTGGCCTAAATAGAACAAGAAAGAATGGTCACACAAATTTTATAAAGTATCCAACTATAGAGGTTGACTCAGTAGTTAAGAATTCAAATTTTAAGACTATATTTTTATTTTTTCGAACGTTCTCAGTGGAAATTCTGATTCCGCTATAGCAAGTCAGAATAAAAAGTAAGAAAGTAAGATTAAAATACCTGATCATCGACGTCCACGTCCATGTGATCAATTGAGAGGTGAACGAATTTGTTGGTTAAGGAGGACAATAAAGAAGAAAACGCTTTATCATTAATGAGGACAATAAAGAAGAAAACGCTTTATTGGTTAAGGAGGACAATAAAGATTAAAATTATTAATAGTTGCTTGAGTCGTCATTGCTTGTGTTACGATCCTTTATTTGGCGGGTTTCTCTTTGAACTAAGTTAGACATTGTGTATATATATTACTTGTATGTATGTGTCATAAGTAATCACAATTCACAGCAAGGTTTCATCTTTCAGGAACTTGTTATGACTCCGGCTATACTACTTTCTGCTTTGAGGCACAACTTTTTGCAGATAGACATAATGCACGAGGCAAACACCCCTATGCAAGCATAATGATGGTACGTTGTTGTCTGAGCATCATGACTTAGTATGGTGCTTGAGAAATTCTTGTTGTAGATGATTGATAATTATTTTTTCCAGGAATTTTATCATTGCCAATTAACCCATGAGAGTGCACAACTTCCAAGAATATTCGGGATGACTGCTTCCCCTCTTAAGTCTAAAGGTTGATGAAATTTGAGATGTTACTATATCATACTATTAAGAAACTGGTTTTCTCATTTCTGTGAATTCTTACGTTTGTGCAATTCCAAGCATGCCAGATAGTTATTGTCGAAAGATTCGTGACCTCGAGAATCTTATGCATTCTAATGTTCCCTCAGAGTTGCACTTATTTTCTTGTAGTCATATCTTTTGTATAAGAAGAAAGACATAAACACACACACACACACAGATATATATATATATATATATATTCGGTTCATCTAAATTGTGATCTCCCTTTGCAAATGAAGGTATCCCGTTCTCAAATCCAAAGCTGAAGATATATAAACATGTAGATATTTCTTCCACATTGTCTAAAAGTTTATCTCATGACATGGCAAGGTTGAAAGAAAAGGTAAACATTAATTCAACATTTTTGCTCTTCCAATTTTAGTTGTTTTAACTTCTCTTATCGTTGCAGCATGAATGTTCTATTTCAAAATCAAATCTGTCTTATAAGAGTGATGGATTTGCAAAAAGACCTGTATCAAAACTTTATTCCGCTTTCTTATTTTGTTTGAGCGAGATGGGCGTTTGGCTGGCTTTCAAGGTAAAGTTTATTCCTCGCTAGTGTTTTAAAAAAAATCGCTTTAGCCTTGATCATTTTTCGAACATGACTTTGTTTTGAATCAAGCAGCAGAGTTCTTGTCTCAAGAAGAAACTGACTTCTTCTCGTGGGGAGAGTTAGATGTATGTGCTCAAACAATCGTTAGAGATTTCAGTTTGGATGCATCTAAGGTTTTCTCGGGTTGCTTACCTTCTGGTATAACAGTTAGCAATATCCATTTTATACAAGTTTTCGATTTCTTTATGTTATCTGGCTCTCTCACTCACTCACTCACTCACTCACTCTCTCTTCGTGGCAAACATAGGTCCACATTGGTCGATTGGTGGTGATATTTAGGCAAATACGGATGCTGGATATTTGTCATCCAAAGTTCATTGTCTTTTAGAAACTTTTCTCGAGTACAGGTAAAAGCGGTTGAATGTTAAATTTACTAATTAATCATTATATGTACTTGTTGGCACTTCATGTGAACTTTTGTATTTGCTCCACCAGGGACCTGGAAGATTTGAGATGTATCATATTTGTTGAGAGAATTATTACAACTATTGTTCTTCGATCTCTATTGAATGATTTGCTTCCGGAACTAAGTGGTTGGAGAAATGAGTACACAGCAGGACATGCATCTGTGGTTCAATCACATAGTAGGAAAATACAGAATAAAATTGTTAAAGAATTTTGAAAGGGTGTGGTAAGTCCAATTTTTAGTTTATTTTTGCATTTTGGATTGTTTCTGAAGATTTGAAGTCCGTTATATATCCATGCAAATGCTGCAGGTGAACATTATTGTCGCGACATCTATTCTTGAAGAAGGCTTGGATGTTCAAAGTTGCAACCTTGTCATTCGATTTGATCCATCAGCTACTGTTTGTAGCTATATACAATCTCGTGGAAGAGCTCGAATGCAGAACTCCGACTTTCTTCTGATGGTCAAAAGGTATATTTTGTGCAATGATAAACTTTGAAAGATTTGATTAGAGCTATGGACTGATCATTTTTCATTTTGACTCAAATCGTAGTGGAGATGAATCAACCCTTACTCGAGTGCAAAACTTTATGGCTAGTGGGGAGATGATGCGGCAAGAATCATTACATCATGCTTCTATTCCATATTCACCACTAGATGATGAAATGTATGATGAGCCTTACTACAAAGTCGAAAGCACATGAGCAATTGTTACCCTCAATTCTAGCGTATCGTTGTTATACTTCTGTTGGTCAAGGTTACCATCAGACGGGTTTGTACTGCATATTCCTTGCTATGTGTTTTAAGAAATTTGGTAGCGTTTTAGTTCTGCATTTTCGACTGACACTCATTTCAATTGTAGGTACTTTAAACCGAATCCTAGATGTGTGATTGACAAGGAAACAAGAACCCGCACACTACAACTTCCCAAAAGTTGCCCATTGCAAAGAATTATTACTGTTCAGGGGAATAGTACTAAAATATTGAGGCAACTTGCATGCTTGGAAGCTTGTAAAGAACTTCATCATGTAGGTACATTGACTGACAATCTTGTTCCAACTATCATCGATGAAGAAGCTATCAACAAAGAATTGGGTAACTCTAATAAATTTTATGTAATTTGGTTTTCTTATACTGAGGTACTTGACGTATAACCTATTATATTGTGCAAAATGTCAAATCCATACTGTTGAAGAATCAAAATGCTTTCCACCAGAATTGGTTAGTTATTTCGAAAATGAGTCAGAAGCAGTGTAGTACTGCTACCTAGTAGAGTTGCAACATGAAACTTACGACGATATCCAGCTTCATGGGATAATACTTGTTGTTAGGACAAGGCTCAAGTGTGATGAGCTTCATGGGATAATACTTGCTATTAGGACAAGGCTTAAGTGTGATGATGAAATATTGGCATTTGACTTGGATGTTGGTAATAGGGGACGCGTGCAAGTTCAACTAAAGTATAGTGAAGTTGTTACACTTTCTTCTGAAGAGGTGACGATAATTTTGATGCTTTTATCATCTCTTTACTAATTACTTGTAAAAATGATTCGTGATACTTTTTATCTATCTCTTTCTCTCCAGATTCGACGATATCAGAGGTTTCAAGTCACTGTCTTCTAAATTCTTCTTGACTGTGGTTTGAGTAAACTGCAGGACGCTTTGGCTGCAGGTCAATCACCTATTGGTTTTGCAGTTTTCAATTATCTTTTGCTCCTATCTGTGGGTACACCCCTTGAAATAAAGTGGAAATGTGTAAACTCTTTGCTGTTTCCGTCTCAAGTTCTTAGGGATAAACATATGGATTGGTGTTCTACATAAGATCGTAAACGCAGTGTGAACACCAAAACTGAGGTGGTATGTAGCTGCCTGTTGGAGAATTCATTGGTCTTTACACCTTATAATGGCAATATATACTGCATTACCGGTTTTTTAAATAATTTGGATTGCAACTCATTGTTGATTATGAGAACTGAAGAATCCATTACTTATCGAGAATACTACAAAAAGTGGTATGTACAATTAGCTTCTAATTTCCTGGTTCACTTTTACCATACATGATCTTTTGGTTTCAAGATATTATGGTGTGCGCATTTTACAGGCAAGGGATCAAACTATGCTTTGAAGAACCACTTCTTAGGGGAAAATGTATTTCGAAAGTGCACAATTACCTTCAGAGAAGCAAAACTCAGAAGGCTAAAGGTTTGATCATTTGGTTCTTATTTTGTTATAATGTTTACGAATTATGCATGATCACTTAACTTTGGCCTCCTTTGCAGATTCAACTGATTCATCTGTTGAGTTGCCTCCTGAAAATTTGTTTAGTTATCATGTCACCTGTCTCTATTTCTACCCTTTATACGTATTCATTTGTTCCTTCGATTATGCATCAGATTGAGTCCTTGGTTATGGCCTCACACTTGAATAGTATGCTTTTGGATGACTACAAACTAAACGTTTTCATCCCAACCGCTAAGGTATGTGCTGCTATGATCTTATCTCATATCTTTGAACTTCATACATACAATCATGCTCAAGTTTCCATCAATAGGCTAGTGTTCTCACAACTTACTTCTTGTTTTATTAATTTAGGTTTTGGAAGCAGTGACAACAAGGAAATCCCTCGAGAAGTTTCATTTGGAATCACTTGAAACATTTGGAGACGCTTTTGTCAAATATGTTGTCAGTACACAACTGTTCAAGACTTACGAAAATCATCATGAGGGTTTTCTCTGTGTTAAAAAAAGTAAAATCATTTCCAATGATGCACTGTGCAAGCTTAGATGTGCTCGTAAAATACCAGTAGGTATTACTTGGTGATCTGTTTGTTGGGTTCATTAGGAGTTTGGGTAATATCAACTTCATATCTCTAATAAATACCTTTTGATTACAGGGATTTATCTGTAATGAACCAATCTTCATGCATGGATCATTCCTGGTGATAGTTCTCAAGTTCACAGCTTCAACGAAGAGTTCATGACGTCTTCAGATAAAATGTATAGTAAGATAAAACAGAATATCAGAAGTAAGAGAGTAGTTGATGTGGTTGAGGCACTAATAGGTGCATACCTCAGCTCTGGCGGGGAAGTAGTCGTTTTATCATTAATGAAATGGCTAAGGATGGACATCGATTTTGTTGATGCACCGATTCAAAGGAACTTCCCCTTGAATGCTGAGAAGCTAGTCAATATTCGGTACTTTGAATCTCTGCTACATTACAAGTTCCATGATCCTTCTCTGCTTGTTGAAGCACGAATCTTACATGCTACTTGAGATTCCACGATGCTATCAGGTTATTCTCGAACTCACTCTCTTTGCATCATACTCTTATGTTCAATATTTCTTTTCCTACCATCGTTCAGGCAGGAAAAGTGAACAACTAATAGTTTTGATGTTAAACTCGCAAAAAAGTCATAGTATTTGTGCTTTTTTGCTGATATGATCACCTGGTTATGCAGAGGTTAGAAATTCTCGGAGATGCAATGCTAGATTATGTTGTTACACTACATCTTTATTTCAAATATCCGGGACTGTCTCCAGGACTAATAACAGATTTGAGGTCTACCTCGATTAACAACGAATGTTATGCTCAATCTGCAGTTAAGGCTAGCCTGCACAAGCACATTCTTCATGCCTCGCCAGATCTGCAGAGGCAGATATGTAATACTATTGAGGATTTCAAGAACTTGGACCTTGTGTCCACGTTCAGATAGGTGGGTTTAGTGGTTGATACTGGTTTCTGGCCAAAAGTATAGTGTCTTAAGTGTTGGGGAAAAAATAGTCCTGATTTTTTTGGTGGTGCTTGTAATGTTATTTTCTAGGAATTTTTTGTGAATAGTAAAGAAATTCTTGAGCCTCTGGACTCTGACCTGGTGATTAGAGCTTTGGTGCTGATGGATTGGACTCTGACCTGGTGATTAGAAGCAACTGGATATTATCCCCTCTAGGTTCCCCTGATTTCTGAACTTTGTCAGCTCCCAGACTCTTAACTAGCAATGTAAGAGTTGACCATTTTTCTACTTTACTTTTGTAATTATTATGCATCTACTTGATGCCAGCAAAAGAGTTGTTTACTTCATAAAAACTGGATTTGTTCGGGGTTATTTTCTTGTCTTGACTCTTTTACTGCTCTGCTAGTTCTAAAAATTCTAGATTCTTATCCTCTCAAGGAATTATTCATCAAACCTCTTGTGTCGCCACACCACAACAAAATGGTGTGGTTGAACAAAAACACAAACATTTATTGGAAATTTGTCCAGCCCTTCTTTTTCAGTCCCATCTTCGCCATAAATTTTGAGGGAATGCTCTTATGACAGCCACTTACTTGATTAATAGGTGCCCCACTAAGTTATTTTCTTTCAAAACACCTTATGAAAGGTTGTTTCACCATCTTCCTTCTTACTCTCATTTAAAGTGTTTTGGGTGTCTTGGCTTTGCCTCTACTCTTTCTCAGGGAAGATCTAAATTAGCGCCAAGGGACAAGCCTTGTGTTTTTCTTGGATATCCATTTGGCAAAAAAGGTTACAAATTATTAAATCTCATTTCTCAAAAGTGTTTTGTTTCAAGGGATGTTAAATTCCATGAAGATATTTACCATTTTGCTGTCATTCAACCCTCCGTTTCTATGTTTCTTTTTTACATTCCTCAAGCCTATTATGAGCCTGATTTTCCCTCTAGTACGTCACCTCCTTCTGTTCCTGTTATTCCTGTCCCTCATTCCCCTGTTTCGAATCTTTCTATTTCTTCTCTAGATCCTGCTGTCTTACGAAAATCCACTAGATCTGTCAAGACTCTAGCCTACCTACGAGATTATGTTTGCAATAGTGTCTATGTTTCTCGTGTGTCTGATATTTGTTTCTCTTATCCTTTATCCATTTTTCTTTTCGCTTTCTCTACTTTATCTCACTCTAACCAGAATTATATCACTTCTTTGTCCCATATTCAAGAGCCTACTTCTTTTACCCAAGCTATTTTATATCCGGGTTGGCAGGATGTTATGACTAAGGAGCTAGAGGCTTTGATCACTAATGACACTTGGGAAGTGGTCTCATTACCTCCGGGAAAGAAAGCTTTGCCTACTAAATGGGTCTACAAAGTTAAGCTCAATTCATCCGATTCTGTAGAGAGACTGAAGGCTAGGTTGGTTGTACGAGGTGATTTTCAAAAAGACGGCATTGATTTTTACAAAAACTTTCAGCCATGTCGTCAAGATTACTACTATACGTTGTCTGCTTGCTATTTCCATTAAAAAGGGCTGGGGGTTATATCATTTAGATGTAAACAACACATTTCTTCATGGTGAGTTAGATGAGGAAGTCTACATGAAATTTCCAGCTGGTTTGAAAGTGGTTGATCCTACTCAAGTTTGTCGTCTAAAGAAGTCTCATTACGGCTTAAAACAGGCCTCGAGACAGTGATATGCTCGTCTGACTTCAGCCTAGCAGTTTAAAGGCTTTACTCACTCCCTAAATGATTATTCACTTTTTTATAAGTGCCATGATTCTTCCATTTCTATCATAGCCGTCTATGTTGATGATATTCTATTTACAGGCAACAATAAAGCAAAATTAGTTGCTTTAAAATCATTCTTGGACTCAAAATTTAAGATCAAAGATTTGGAGGACTTACACTATTTTTTGGGTATTGAAGTAATCAGGGAACCCCATGGTTTAATTCTTAATCAACGAAAGTTCATCTTGGAGCTCTTATCGGAATATGAGTGCCTTGGCCTTAAACCTGCTTCTTCCCCTTTGGATCCCACTCATAAATTACAATCAGATATGGGTTATCCCCTTCCTGATGCTACTAGTTATCACCGGCTTATTGGGCAACTCAACTTCCTTACCCACACACGCCCTGACATCTCTTTTTTCGTCCAGCATCTTAGTCAATATATGCAACGACCTTATCAAGCACATCTCTTGGCTGCCTATCATGTTCTTTGGTATCTTTTTTTCGACCCTGGCTTAGGGATTTTCCTCAATTCTTCCCCTTCTTTCACCTTATTGGCTTTTTGTGACTCTGATTGGGCTACTTGTCCTGACTTTCGCCGGTCAGTCAGTGGTTTCTACATTAGCCCTCGTGGTAGTCCTATTTCTTGGAAATCGAAAAAGTAACCATCTCTTTCACTTTTTTCTGCCAAAGCAGAGTATAGGTCTATGCGTCGTGTTGTTGCCGAGTTAACATGGCTTGTCCGTCTTCTTTCGAATCTTACATTGTCTCCTTCTCTAGCCAGTTCTCTTCATTCCGACAGCCAGGCTGAGATTCATATTGCAAAAATCCTATTTTTCATGAGCGGACGAAACATGTTGACTTAGATTGCCACTTCGTCCGGCAACAATATAATACTGGTTTGATTTCTTTATCGTTTCTTCCTTCGTCTTCCCAGATAGCGGATCTTTTTACTAAACCGCTTCCAGGTACCTCTCATCATCTTCTGTTAAGCAAATTGGGTGTTCGTTCCTCCCCCTCCAATTTGAGGGGGGGTGTTCGAATTACAGACGATGGAAATCCATTAGAGAAGAAAGATAGCAAAGGTTTCATTATTGTAGCGACCCTAAAAATAGATAGGTGAAACTAGAGCCTAATGTATGAATTTTTAAAGTTTAAGCATAAATTGGAAGTAGTCACTTTTGGAAAAAAAAAACAGTTCAGAATCTGGAAATTGGCTAAGTTCAAAATCTGGAAATTCTGCCAAGTGTGGAAATCAGTGAGTTTTTGGCCAACTTTGAGCAGTCATAACTCCTAGCTCAGGATGATCCAGGAGTAGTTCCAGTTATGTTTGGAAAGCCCTTGGAACGATCTTTCCAACGCCACCGAGTTTGCTCGATTCCGAGTTCGTATGAGCGAGTTATGCCCTTTGAAAGTTGGGCAGTTGGCAAGGAGTCCGTCCGGAAATTTAAGGGCATTTTGGTCTTTTCACAAATCTTTTCTTTTGAGGTTATATTATTGTGTTAGGCTGATTGTGGATCATTTTGTTCCATTTTAAAAGAGTAAGGAAGGGTTCTCTTTGGAACACCATTGAAGGCCAAGGTGAAGTTGGAGCTAGGGTTGAAGGTTTTGAGTGCTTTCTTCTTCAATTTTTCGTGGGTTTCAACTTAGAGGTATGGTGACCCTTGATCCTTGATCAATCTTTCTTTCAAGGAGTCCAATCAAAAGTGTTTCAAAGAACAAAAATCTCAAATTCTAATCTAAGCATGGGTTCATTGGCAAAACGTTTTCTAAGCCATTATATTGATGAATTAATGTTTGATTAATGTTTTTAAGATGATTTCATATGGAATTCCTTGAAGAACCCATGTTTTCCCTAAATTCCTAAATTTGCTTATGAAGTGGGTCTTTTGCTTATGATTCAAAGTTTATGAGATTGTGTTTGGATTGGATTGTATTAGTGACTCTTATGATTTTCTACATCTATCTATGATGAATTGATGATGTATGGATGAATTGAAAGTTGTGGCCTTATGGGCAAGTTATGATGAATTCTCTTGTGGTAAGTAAAATGGTTGGGACTTGAGTGTTGTTGATTATGGCTTTAGAGGATGGTAAGTTGGCTTAATCTCTTATTATGGATAAAATTGTTCTTGCTTAGTTTGATCCACTTATGGTGGAGGTGTTTAATTATGGAATGTATTATGAACATGGACTTGAAGGCATTATCTATTGAATTAAAATGTTATCAAGTTATGAAATGTTATTGTACTATGTGAAGGTATTCTTATGGTTATAAGGTGATCTTGTACAAAGTGTTATTGTATTGTATATATATATATATATAAATGAGGCTATATGTAAAGTCCTATATGAAGCTATATGTAAAGTTTTATGTGAAGCTTATGTGTGAAGGTATGATGTGAATGAGTTTACGTGATCTTGTGATGATCCTACGTAAAGTGGATAGCATTGTAATTTAAAGTATGATTTTTCTCATGATGTATATATATATGAAATGATGTTGGATTATGAAGTATCTTAGATGATAATGTTGTGACTTGGTTGGTAGACTAAAGTGTCCCTCCTTGTTACTTAAAGTCTTGAAGGCATGAATGTGTGAAGTGGGCTAGAACTAAGAAATGGTGCCCTTTCTATAAATGCTAAAAAGAGGAATTCTAGGCCAAGACTTGAATCGGCAAAACTAAGAAATGGTGCCCTTTCATAAGTCTAGCTTTCCTAAGTAAATGTATAACCTTGAAGGATGGGCCTTAGGGCGAAGTTCCCTTCTTGAGTGAGATGATAGACTTAGAGATGGATGGAGCCGGAATGGCGTGAAAAATCCTTATCTAAGAAAGTCAAATGAGCTATCCTTATGAACCTTGATTGGCCATGACTAAGAAATGGGGCCTTTCTTGGGAAGAGGTACTATGAGTTGGTTGAACTAGAAAAGGAACCCTCTCTAAGTACATATGTGATTGAATACTCTATGGGAAACAAGGCTAGCACCGAGTGGATGTGGTTAGGAAGGTGGCCTAGTTGAGTATGAGATTAGGAACAATGAACTTCCTTGGACATCCCCTAAACCATGTGCCTACATGGGTTGCTTACTAGTTCTACCTTTGGCAAGTAGAACAACCTTCACGGAGTAGGATAGACTCCGGATTCCATACCTAGCTAGTATGGTCTATGTCGGTTATGCCTATTCCCATCATGTGAGATGTGCACTCTAGTTATTGGATAGGTTCTATAACGTGTAGGTAGTAGTATGGGATGCTATCTACACATGGCACGAGTAGGCTTTGAAGATACTAAAGTGAGTTCCCTAAGTCTAACGACTATTATGTGAAAGTCCCCTTATGTGCCTAAATGTCTCCTAAAGTGGTTCATTAAAGAATTTTGACTTAGCATGTTATATTGTAATGGTACATTCCTTATCTATGGTAACCCTTAGGAACACTTAGGTGTATATAAAGAGATTGTATGGGCGGTCACTTCATGTTTCACTTAAGTGTGGCTTTGGGTAACTTGAGATAGAGGTCATGAAATGATGAAAAGGCTTACTTGTCAATTATATTCATGTATTGTACATTGGTACTAGTGGAGTATGTCTATTATGTGGGTATTGTCTTATATGTGGATGATGTCTTGAAATGTGTCTTTTATAATTGTGATGTGAAGGTTTTATCAAAAATGGCATGAAAGCACATATTTCAAATAAATGTCCTTTTTTAACATGTTTTTGCATGGTCATCATACTTAGTACTTAATTGTGCTAATTCCATATTTCTCTATTTTTACAAGTGTAGGTTCCGGCAAGTGAGCGGGTTTTGTAGTAAACTTGGGATTTGAAGTTCTTCCTAGATTTTGTGGTATGTCCTCATATGTCGAGGGCAAGACTTTTCTATTCTAGTTTTATGATAAGGTTCTTGTAATAGACTTAATAGACTTCTTTTGATTGTAAAGGGCCGTGTCCCTAGTATGTTTTCACGTTTATGTCTAAGATGGCTAAGAGACTTAGTATTCCGCTTGTGTACTTTTGAATGATGTTTTTAAAAGTGACCTTTGAGTCTTATGGAATTTTATTTAAAGAGTTTTTAATTCCGCACTATTTTACATACCTAATGTGATGAATGCTAAGTGCTTGTATGAGACCTTCGAGAGGTCGAATACGCATGTTACGACTTGGGGGTCTTCTCGGGTCGTGACAATAATGAAAGAGAAGAGTGTTTCATACATATATATTGCAAAATTGAAAAGAGCAAAGTAAAAATAAAGACTAATGAAACACGTGGCCTCACAGCTGGAACCAATCCAGAACCTTCCACAATTTTCTATTCTTGTGTAAATATTATTTCCATTTATGTTTTTATTAATTGTAAATAATAGTTTGTTACAAGTTAGCCAATTAAGATAGGACACCTGTTAGTTTGTTAGGATTTTTATTCCTTGAATTTCCTATATATACATTTGCTATGCAGAAATAAAAGACACAGAAAATTTAGCTCAATTGTTCTTCGTCTACTCATTCATGTGTGCATTTGTTAGATAATCTTGGTATATGTTGAGCAGTTATGGGAATGTGGATGAAGCTACTTATCTTCTAGTTGCTATTAGATCTCGTATTGGTTAAAGAAATGAAGTTTGATAATTTGATTATAGCTTATATGTCGATGAATGTGATTCCTTATTTTCTTTTTCCTTGCTTTATCCTACATACATTACTTCTTACTTGGTTTCAGCCGAAGCAAATCCACGAGATCAAGGATTTCCTCCTAACAGCAAGGAGGAAGGATGCACGATCTGTCAAGATCAAGAAGAACAAGGATATGGTTAAGTTCAAGGTTCGCTACTCCAAGTACCTGTACACACTCTGTGTGTCCAACTTTGAGAAGGCTGACAAGTTGAAGCAGTCACTTCCTCCAGGTATACTTATCTACACTTATGTTATGTTATTCCAGTTGGCTAGCTTACTTGCTCTATAGTTGCCACTTATCGATGATCATGAATCTCATTGTTTCGAGTATATTTTAATATGTAGGTTTGAGCGTCCAAGACCTTTGAAAATGGAAGAGTTTAATGTGTTCTCCCCCCCCCCCCCCCTAGATGATTAGAGGATACTAGAGAATTCGAAGAACTTTTGTGTTCCTTTACCATTTTCTTATCCTGTCGAATTATCTTAAGTTTTGTTCATTCTAGATAGTGTGTTGCTTTCTCAATTGCCACCTTTTACTTAATTTTGAACCCTAATGGCGTTGACAAGAAATTTTGGTGTTTTGGATGTCAATTTGTTTTGTTAATTTTTACCTAAATTCAATTTCCTTGGTATAATAGTACCTTTAAATTTTCTCAAGGAAGAGGAATGCTTTTCTTGTTTTAGAAAAATAGGTAAAGTTGTATCTTTGGTATCAACTCTCACACTTGAAAAAGAGTAAAAAATGTTTGGAAGTGAATTAATTTGGATTTAATTAATTAAATTTGGACCAATAGAAATAATGCAACATATTTAATTTAAAAAATTATTTATGCCACATCAGTTTCTGTTAAAAGGAGGGGTAATTTTAACTTTAATTTAACCTTAAGGGCATTTTTTATCTAATAGGTGGAAGAAGGGTATTTTTGAGCCATTCCAATACGTTAAGGGCATTTTTGACCCTTTTCCCCTTCAAAAAGAGTCAAAAATGTTAAATTTATGTTTTACTTGAAGGAATGTTAAAATATGTTGTCCTCGTATATTTAGGACTTCAACTCGAGATCATATGTAAGAGTTTGTAATTCTTGTTGATGAGAGGATTCAATAATTTATTGTTTATAGGGGCGGACCTACAGTGGTTCAAGTGGGTTCATATGAACCCACTTCGTTGAAAAATAGCACTGTATATATATGTATATTTAATTAGTTTTTAAAATTTTATATGTATATATTAAATTTTGAACCCACTAACACAAGTCTGAAGCTTAGCCGAGTGGTTGAGGGGGTTCAATTTTCCCAGCCAACCCGAGATCGAATCCCCATTGCCACATTTTAGTTTTAATTCATTTTTTTGATATATAAAACGTTTACACACAGTTTTGTCCTCTATGTAGGTGTAACTTTTGTCCTTTTACTTACTTAGAAACTATAAAAAGTAGAACAACTTTTTACTTTTACAATTCAAAGTCCAATAGTCAACAACTTTTGTCTTTTTGTTTTTAATTTTTTTAAAAAAAAAAACTCAACTAAAAAAGCACTAATCCCTATTATTCTCAATTCTAAAAACCATTTTGTCTTCTTCTTTGTTGAATGTTTTTCGCTCTTGATTCTAGTCTTTATATATACATATATGATTATTGTGGTTATTTTTTATTTCTTCAACTAAAAATCCCTTATCATTCTAAAATCAACAAAAACTTACAAATAATATTAGGTATATTTCTATGTATTCGATTATGAAATTAAAGTTATAATTATTTTGTTTAATATTTTGTTTTTATTTGTTAAATGTTGAATGAAGAGAAATCATTCATAATATTCTTTTATTTTCTTAGTTTATATTGAAGCCTAGTTTTTCGTCCATCTTGTTATTTACCGTCTCATTCATAAGTCAATGTAATTTTTTTTCAAATGTATTAACATTGTTTAGTATAGTCATATATGCATGTTGTTAGCCTCATAAAAATTACAAATAATATTAGGTATATTTTTATATCTTGAACCCACTTCCTGAAAATCCTGGGTCCGCCACTAATTGTATAACTAGTTATCAAATTTATGCAAGATTTAATATCTCCACATATTTAAGTGATTTCTATTACAGTTCAAATTCAGATTTGATTGAACTATTTATTCTAAAAGATTTCTATAGATTCATAATTCATTTAGTGTTCTCTAAATTGAAATATAGCTTACTTACATGAGAGATATCAAATTATCAAATAGATATAACTAGAGTTTTCATAACAAAGCAACTAAAACGTTAGTTCAATTATTTTGAATCTACACTTATCGCAACTCTATATCACGTGTTCAAAAACTAGTATATATACCTATAGAAAATCTATCGTACTCAAAACAAGAATGAGTCATTTATTTGAAACATCAAATGTTTTTATTACATAAAACCCAAATATCACATTAATTAAATACACATGGTACACTAGTAGAATAAACCAACTATATATATATATATAAACTCATTTTGCTTATGTACGCTGCTTCATAAATGCTTCCTTTATCCTCATCCCTATAACACAAATTAAAACATTAATTAGTGCAAAAAAAAACATTCAATTTAAATAAGGGTAATTAACTTTTTTATTATAGACAATTAATTAATAAATTATTTTCAATTCAATAGATTATGGAATCATCTCAACCTTTAATTCCTCTGTTATTTGTATTACATGTCTTTTATATGAGTTAATTTGTGTTGTGTGGTCTTATTAGGATCGTATAATTAAAAATTGGTTCTTTTTTTATTGTACAGTTTTTGGCTTCTTTTTTTTTTTTTTTTTTTTTTTTTTTCAATTTTGAACATCCCCTGCATATTAATATATGCTCGTACATCTTGTCTATAATTAATTGTGCTAATTTAAATTTGACAATCATTGTAAATTTTATTATAAAATGGGCAAATTATATCATCTTTCAAACTAGAGACTTTTATGATATGAATAAAAAAATAATTAAGTAGATATGATTACATCAAGTCTTTCATGATTAAAATAAGTTGTAGGACCAAGAGTCAACAATTTATAGTAATATAGTCCAATGAGCATATGTCAAACAGTATTTTGGTCGAGCTTTGTCGTAAAATACCAAACACATTTATTATACTTAAATTATTATAATAAAACAGATATTTAGTGACAATAAATTTTTATTTCAACAACATTTAACAGTAGTTGAGTTTAGAGTCGTAAAATCCTTAAGCAAATATTTGTATAAAGTGTTAATTATAAATATTCATATTTATTACTATTGCTAAATTCTTTATTATAATTTATTGTAATGAACAAAGAATCTAGCTATAAAAAATAAATTAATGGAAAAAGACATAAATTCACCTCTGAATTGATTTGAAAAATCAGTTGCACGCTTAAACTATCATATCGATTTATTACACATTTTTACTATTTAAAAAATGAATTTATTTACCCCTTAAAACTAACATGGCAAAAAAAAAAAAACACATTTAGTAAATAATAAAATAAAAAAATTAATCAAAATCTTTTTTCCACCACCACCTCCACCCTGCCCCCGCCCCTAACCCCCACCCCTCGTTTTCTTGTAATATAAATCAATCAAAATCTTTTTCCACCACCTCCACCCTCACCCTCTTTTTCTTGTAAAAAAGGTAATCAAAATCTTTTTCCACCACCTCAACCCTATCTCCCCCAACCCTCCCTCTTTTTTCTTGTAAAAAAAATTAATCAAAATCTTTTTCCACCACCTCCACCCTATTCCCACCCCACCCCTCTTTTTCTTGTAAATTTTTTTAATCAAAATCCTTTTTTGATCACCACCTCCACCCTACCCCCACCACTCTTTTTCTTGTAAAAAAAATTAATCAAAATCTTTTTCTTGTAATTTTTTTAATCAAAATCCTTTTTAGATCACCACCTCCACCCACCCCCTCTTTTTCTTGTAAAATTTTTTAGTCAAAATCTTTTTCCACCACCTTCACCCTATCATTTAGTGTTATGGTTGGTGAGTGTAAAGAAGAGGGAATTGAAGGTGTGAAGAAGAAATTGAAATTGATAATTGTGGTGAAGGTGACTTTGTCCTTTTGATGGGAGTTTGGATATAGGTGTTGAATTTTGTGGTGGTTCTTTACAATATGGTGACAATGACATAAAGATTTCTTTTTTAAAAAAAAATTGACATGGCAGTGAGATGGCATTAAAAACTTCACTTTTAAGTAGCACATGTAATAGATCGTCATGATAATTTAATTGTGTAAGCGACGTAATCTCTTAGAAGTGAAGTTTCATAACTTCCACTTTTATGAAAGGTTTTCTTTTAAGTGGAAGTTATATTCCTGAAAAATAAGAAATGTTTTTAATAACATATATATCCTTGATTAAATAATTATATCTATTGATGACATAAAAACGATAAATACGAAAGAAAGTAATTAACATTATATTTTATTGATTACCCCAATATGAAAAAGGTACCTTTGTAACTTAGTTAGACATCCTCAAATGAGACGTGGATGGATGGGTTTATCGCCGGTGGCGGTGGTGGTGGTGGAGGAGCTTCATGTTCATCGGCATTATGGTTGTTCCAATGGTGGCGGCGTAGGATAATGTGGAAGCACCACCATAGAGCTACGGTTACAATAGTTGAAATGAAGGCAAATTTGAGAGCTAAGTTAATTGTTATGTGGATGTTCATGATCAACTCCATGATAAACCTAAATTATGAATTATAATATATAGTTTTATAGAAGAGTATTGCATTGGTTTGATATTGCATGATACCGTCATAGTCATACGTTGAATTAATCATTAAATTTTATGTTATATCAATAAAATACTCAACTTAGACATTATATCAATAAAATCACTTAATCAAATTATATGAGTGGTTATGTATTCATGATGCTAAATAGATAAGGTGGTGTTGCAAAGTACTTTATTAAATCATATCTTATAATCAAACATAAGTCGACATATAATTTCAACGTCGACGTACCTCAGAACCTTCTAGGTATTTGCTTTGAAGTATAATTTAAAATATTATTTTCCTAACAATTTGATTGTTTTAATCAGTAAAATATAAATAACTTTTAAAGCAAATGTATTTAAAATACAGCGATAAGTGGTCACCGAATTAAATACATGTATTCAGAATTAACTTTGAACTGCTTATATAATTTTTCAGGAAAATATTTTTCTTTCGTATGAAACACACCCTAAAATCCATGTAGTCATTCATAATTAAATTGATTTTTTTACACTAATTAATGTTTTAATTTGTGTCACTGGGCTAAGGAAGCATCTATGAAGCTACATACATGAGCAAAATGAGTGAAGATATATATAGTTCGTTTATTATATTAATTATTATATTAATTAATGTACCTTTATTCGATATTTTCAAATACATAGACAATAACTCATTCAGTATATATAGTCGTCCCACACGATTAGTTTCATGAGGTTAAAATATACACATACCATACTCCTCCTTTATTAAATAAAAATTAAATTTTATTTTCAATAGACCATCAACCAAAAACAAACAAAACACAACATTTATGAGTCATAATTAAACAGTATAGCAACACTAGCACAACAACAACAACAATAATTAAATAACAAGTCAACAACAAGAATTAAAAAAAACCTATAAAAGTCGACACAAGAATAAAATAAATAATTATTCTCTATAAAGTCGTCCCTATACCTAAAAAATTAGAAAAAATTAGATCACATCATCAATAAAATATTAAATTCATAAAATTTTATTAATAATTCTGAAAACATACATATGGAAAATGCATCGTACACACTACACTCAAAACAATAATGAGTTATTTATTTGCAAACATCAAATATTTTTTATTACATAAAATTCAAAAATATTACATTAATTTATATTTTGGAGTTAATCTAGCATTGATTAAACGATGTTTTTCATTCTTGTTTATATGAATTGAAACAACTAACCTGCAACGTTGAAAACACGAACGTTCTTTTACTAGTTTATATATTAAATATGAGTAGATCATTTATCCCATACATGATAAAAAAAATTTAAAAAAAGTTATAACATGACATATTATAAAATACATATATTAAACTCATAAAGTTTAATATTCTATAAACATAGATAATGAAAAATCTATGGTACTCAAAACAAGAATGAGTGCAAACATCAAAATTTGTATTACATAAAACCCAAATATTACATTAATTGAAATACATATTCATTTTACTGATATACGTTGCTTCATAGATTCTTCCTTTATCCTTCATTTCCTTATCCCTCTGCACAAATTAAAACATTATTAATTAGTGCCAAAAAAACATTCAACTTACTATTTACGTAGGGGTAATTAACTTTTTTTCTTCTATACAATTAATTAATTAATTATTAAGTTTTTTCAATTCAATATATTGTGGAATCGTCTTAACCTTTGATTCCTCCATTATTTGTATTACATGTATTTTATATGAGTTAGACATCCTCAAATGAGATGGGTGAGTTTATGGCCGACGACGACGGTGGTGGTGGTGGATATTAGCACAGTAAACTTTAACGAATAATATTAACACTTGTAAGGGATAAATTAATTACCTGTGAATTTTGACGGTCTAGTTAGTTGAAGACGTGGCCGGTGCCGGAGGAGCTTCATGCTCATTGGCACGGAGGCGGCGTATGATAATGCGCAAACACCACCATAGAAATAGAACTATGGTTACAATAGTGGCAAATTTGAGAGCAAAGTTAATTGTAATATAGATGTTCATGTTATTTTTATATTTTGAGTATTTTGACTACTCTTTTATAGATAAAAAAATATGCAGTTTCGTTTAGATTTCATTTTATCTAGGACGTATCATCTTTACGCTATGGGAGATTTTACTGGATGGGATCCATTACCGGCAGAATTTGTAGCGGGAATTGATGTGTCTCTGTTAAAGACCTTATGATACACCTAACTTTTTCTCCTCAACCAACCAAGGCCACTACAAGAAAAATAAGTCTGATTCCGATCCCTAACGGTCAATGAGAAATAAGTCTGATTCCAACCTACTCCTAATTAGGGGTGTTCACAGGTTGGTTTGGATCAGTTATTGGTCAAAATCAAAATCAAACCAACTTAATCGGTTTTAAAATTATCAAAACCAAACCAAACCAAATATAATATGCATTTATCGGTTTCGGTTTGGTTTGGTTCGGTTATTCGGTTATTAACCATACACAAAAATAAAAGAAACAA
Organism: Solanum commersonii; assembly: GCA_029007595.1. NCBI lineage: Eukaryota > Viridiplantae > Streptophyta > Magnoliopsida > Solanales > Solanaceae > Solanum > Solanum commersonii. The sequence goes on from JAJTWQ010000069.1 coordinate 2,574,026, forward strand.
TTCATTTAAAATGTGAAAAAAGTGACAACAATCCATTCAAAAAATAGTTAGAATGACTTAAATTACTAAACTTTCAATCACTAAATTTACTATCAATAAAGTTTTAAAATTCACTATGTTGGCCTAGAAGGAAGAGACAATAACATTTTCAGTCCCACAAAGAATTGACATAGACACTCATATACATGAAATCAATAAGATAAATGTTTCATCTTGGGCATTTTTGCTTTCAATAAGTAAATTATAAATAAATTTTAATGAAAATATGTATAAGATCTTTAAAATTGTTTATAAAAATAATATATTAAGTATGTATATTAATAAAATATATGTATATAATTCATCGGTTCGGTTTGGTTATTTCTTCGGTTTTTTTGAATAAAATCATAACCAAACCAAATACTATTGATTTTCAAAAATCTAAAAAAACCAAACCAACCCAAATAAAATCGGTTTTATTTTAATCGGTTTTTATCCAAACCGTGAACACCCCTACTCCTAATTTTATTTTGTTTTCCAAAAACATAAAAAAAATTATTTTTGCAAAAAAAAAAAAAAAAAATTGCCAAACCCACCCCCCCTTATCCCCACCCTAGGACACCTTCCACCCAGATCCAAAAGAGTTTTTTTTTGCCCCTAGCCCCACTACACCCCCCCCCCCCACCCCATTTCTTTATATTTTATTTTCAAAAATAATAGTGCAATTAGGGATTTTTATGATAAGAGATTGATATATGGGTAAATATGGATTCTCATGTTAACCCATTTTGTCCATATTTGTAGATGTTTATGTTGAAATTCATGATAAAAGCTTAGTTATGTGACCGATCAGCCCAATTAGCACAACCATGTTACTTCGTTTCCAAAATGGTGAGTGGTAATTTCAGCCCATATTAGTGCCGATAAAAGGAGCTCATAATTTGGTAATCCATCCATATTTTAATGGGTTGGGTGAATAATTTTTTACATGGGTAAAATATGAGTTGATATTCATATTCAACCCATAAAAATATGGGTAAACTATGGATAAAATATAAATTAGCCAAATGAATTAAGCTTATAACTTTTATTCACTCAAAATTCATGATATCACTAAAAATAGTATAACTTCTCTTTTGAGATATTCCTTTTGTTTTAGTAAAAAGAATGATATTTATTGTTACTATTTTAGAAGTCGAAACTTATATTAATTTATTTATCTAAATTCACGTGACAATTTTATCTTTTTACATTTAAATGGTGCAAATTTTAATTAATATTTTAACATATGAATCAACATGAGAAAATTACAACTTTTAGTATTTTTTTCCTAACAATTTGTTTGTATAATATTCAGTTTTAATCTGTTTTAAGAAGAATTTTGATACTCTCGACTTTGAGTATTATTTAGATTGGAGTACATATGGTGGTATATGGATTAAAAGATGTTTTCAATTAATTTGTGTAGTTGATTGAATAAACTAAGAAGAGAACATAATCTCAAGCAATGGAAGCACCTATTTGAATACTTTTTCATGTTGAAGAAGACTTAATAAATTACAAATAATTTTTTTGTGAGATTAATTAGTCTAGATTCTTAAAAAAAGAGAGAGAGTAAAAGCTCATCATTGATGATTGTCTCAAATAGCTTCAACATTGTTGACGGATAACGGGGGTCAAATAATGAGGACGATGAAAGCCGTCAAGAAATCTTTCTTATTTCTGGTAAGCCAAATAAGAATCCTAAACAAATTCATATAATGGATGTACCATGCATAATTGGTGATATGATATTTTTACCATCGTGTCTTAAGAATAGCTTGTGGGAGATATTTTCTCATTTTCCCCTAATATATGCTCCTACATCTCGTCTATAATTATGAGTTAATATTTTAAAAGAGTTATTTAATTATAAAAATTTATCCAATAAAATTATTAAATTTTATTTTATACCAATAAAATATTCAACTTAGATATTTATATCAATAAAATCACTTAATCAAATTATATAAGTGATTCTGTATTCATGATGCTAAATAGATAAGGATGTTGCAAAGTACTTTATTAAATCATATCTTATAATTAAAAAAAAACACAAGTCAACATATAATTGCAACGAACCTTCTAGGAAATGCTTTGAAGTGATCAGCTCTAGGTAGTCTCTTTTTAACGATATTACTTGAAATATTATTTTTCTAACAATTTGTTTGTTTTAATCAGTAAAATATAAATACCTTTTAAAGCACGTTAAGATACACCGATGATCACCAAATTAGATAACATATATTCAGAATTAACTTAAAACACCCACTTATAGAATTTATCGGGAAAATATTTTTCTTCATATTTTTTTTCTTTGAAAATAAAAATTAAAATTAGGGGTTGGTTGGTGGAAGGTGGTTGGGTAAATAAAGTTTTATACAACATTATTCAACATGAAATTGTATTGCAAATAAATGATAAACATCTTTAAAAAAAATGAAAAAAAGAAATATATGACCTTGTTGGAATGGACCTTGTTGAAGATATGATCTCTTTATTGCATCATATGATCATTTGGATGATATTTTCGAATAGGTAATCTTTTCGTCAATCGGTAATGAACTTAAATCAATTCCTTCACTTCATAGATATTTTTTTGACTCAGTAGCTGTCACGATTCAGATCGTAGTGATTGGCACTCACACTAACCCTCCGGTGGGAGAACCATTAATACTAACTAGCTAACCAACTTAATAAAAATACTAAAGACATTAAACTCATAGAAGCAAGTTAAATAGCTAAAAACTGAAGTTTCCATAAACTTCCAAAAGATCTAACAACTAAACAATACGGAAGAAACACCTAAAACCTGAAAGTCAATGTACCAAAACATCTAACAAGATCCATACGTCTAAACAAGAAGGGATACAACCCCAAACTAATGAACTAATTGTGAAAATTCTAATTCACTCAATCCTCCATTGATGAATCTATGAAGAAGAAGGAATTAGGAAGAAGAAGAAGATATTATTTTTGTTTTCTCTAACCACACTTTACACGTGATTGTCCCTTATATACATACGTCACTCATTCTAGAATATTCTCACAACTAACTAATTCTCATTATTGACACCTAATCATTTTACTAACTAATTACAGCTGAAAACAGTTATAACTAACTGCTATAGTGAATAACAGAAAAATGGACAATGAACTAAAATGTAAAATGTGTACATCTCAACACTCCCCCTCAAGCTGAAGGGTGGAGAATGTTTAACACTCCCAGCTTGCTTAATAAGTGCAGATATTGAGCATGACCCAATCATTTAGTCAATAAATCAGCATGTTGTTGTTGGGTGTGTATGTAAGCAGTTTGAACTAAGCCAACCTTGACTTTATCCCTAATGAAGTGGCAATCGATCTCAATGTGTTTAGTCCTTTCATGAAATATGGGGTTGGCTGCTAGTTGCTATCACTCAATACTGTGACAGGCATCTAAATAGGTATATCAAGTTCTTTGAATAATCCCACAAGCCAAGTAACCTCTGCCACAGCTGAAGCCATACTTCTATATTCAACTTCAGCTGAACTTCTAGAAATAGTTTGCTGTTTTTTTTATTTCCATGATATTAAAGACTCTCCAAACTTCACTATATAACCAGTAACAGACCTTTTTGTATTAGGGCATGCAACCCAATCTAAGTCACACCAACATGTTAATGTTGTGGCAGGTTGAGCTTGTAACCAAATGCCTTGACCAACTATTCATTTTAGATATCTCACAATTCTGATAGCTGCTTTCCAATGTGACTTTTTAGGATGTTGCATGAATTGGCTAATTGTCTGGACTGCATAGCTAATATCAGGTCTTGTGATAGTGGCATACATCAATTTACCCACTAATCTCTGATAAGCTGAAATGTCTGTTAAAACATCATCTCCCTGTAGCCCAGTAGCTTGATCAAAACTCTATTGAAGTCAATCTTAGATTGGACTCCAATGGAGTAGTCACAGTCTTTGCACCACCAAGTCTTGTATCAGATATAAGCTCCAAAATATACTTCCTTTGGTTCAGAATTATCCCAGCCTTGGATCTCAAAATTTCAATCCCCAAAAAATATCTGAGTTGTCCCAAATCAACAACAACATACCCAGTAAATCCCACTAGGTGGGGTCTGGGGAGGGTATAATGTACGCAGACCTTACCACTACCTCGTGGAGGTAGAGAGGCTGTTTCCGAGAGACCCTCAGCCGAGTACAATCACATCCAAGTAGGGGGGAGGGGAATCGTGTGTAAAACATAACATCCAATAGGAAAGATAGTGAAAAATCAACCGAGAAAATAATAACATCAATGGAATATTGTGGAAAGTAAGACTCGGTAGACAACATAAGGTTATAGGCATCACAGACAAGGACAACACATGCAAGACTAGGACTACTACACACGCTATCAGCCTAAACCCTCGCAAGGAAAAATAACACGCTAACCCTACTAACCTTCAACCTTGATACGCGACCTCCACTCCTTCCTATCTAGAGTCATGTCCTCGGTAAGGTGAAGCTGAGCCAAGTCCTGTCTAATTACCTCTCCCCAATACTTCTTAGGCCTACCTCTACCCCTCCGCGTACCCTCTACAACCAACCCCTCGCACCTCCTCACTGGGGCGTCAACGCCCCGTCTTTTCACATGTCCAAACCATCTCAGTCTCGCTTCCCTCAGCTTGTCCACCACCGAGGCCACTCCCACCTTCTCCCGAATAACCTCATTCCTAATCCTAACGCTCCTAGTGTGACCACACATCCATCTCAACATCCTCATCTCCGCGACATGCATTTTTTGGACATGAGCGTTCTTGACTGGCCAACACTCCGCTCCATACAACAAGGCCGGTCTAAACTGATGATGTAACACTTGTTTTGTCTCTTTGATCAATACCTCACTGTCCCAGTAATAAGTAAGTCACCAACATAGATCAAAACAATTACCATCCCCTCATGCTTCTTTAAAGTGAATAAGGAGTAGTCATGAACACTTTGAATGAAGCCTGCAGCTAATAAGGAAGAAGTGAGCTTAATATTCCACTGCCTAGAGGCCTGTTTAAGCCCATACAATGACTTAATGAGTTTGCAGACTTTGGTTGGACCTGGACTTCTGAACCCTTCAGGCATCTCCATGTAGATTTCTTCCTCTAAATCCCCTTGTAGAAAAGCATTATGCACATCCATTTGGTATAAATACCAATTCTTAGAAGCAGCTAAGGCAATGACACATCTAACAGTGACCATCTTTGCAATAGGAGAAAAGGTATCATAGTAGTCCAGACCCTTTTGTTGGCTATACCCCTTAGCCACAAGGCGTGCCTTGAATCTTTCCACTTCACCATTGGCCTGGTATTTTATTTTGTACACCCATTTTGATCCTACAGTATTCTTGCCCTGTGATAAGTCAACTATTTGCCAAGTTTTATTGTCCTCAGATCTTGTATTTCTAGCTTCATGGCCTGAATCCATTTATCATTTTTAACAGCTTGTTTGAAAGTCTGAGGTTCAACTAATGAAGAAAATTTTGCCAGATAGCTATGATAATGAGAAGAAACATTATTGTATGAAAGATGACTGGCAAGAGGATACTTACTGCATGTATCCTTTCCAGGAGCTGTGTAGTCTTTCATCCATATGGGTTGTCTAGTTAATCTGCTAGTTTTCCTGAGAGGAACAACAGGTACAGGGGAATCATGTGGTTCGTCAACCAAAGGAACAACATGTGAAGCAGGACTGAGCAAGTCATGAGAATCTGTAGCATGTGGAATAACTCCCCTTTCAGAAATATCACCAATATGAATTAAGAATCTGGAGTAAAGATCTCATTAGGCAACAACTCATCATAACAAGTAGGAAGTACCACACTTGTCTCATCTGCAAGAGACTGTGATGAGGCAAAAAGAAAGGTATTTTCTTGAAAAATGTCATCTCAATGAACAAACAACCTCTTTGCATGGAGATTCAACAATAAGTAGTCTTTCTGTGTGTCTGAGTACCCCATCAAGATAACAGGTGTGGCTCTTTCTAAGAACTTGTCACCTTTGGGAAGTACTGAAGCATAACCAAGGCAACCTATCACTCTTAAATGACCCAGTTTAGGAGGTTTGGAGAATAGCATTTCATAGGGACTCTTGCCATTAATAGTAGAAGAGGGTAGTTTATTCATTAAATATACTGCAGCCTTAATGTAGATACCCTAAAATCTTAATGGCATAGAGGATTGAAATATGATGGCCCTGGCAATATTCAAGATATGTCTATGTTTCCTTTCAACTACACCATTCTACTGTGGTGTATAAGGACAACTGCTCTGATGTGTAACTCCTAGGGTCATGAATAATTCCCTGCATTGAGAGTTAAAAAACTCTGTGCCATTGTCTGTCCTGACTGCTTTGACAGTGAGACCAAACTGAGTCTTAATCATTTGAAAAAAACTTTTAAGCTGAAGTAAATGAATCCAAGAGTATCTACTATGATCATCAACTATTGTTAGAAAGTAATATTTCTTGTCAAAGGTGGGAACCTTATAGGGTCCCAGAAGATCCATGTGCACAATGTCAAAAAACATAGAGGATCTAGACTCACTAATAGGAAATGATAGTCTAGTCTGTTTAGCTAATGGACAGACTGAACAATTATTGAGAGATTCTACATCTTGACGAGATTGTGATGACTATAGGCTACTAGTGAGATTCGAACACACGAACACTTTAAAGTTCGTGTATATTTACTCTTTCAAGACGCCTCAAATCACTAGGCTACATCATATTGTTGTGTTAAAGGTGTCCAAAATATGTTATTTAGCCACTTTATTTATTATTTTACTTGTATATACGGTATAATTTTATTACGAAGGGTGTCCAATATAAGGGTGGCTATGCCACTGACTATAGGATCCTTTAGATTCCTCGAAATGAAAAACAATCAAAACTCAATTACTTGATGGCTTTCCGAACAGACCCTTGTCAATTCTCAACTAGACACTTATAAAAAAAAATTGTTAATTACACCTAGGGGAACTAATTAATATTTTAATTTGTGTCAGGTGGGTTAAGGAAATTAACAATCTGTGAAAGCAGCAAAGGAAGTGAAACATATATATCTTTGGGTTTATTCTATTAATGTTTTTAATTAATGTGTTATAATTTGATGTTTTTGCAACTAAGCAGTTCGCTCATACGCGATATGTATGTTTTTTTATTAATGTATTTTAATTAATGTTATATGTATTTGGTTTTTATGTAAGAAAAATAATTTTTGTTTGCAATATCGGTTATTTGATCTTTAATTTTACATTAATTTAGATAATTTTCAATTGAACTTTATGATGTATGTCGATTTCAAGTGGGCCATTCATTAGTGTTTTTTGAAAGAAAAAAGAGAGTTTTTTCCTTATTAATGGATAATGTGTGAATCGTATACACTTTATAATTAAAGTCAAACTCATAATATGAAAAAACCGGCTATATCCGGTAAAAACAAAGTTGCTTGATTATTTGTTTTAATTTTAAAAATACTAATAGAAGTCGTCATTTAATTTTAGAAAAATTACGAAAACCATTTTAAAAAGGTAATTTCAAGCAAGTTGTTGTTGCTTTGATGTTGAGGTTTCTGCCAATTTTGTTTGAACCCAAAACGCTTCTCATTACAGCTGCTGTTACGGCTGGTTTCTTGCGTTTAATTAGACAATGAGTATATTCACATATAAATATTTATGGGGAACTTTTACAGATAGTCATTCAAAAATAGCATAATTATGCACCATAGCAATGTTTTGCTAATTATGATTAGTAGCTACATGTTATAGGGAAGAGAGTGGCGAGCGATATTGGGAGAGGGAGGAGAAAGGCGAGCGAGAGAGGGCAGAGAGTGGGAGAGAGGTAAATTGTATATGTATATCGGTTAGAAGTTGTATATAGATAACTGGTATACATATGTATTTGTATATCTGGCGAGCGAGATTGGAAGAGGTAGGAGGAGGCGAGCGAGATTGGGAGAGGGAGGAGAGAGGCGAGCGAGAGAGGGCAATAATTTGTATAATTCGCTCGTTTGTATAATTCACATGTTTTTGTATAATTGAGTAATACAAAGTCTGGAATTATACAATTATGATAAAACTCAAAATAACGAATTGATACAAACATACACATATGAACTTTAAACAGTTATACATATGACATTATATAAATTATATTATATAAAATCCGTAAACTACATGTTTATTATACAAACTTTAAAAAGTTGTACAAAAGAAGATTAAATGTATATGATGATAAAACTGAAAAATCAAAGGAAATCATCATCATATTATAAAAACTCGAAGTCAGCCCACATAATTAATGGTTAATGTTAGTCGCGAATAGTAATAGTAAACTATAGTTATGATAAGTAATTAAATAGTATAAGTTTACTTAACTGCATAATTTATTTATTATATGATCAACGGTCAACACAAATAAAGGTAAGATGTATTTTTATTTTGTTTGATGCAATAAATGAATAGCATTTTAATTAATAAACGAGATAATAGTCAGTTTCTTTGTAAGATGTATTTTTATTTTGTTTGATGGAATAAATGAATAGCATTTTAATTAATAAACGAGATAATAGTCAAAGTTTCATTGTTTGCTTTATGCTAGGCTAACTTAACTTATTTGTCGAAGCTACAGTAGATACTGACATCACTGGAGGAATCAACGTCATTTTCGGAATAATATATATTATTGAAAGTTAGAAAAGAAAAGAAATTAGAAATTATAATAATTAATAATTGAATATATTTATGATTATTCATGTAAATTGGAATAGAACTAACATTTTTTTTTAAAATATCATAAAAGATAATATAAATCACAATAAATTAATAACATCTTTATAAAAAATTAATTGATTCTACAAATTTCATTTGCACGAGAAAATAAAATAACATATGTTAGATCGGTGGGTTGGCAAACGCACCTATCTATTATTATTATTATTATTATTATTATTATTATTATAAATCGTCAAGTTGCACATGTCGGAATTCGACTATCATCTTCCACATATAAAAACCCAATTCATCATATGTACTAAAAATAAATAAATTGAGCGTTAGTAACATTTTTCACTTATAAATTACTATTACTATCATGGAATTGATCTTCCACATTACAATTAAGGTAGCTTTCAAATTTGTCTTTGTTTCTATTATTGTAACCATAGCGTGGTGGTGGTACCTATGCCGCTATCGGAGCAGCCGTATCACTCCTAACGTTGATGAACATGAAGCTCCTCAGACACCATCACCAGCATCAGTTATGAACACATTAGCAAATTTCGAACTTCAGGATATGTAATAAAATAAGAATGTCATCAAAATTCTCAGGTAAGCAAAAATTATTAGTTTTATTCTACAAGTCATTATGTGGTTGGTCATGTACTCTAGGTACATATTTATATTTGAGATGACTTCAGAATTTAAATGCGATAATTTTAACTTTTTAGGATTGTTTACAATATTGATTGTACATTTGAATTTGATAGCTTTAGAAAAATTCTTACGTACATGTAAATTAGCATCCGTTAGAATTAGAGGATTAAAACTAGTTGATATAAATATTTAAGTGTTCAAAATTAGCTAATTATTATATTTTTTCTTATTCTATAAGTGAGAGTTAACACTTAGCAGGCAGCACACCGTTAACCTGTGTCTTTACCAGTCTGGTAATTTTTTTCATTTCAAGTATTGTTTGAAGCAATTTTGTGATTATGTGGGGTTTTTTTTTTTTCATTTTAAGCTTGATTTTCATATTTAATGGTGTGGTAAATCGATAGTTATAATTTGTTTAACTTCAAGTTTTCAACTTATATATACTTATAGAATAGATAATTATGGGTTTTAAAAATTTCTTTGATATAGTTTGATATTTTAGTAATTAAATGACACTCTTCGATTTTAATTGCAAAGAAAAACTTATTATAAGAAGTATTATTAAGCTTTTTTGGAAATGACTAAATCATACCAACCAATAAATATGATTTTCTTGTTGAAGCTACATACATATAACTTCTTTTTATCTCAAAAAAATAAAATTATATGTTATGTTGAAATATAGTCATCGAAAAATTTGGCAGTGTTCACATGTGATCTATCAAGAGAAATCAATTAGCAAATTAAATGAATTAAGCATTCTTCTGTTTGACTAATACTTGTATAACAATTTTATTGTTGGTACAAAATCATCTTTTTGTTAGGAAGCGCTTTATCTTTTAATGTGGATTTTTTTAGTATAAATTTAGATTTAGTCGGGATTCAATATGGATACCGAACGTTGGGTGGGAAATCATAATTTTAAAAAATAAATAAATTATTGAGTCAGTAGAGGCAAAATCAGAATTTGAAGTTGATTTGTTTGGAATTCTAATTCTTTAAGTTGTTGAATTCTAAATTAATAATTTGTATATATTTAATAATATTTTATTATAAATTCAAAATTTAAACCGAAATTACTAAATTCGACCAAATCCAAACAATATATATTGAATTTTCTTTTTGGCCTTTTTTTTTTGTGCAGGGACAAGGAAACATCAATGTAGCTACGGATATCAACATCACAAGTGAAAATTTTACTATTATTTATTCTAGTTTTGTAATAAAGTGTATTTAATTTATGTATTTGTCTTATATTTAATGGGGGGGAAAAAACAGCTCAGTTTTGGCAAATAATTTATATTATATGTATCACATCAGAACAATATTATAACTTATGTTCTTTAATTTGGTTTGTAGATTATTGTATTTTAGTTAAATCAGTTTTTTGTTGCTTAACAATCAGTAACGTTGCCAAGGAATTATTGGATTATTTCCTTCCATGATATAATGGATTAACGTTTTTATAATAACGGCAATATAAATTTCTTAAGAATTATATCACGTTAACATAGATCAAGTAAAATAAAATGGAGAAAAAAGTAATTTGTAACTTTGGATATATTTGTTTTATCTTGAGAGAAAGTAATTCATAATTTCGAATACAATGAGAGGTTTAAATTCCTTAAGGACGCAAGATAAATTTTATTGTCTCAAATATTTTATATGTAAAGTTTTTTTTCAAATGATGTATTCGTCTGTTTGAATAATCAAGCATTGACATGTGTAAATAAAGGTGTTTTGTAATTTAGATTATAAATATGTAATGACTAGATATTGATAAGTTTGATATCTTTGACCAATATTATTTAAATTAAATATATTCAATCCATCTTCCTTTTTTTTATTACATAATAATATAACTTACTTTCCTTTAATATAACTTACTTTCCTTTAAATATATTCAATCCATCTTCCTTTTTTTTATTACATAATAATATAACTTACTTTCCTTTAATTACAAACTTGAAAAAAAATATTTTATATACTTTTATGAAGAAACGATAAAAAATCAGTCAAATAAATTTAATTAGTAAATTTTTGTCTTCTTTTGGTTTTGAGCTAGATGACAATTTTATTTTGGGAAACTTACATAAATATACTATAATAAAAAATATTTACCATTTATAGCATTAACATTTTTTTTTTCACTTGATCACTTTTAATACATTTATAATACATATTACAAAGAATAATTTATTATTCACATATAATACAAGTTTTATTGATGGATAATACATTTATCACACATTTTAATACATTTATAATACAATGTGTTAATTTCTTACCAAACAAGCATAATATATTTTTAAAGACAATTATAATACATATATATTGCATACATAATTCACTTTTAATACATATTGCAGTTTTAACATAATATTGCTATAAATGGTAATAAATAAAAAGTATCACTAAAATCAGTAAATATTTATTAAAAGGTACCAATCTAAGTAATTTTTTCAATATTTTGAACCTTTTAAAATATTTAAATTTTATATTCAATTCTTGGTAGTAGAATTCATGTAATAAATGACATAAATACCCTTCTCATTATCACAGTTTCTTTCTACAGAAGAAGAAATTCAATTGATATAAAATATATTCTCATGGGTAATATAGGACAAAAATAATAAATGTATATGTTAGTTTTCATATTGGGGTGGGGGGCAGGGGGGGAGGGGGTATTTTTTCCATTGCTATATAATAGTCCTCTGTCTCACTCTTTTTTCTTCACTAAACACTCAAAAAAATTGGCAAACACAATTTTTTTTGCAGTTCAACTATAGCTACTGAGATTTCTTGATTATTTGTATGTTTCTTTGTGATAAAGGTTACTTTTTTATGCATTTTTTTTTAATTGTATGTCTACATGAGGGGTTAAATCTTTGTTGTTTATTGATGTCTTCAAAAGGACTTCATATACCTTCAACTTAGTGATATCGAGTTGATATACTTGACGTTATAAAAGTCACTCATATATGTTCATAACGTTACACAAATAGTCTAGATATATATACTCTTTTTTCGGCTAACGGAAGTGAAAAAAATGATTTTACATTTATTTTTTTATAATCCAAGGTATGTTAGACCATTCTTGCAAAGTTCATGAATATATTTGATCTTCTCTCACATGAATTTTCTTTTTGTCTTATTTAATTTAATGACTAATAAAAAAAAATGGTTTTTTTTTACTTTCATTAGTCGAAAAGGATATATGTATAAGCCATTTTTTTTTAATTGAGTGGTATATCAGCTCTAACTCGCAAAGTTGAGAGGTATATCCGACGTTTACCCTTTTCATAAAGATTACTCTTTTATGCATTTTGAAACTAGTGTTTACATGTGGGGTTAAATAGTTGATTATATGTGCTTTTACTTACAAAATCTTGTTGTTTTTTTTATCTCTTAGTTTGATTTGTAAACTTCTCTTTATGTATGATCACTTGTTTTTTGTTTCATCTTTGTATTTGTTTGGTTCAATGATTATGTAGATAACATATCAATGGCCCGAGCTAATGATGTCATCTGTGGAAACCAACAACTCTGTGTTGATCCTTTGCCTTTTGCAAGAAGGTTAGAATCTTTACATTGATTGAAAAAAAAGATTTTTTATTGTAAAAAAATGAACTTTTGTAATGTATGTGTTGATTTTGTTATGTAGTTATCAGTTGGAAGCCTTGGAGGCTGCATTGAAGCAGAACACAATTGTTTACTTGGAGACTGGTTCTAGAAAGACCTTGATTGCTATTATGCTTTTTAGAAGTTATGCTTACCTTCTTCGAAAATCATCTCCTTACATAGTTGTTTTCTTGGTTCCCACTGTTGTTTTGGTGTCTCAGGTATACACTTAAACTTTCTCTCTTGTTTAGATAACTTGGATTGGAACTCATTGTTGAATATGAGAACTGGAGAATCCATTACTTACCGAGAATACTACAAAAAATGGTATGTACAATTAGCTTCTGATTTCCTGGTTCACTTTTTACCATACATGATCTTTTGGTTTCAAGATATTAAGGTATGCGCGTTTTACAGGTAAGGGATCGAACTATGCTTTGAAGAAGGGGAAAGCGTATTTCGAAAGTGCACAATTACCTTCAGAGAAGCATAACTCAGAAGGCTAAAGGTTTGATCATTTGGTTCTCATTTTGTTATAATGTTTATGAATTATGTATGATCACTTAGCTTTGGCCTCCTTTGTAGATTCAACTGATTCATCTATTGAGTTGCCTCCTGAACTTTGTTTTGTTATCATGTCACCTGTCTTTATTTCTACCCTTTATACGTATTCATATGTTCCTTCGATCATGCATCGGATTGAGTCCTTGGTTATGGCCTCACACTTGAAAAGTATGCTTTTGGATGACTGCAAACTAAACGTTTTCATCCCAACCGTTAAGGTATGTGCTGCTATGATCTTATCTCATATATTTGAACTTCATACATACACTCACGCTCAAGTTTCCATCAGTAGGCTAGTGTTCTCACAACTTACTTCTTGTTTTATTATTTTAGGTTTTGGAAGCAGTGACAACAAGGAAATGTCTCGTGAAGTTTCATTTGGAATCACTTGAAACACTTGGAGACGCTTTTCTCAAATATGCTGTCAGTAAACAGTTGTTCAAGACTTACGAAAATCATCACGAAGGTTTTCTCTATGTTAAAAAAAGTAAAATCATTTCCAATGTTGTACTGTGCAAGCTTGGATGTGCTCTTAAAATACCGGTAGGTATTCCTTGGTGTTCTTTTTGTTAGGTTTACTTGGAGTTTGGGTAGTATCAACTCCATATCTCTAATAAATACCTTTTGATTACAGGGATTTATCCGTAATGAACAGTTCAATCTTCAAGTATGGATCATTCCTGGTGATAGTTCTCAAGTTCACAGCTTCAACGAAGAGTTCATGACGTCTTCAGATAAAATGTATAGTAGGATAAAGTAGAAGATTAGAAGTAAGAGGGTAGCTGATATGGTTGAGGCACTAATAGGTGCCTACCTCAGCTCTGGCGGGGAAGTAGCCGTTTTATCATTAATGAAATGGCTAGGGATGGACATCGATTTTATTGATGCACCGATTCAAAGGAACTTCCCCTTGAATACTGAGAAGCTAGTCAATGTCCGGTACTTTGAATCTCTGCTACATTAAAAGTTCCATAATCCTTCTCTGCTTGTTGAAGCACTTACTCACGGATCTTATATGCTACCTGAGATTCCACGATGCTATCAGATTATTCTCGAACTCACTCTCTTTGCATCGTACTCCTAAGTTCAATATTCCTATTCCTATCATCGATCAGGTAGGAAAAGTAAACAATTAATAGTTATGATGTTAAACTCGTAAAAAAGTCATAGTATTTATGCCTTTTTGCTGATATAATCATCACCTGGTTATGCAGAGGTTAGAATTTCTTGGAGATGCAGTGATAGATTATGTCGTTACAGGACATCTTTAATTTCAAATATCCGGGACTGTCTCCAGAACTAATAACAAATTTGAGGTCTGCCCCGGTAAACCACGAATGCTATGCTCAATCTGCAGTTAATGCTAGCCTGCACAAGCACATTCTTCATGCCTCGCCAGATTTGTAGAGGCAGATATGTAATACTATTGAGGATTTCAAGAACTTGGACCTTGTGTCCACGTTCAGATGGATGAGTTTAGTGGTTGATACTGGTTTCTGGCCAAAAGTATAGTGTCTTAAGTGTTGGGGAAAAAATAGTCCTGATTCTTTTAGTGGTGCTTGTATTGTTATTTTCTGGGACTTTTTGTGAATAGTAAAGCAATTCTCGAGCCTCTGGACTCTGACCTGGTGATTAGAGCTTAGGTGCTGATGGATTGGACTCTGACTTGGTGATTAGAAGCAACTGGATATTATCCCCTCTAGGTTCCCCTGATTTCTGAACTTTGTCAGCTCCCGGACTCTTATCTAGCAATGTAAGAGCTGACCATTTTGCTACTTTACTTTTGTAATTATTATGCATCTACTTGATGCCAGCAATAGAGTTTTTTACTTCATAAAAACTGGATTTGTTCGGGGTTATTTTCTTGTCTTGACTCTCTTACTTCTCTGCTTAAGTGTGCATTTGTTAGATAATCTTGGTATATGTTGAGCAGTTAGGGGAATGTGGATGAAGCTACTTATCTTCTAGTTGCTATTAGATCTCGTATTGGTTAAAGAAATGAAGTTTGATAATTTGATTATAGCTTATATGTCGATGAATGTGATTCCTTGTTTTCTTTTTCCTTGCTTTATCCTACATACATTACTTCTTACTTGGTTTCAGCCGATGCAAATCCATGAGATCAAGGATTTCCTCCTAACAGCAAGGAGGAAGGATGCACGATCTGTCAAGATCAAGAAGAACAAGGATATGGTTAAGTTCAAGGTTCGCTGCTCCAAGTACCTTTACACACTCTGTGTGTCCAACTTTGAGAAGGCTGACAAGTTGAAGCAGACACTTCCTCCAGGTATACTATTGTTACATTGTTCCAGTTGTCTAGTTTACTTGCTCTATAGTTTTTCTACTCATCGATGATCATGAATCTCATTGCTTCATGTATATTTTGATATGTAGGTTTGAGCGTCCAAGACCTTTGAAGATGGAAGAGTTAATGTGTCCCCTCCCCCCTAGATTGATTAGAAGATACTCGAGAATTCGAAGAACTATTGTGTTCCTTTACCATTTTCTTATCCTATCGAATATCTAAAGTTTTGTTCATTCTAGATATTGTGTTGCTTTCTCAGTTGCCCCCTTTTGACTTCATTTTGAACCCTTATGGTGTTGACAAGATTTTTTGGTGTTTTGGATGTCAATTTTTTTTGTTAATTTTTACCTGAATTCAATTTCCTTGGTATAATAGTACCTTTAAATTTTCTCAAGGAAGAGGAATGCTTTTCTTGTTTTAGAAAAATAGGTAAAGTTGGATCTTTGGTATCAACTCTCACACTTGAAAAAGAGTCAGAAATGTTAAATTTATGTATTACTTGAAGGAATGTTAAAATGTGTTGTCCTCGTATATTTAGGACTTGAACCCGAGATCATATGAAAGAGGTTGTTATTCTTGTTGATGAGAGGATTCAATAATTTATTGTATAACTAGTTATCAAATATTATGCAAGATTTAATATCTCCACATATTTAAGTGATTTCTATTACAGTTCAAATTCAGATTTGATTGAACTATTTATTCTAAAAGATTTATATAGATTCATAATTCATTTTTAGAGTTCTCTAAATTGAAATATAGCTTACTTACACAAGAGATATCAAATTATCAATAGTTACAACTAGAGTTTTCATAACAAAGTGACTAAAACGTTAGTTCAATTATTTTGAATCTACACTTATTGCAACTCTATATCACGTGTTCAAAAACTAGTATATATACCTATAGAAAATTTATCGTACTCAAAACAAGAATGAGTCATTTATTTGAAACATCAAATGTTTTTATTACATAAAACCCAAATATCACATTAATTAAATACTCATGGTACACTAGTAGAATAAACCAACTATATATATATATATATATATATATATATAAACTCATTTTGCTTATGTACGCTGCTTCATAAATGCTTCCTTTATCCTCGTCCCTATAACACAAATTAAAACATTAATTAGTGCAAAAAAAAACATTCAATTTAAATAAGGGTAATTAACTTTTTCTTATAGACAATTAATTAATAAATTATTTTCAATTCAATAGATTATGGAATCATCTCAACCTTTAATTCCTCTGTTATTTGTATTACATGTCTTTTATATGAGTTAATTTGTGTTGTCTGATCTTATTAGGATCGTATAATTAAAAATTGGTTCTTTTTTTTGTGTACAGTTTTTGGCTTCTTTTTTTTTCTTTCAATTTTGAACATCCCCTACATCTTAATATATGCTCGTACATCTTGTCTATAATTAATTGTGCTAATTTAAATTTGACAATCATTGTAAATTTTATTATAAAATGGGCAAATTATATCATCTTTCAAACTAGACAATTTTATGATATGAATAAAAAATAATTAAGTAGATATGATTGCATCAAGTCTTTCATGATTAAAATAAGTTGTAGGACCAAGAAGGAGTCAACAATTATAGTAATATGGTCCAATGAGCATATGTCAAAGAGTATTTTGGTCGAGCTTCATGTCGTAAAATACCAAATACATTTATTATACCCAAATTATTATAATAAAACAGATATTTAGTGACAATAAATTTTTATTTCAACAACATTTAGCAGTAGTTATGTTTAGAGTCGTAAAAATCCTTAAGCAAACATTTGTATAAAGTGTTTATTATAAATATTTATATTTATTACTGTCGCTAAATTCTTTATTATAAGTTGTTGTAGTGAACAAAGAATCTAGCTATAAAAAATAAATTAATGGAAAAAGACATAAATTCACCTCTGAATTGTTTTAAAAAATCAGTTACACGCTTAAACTATCATGTCGATTTATTACACATTTTTACTATTTAAAAAATGAATTTATTTACACCTTAAAACTAACATGGCAAAAAAAAAACCACATTTGGTAAATAATAAAATAAAAAAATTAAGCAAAATCCTTTTTCCACCACCACCTCCACCCCTCTTTTTCTTGTAATATAAATCAATCAAAATCTTTTTCCACCACCTCCACCCTCACCCTCTTTTTCTTGTAAAAAGGTAATCAAAATCTTTTATCCACCACCTCAACCCTATCCCCCACCCCCCCACCCCTCCCTCTTTTTTCTCGTAAAAAAAATTAATCAAAATCTTTTTCCACCACCTCCACCCCACCCCCTCTTTTTCTTGTAAAATTTTTTAATCAAAATCTTTTTCCACCACCTCCACCCTATCATTTAGTGTGATGGTTGGTGAGTGTAAAGAAGAGGGAATTGAAGGTGTGAAGAAGAAGAAATTGAAATTGATAAGGTGGTTCTTTACAATATGGTGACAATGGTGATGGTTTCATGAAAGAAGAAGTAAGTGAATGACATAAAGATTTCTTTTTTTTCAAAATTTGACATGGCAGTGAGATGGCATTAAAAACTTCACTTTTGAGTAGCACATGTAATAGATCTTCTTGATAATTTAATTGTGTAACTAACGTAATCTCTTAGAAGTGAAGTTTCATAACTTCCACTTTTAAGTTAGGTTTTCTTTTAAGTGGAAATTATATTCCTGAAAAATAAGAAATGTTTTTACTAACATATATATCCTTGATTAAACAATTATATCTATTGATGACGTAAAAAGGATTAATTTGAAAGAAAATAATTAACATTATATTTTATTGATTACGTGAAACACCATTTATTTTACCCCAAAATGAAAAAGGTAACTTTGTAACTTAGTTAGACATCCTCAAATGAGACGTGGATGGATGAGTTTATCGCAGGTGGTGGTGGTGGAGGAGCTTCATGTTCATCGGCATTATGGTTGTTCCAATGGCGGTGGCGTAGGATAATGTGGAAGCACCACCATAGAGCTACGGTTACAATAGTAGAAATGAAGGCAAATTTGAGAGCTAAGTTAATTGTTATGTGGATGTTCATGATCAACTCCATGATGAACCTAAATTATGAATTATAATAGATTGTTTTATAGAAGAGCATTATATTGGTTTGATATTGCATGATACCTTCATAGTCATACGTTGAATTAATCAAATATGGAAAATGATACGTCTGCATTTTAGGCTGGTTTAAAGTTAGATTAAGACATTTGGAAAATGATAGGTCTGCATTTTAGGCTGGTTTAAAGTTAGATTAAGACATTACTGTCATAGTCATACGTTGAATTTATTTTTATGAATTTTATTTTTAGTATCAAACATAATTAGAAAAAGAAAATATTAAAAAATTATGCGGGGCGCGGCGTATCAAAAATATTTCGCGACATAAATTTTAAGACGTAGATCTTAGGGTGTAACAACGATAATAAAAAAAAATGATTTTTTTTCATTTCAAGTATTATTTGAAGCAATTTTGTGATTATGTGGGGATTGTTTTTTTTTTTTCCTTTCATTTTAAGCTTGATTTTTATATTTAATAGTGTGGTGAATCGATAGTTATAATTTGTTTAATTTCAAGTTTTCAACTTATATACTTATAGAATAGAATAGATGATTATTACTTTGATATCGTTTGATATTTTAGTAATTAAATGACACTCTTCGATTTTTATTGCAAAGAAAAACTTATTATAAGAAGTATTATTAAGTTTTTTTGGAAATGTCTAAATCACACCAACCAATATATATGATTTTCTCGTTGAAGCTACATATATATATGTTATGTTGAAATATATGTTATGTTGAAATATAGTCATTGAAAAAATTGGCAGTACTTGTTCACATGTGATCTATCAAGAGAAATCAATTAGCAAATTAAATGAATTAAGCATTCTTTCTGTTTGACTATATAACAATTTTATTGTTGATATGGAGTCATCTTTGTTAGAAAGTATTTTACTTTTTAATGTAGGACTTTTTAGCACGAATTCAAATTCAGTCGAACTTCAATATGGGTACTAGACGCCGGGTGGAAAATCAAAATTTTAAAAAATAAACAAATTATTGAATCAAGAGACGAAATCAGAAGTTGAAGTTGACGTTGATTTGTTTGAATTTTAAATTAATAGTTTATACATATTTAATAAATATTTTATTATAAATTCAAAATTTAAATCAAAGTTAATAAGTTTGATCAAATTCATAATCGATCCAACACTATATATTAAATTTTATTTTTGGCCCTATTTTTTTGTCCAGGGACAAGGAAACAACTACGTAGCTACCGAAATCAACATCACAAGTGAAAATTCTACTATTATTTATTCTATTTTGTAACAAAAGTGTATATATTTTTTGTATTTATCTTATAATTAATGGGAAAAAAAAGCAGCTGAGTTTTGGCAAATAAATTACTCACGTCAGAACAGTTTTTGTTGCTTACTGTTTTAACTTGAGAGAAAAAGTAATTTATAATCTCGAATATAATGAAATTAAATTTTTTAAGGACACACAATAATTAATATTTTAAAGAAAATTAAACTTTTACTTACATTTTTTAGAAAGTGGTTAATTTTTCGAGGTTTAAAGAGAAAAAAAAATTGGTATGTGTGAAAAATATTGACACGTGTAAATAAAATTACTTTATTATTTAAATTATAAATATGTAGTGACTAGATTATGATAATCTTTGTTATCTTTGACCAAAACTATTTAAATTAAATAAATTCCTTATAAGTAATACAATATAATATGCAATATGCAGTCCATCTGTTTAATTATTATTTTTACAGAATAATAATAACTGACTTTCCTCAAATTACAATCTTGAACCATTTATATTATAGACATTTATGAAGAAGTCAAGTTAAAAAAAAATCAGTCAAATAAATTAAGTTTTTTCAAAATTTTCTTCTTTGGTTTTTAGCTAGAGGACAATTTTATTTTGAACTTTTTAAAAATATTTAATATATTTTATATTGTTTTTATTCTTGATAGTAGAACTCATATCGTCAAAATGACATAAATACCCATCTCATTATCACAATTTCCAAATGTTGAAGAAGAAAATCAATTGATATTAAATATATTCTCAAGGGTAATATAGGGAAAAAATAATAAATGTCTATATTA
Organism: Solanum commersonii; assembly: GCA_029007595.1. Classification (NCBI taxonomy): domain Eukaryota; kingdom Viridiplantae; phylum Streptophyta; class Magnoliopsida; order Solanales; family Solanaceae; genus Solanum; species Solanum commersonii. Next base: position 2,595,086 of record JAJTWQ010000069.1, read on the forward strand.
GTTATCATATTGGGGTGGGTGGGGTTGGGGGGGAGGGGATTATTTTTTCATTGCTATATAATATTCCTCTGTCTCACTCTTTTTTCTTCACTTAACACTCAAAAAAAATTGGCAAACACAGTTTTTTTGCAATTCAACTCTAGCTAGTGAGGTTTCTTTGTTATAAAGATTACTTTTTTATGCATTTTTTAAAATGTAATGTTTCATCTTTGTTGCTTGTTGGTGTCTTCAATGATTTTACTATTCAACTCTTAGCAATGAGGTTTAATTTCCTTCAAAGGACTTGTTATACCTTCAACTTGGTGATATCGAGTTGATATATCTGTCGTTAAAAAAGTCACTCATATATATTCCCAACGTTACACAAATAGTCTACATATACTCTCTTTTTTCGGCTAACGGAAGTGAAAGAATTGATTTTCTTGAAATTTATTTTTTTATAATCCAAGGTGTGTTAGACCATTCTTGCAAAGTTTAGGAATATACTTGATCTTTATCACACATGATTTATTTATTTATTGTCGTCTTTAATTTAATGACTAATAAAAAAAAGTTAAAATGATTTTTTTTTACTTTCATTAGTCGAAAAGGATATATATATGTTGTTTGTTTAACAAGTGGCATATCAATTTTAACTCGCAAAATTGAAAGGGTGTATCAAACCTTTTTCCTTTTTTCATAAAGACCACTCTTTTATGTATGATCACTTGGTTGTCATTTTCTTGGAGAGTTTTTTGTTTCATCTTTGTGTCTTTATAATTGTTTGATCCAATGGTTATGTAGATAACATGTCGATGGCGCGAGCTAATAATGTCGTCTGTGGAAACCAACAACTCTCTGCTGATCCTTTTGTAATGTATGTGTTGATTTTGTTATGTAGTTATCAGTTGGAAGCCTTGGAGGCTGCATTAAAGAAAAACACAATTGTTTACTTGGAGACTGGTTCTGGAAAGACCTTGATTGCTATTTTGCTTCTTAGAAGCTATGCTTACCTTCTTCGAAAACTGTCTCCTTACATAGCTGTTTTCTTGGTTCCTACTGTTGTTCTGGTGTCTCAGGTATACACTTAAACTTTCTCTCTTGTTTAGTGTTAGTTAAGGCACGCTTAAGCCCTAAAGCGAGGCTCAAAACGCGTTGAGCGTTTTGAGCCTCGCTTTATGTGTGCTTCAATGTCGTCATCAAGGCTCTAAGACATTCTGAAGAAGTGATGCTATAAAGTATTGATATTTCACTTTATCGTAAAAAAAATCAGTTTTTTTGTTCATATATTTGTATGTTTTTTCCATTTGTGTCTTTTCTCAATAAAGCTCATGTTTTATTTGCTCATTGCGCTTAAAGCCCCAACAAATCTTCGAGTTTTTTGTCTAAAGATGGAACTGTTTTTTTCCCATTAGTTGTCTCATGCTTTGAGTTTGTTGTACTGTTTGATGTCCAAAACTGTCTATTTGACTAGTACTAATGTTGTCGATTTTGTAATTACAAGCAAAGAGATTCTCTGATGATGCATATTGACTTGAAAGTCGGAACATATTAGGGAGAAATGGGAGTTGATTTCTGGTATGCTGCTACATGGAAACATCAAGTAGATGGCCACGAAGTGTGTATGAACTATAATAGTTGCTTGAGCCGTCATTGTTTGTTTTACGATGATTTTTTTGGCGGGGTTCTCTTTGAACTAAGTTAGGCATTGTATATATATTACTTGTATGCATGTGTCATAAGTAATCACAACAAGGTTTCGTCTTTCAGGTACTTGTTATGACTCCGGCTATACTACTTTCTGCTTTGAGGCACAACTTTTTGCAGATAGATATGATAAAAGTTATAATATTCGATGAGTGCCACAATGCAAGAGGCAAACATCCATATGCAAGCATAATGATGGTATGTTGTTCGTCTGAGCATCATGACTTAGTATGGTGCTTGAGCAATTCTTGTCTTAGATGATTGAATATTGTTGTTATTCCAGGAATTTTATCATCGCCAATTAACCCGTGAGAGTGCACACCTTTCAAGAATATTCGGGATGACTGCTTCCCCTATTAAGTCTAAAGGTTGATGAAATTTGAGATGTTATTATATCATACTATTAAGAAACTGGTTTTCTCATTTCTGTGAATTCTCATGTTTGTGCAGGTCCTCGCACGCCAGATAGTTATTGGTAAAAGAGGAATTGTACCTTTAAATACTTACCTTATTAGGAAATGTGATATTCTTTTTGGGATTGACCAAAAAGGAAATGGTACCACATAAAATGGGACGGAGGGAGTACATAATTTGTTCTTATCTCTTCTAGACTTGGTAAATAGAATTATCTGATATTTACGGCTAGTTTGGACACTATGATTAATAAAAAAATAATTAAAAATATCTCTAAACTCGACGTGAATTGTTAGTTTCATCTTCAAACTATTAACAGTGACTTAAAAACACCCTCTTACTTAACTAGTTGAATTTAAATACACTACTAGTTTTACAACATGAAATACACCCCTAAATTTTCGTTAAGTTTAAAAATATTTTCAATACTTCTCCGAATTTTTTATTAAGAGCCCCAAATATGCTCTTACAAGAGTCCAAGAATAATGATTCTGCTGACGTCCTTAGGCTGAATTTTGCCGTTGAGATTTTGTTTTAGATTAACTGAAAAACTGATTAGTTTAAATTACTTCTTTGCTTTTGATTTGATTCTACATATTTTTTTCATTTTAATTTGTTTATCCTATTTTTTATTTTATTTTTTAATTAACTTTCCTAGTTTAACTTTCTACATGTTTAACATGTTTAAGACCACAAAATTAAATGACAATTTAATAAATTCTACATATCTTTTAGTGTAATATCATAAATTTTAAAAATTATTTCAACTTTCTTTAACTCTATATCAAATTAAATTTTGATAAACAAATTAAAATGATGAGAGTATCCCTTAGCTTAGTTGCGCGGACTCTTCACTTTTGATGCCACACCAGTCTCGGATTCTTCAAAAATACACTACTTTTGGCGAATCCGACACGCACCCGTTGGCATTTTTGAAGAGTCCGAGCAACATAGTCCCTTAGAACAAAATCAGGCGCAGTTCACAAACCAAAGGACCAATATAGAAAAACCTATAGTGGGGTATGTAAAATGGAAACCTTCAAACATTGGATTTAAGCTTAACACGGATGGTTCTATCTCGACCAAATCCGGCACTAGTGGAATAGAAGGACTAATAAGAGACAAATATGGTATGTGGGTGGTAGACTTCATGAGAAACATAGATGAAGCAACGAATATTGTTTTTGAACTATTAGCTCTGCAAAAAGGTTTAACTATTGCACTAACCTATAACTTAATGCCACTTGAAATTAATGCAGACTGTCAGGATATATCCTCCACTGTCTAGCAATTTACATGTTGGAACAAGTGGTTGTGCCCTTAGATCTTAGTCTCTTGGTGTAGACTGGCAGGTCAATGAAGCAATTGACTGCTAACTTGGATAAGTTGTGATGCTGTGCTCGTCTTAGTGCGGAGCATATACATAGAGCAAGTTCAATTTCAATATATTGCTGGTTGAGCATCCTCTGAAGAAATAGAAATATATGTAAACTACAACATTAAAAAGAAAGAATTAAAAAAATGGAAGTATGGATTAATCCAAAAAATGTATCTTATGCTCTTTAATTTTCCAGCTTTGCCTATTTTTGTGGCATTGTTTTCATCAGAATGTCATTGTTGCAAAAAATAAAAAAATCACCACTTCGGTTAGCAACCAAATCCAAACTCACAACGCAACTACTTTCAAATGAATTGTAAACTCCATCACACCCTTTCTTTGAGCTCTAGATCCATTAACCAAATTCCCCAAATAACAACAAATTAGCAAAAGGATGCACTATAATTTTGATTTTTCATGAAAAATAAAAATAAAGAATTGGGCAAAAAAATAAAAATTGAACAGACCTAACGTGTAACCTGCTATGAAGATGAAAGAGAATCAAATAGTCCTTCAGTGTGAAGAACAAGAGACGATTTTTGAAAGCGTCGAATTAGGTTGAGAGAAAAATAGAGATAAAGAGTCTTATGGATGTTTCTGGACATATCTCGTCGTCTGGGCTGCGAAAGAGATTTTTTTCTAGCTTGGTAATTGGAATATCATCAAGTGAAATGAAATTAATATAAGTTCTTGATCGTTCTTGGCTTCTTGTTGATGTTTGAATCCATGATTGGAGTTGGGGTTTGGGGAGATTGGTGAGGAAGAAGAGAAAAAGTGAGACGAAGAGAACATTCTGGAATGGGAAAGAAACAAGAGTTCGTTCTTTGCTCTAATTCATTTTACCCTTGAATAATGGATATATTTACAGGTTTTCCCTTGATCGTCCTAGGCTTCTATATAATAGAAAATAGAAATAATAAAATAATAACTAGACAGGTATGTGCCAGCTATAACTTACATTTATACAACTATATACAAGACTAATTCAATGATATCCGATTCAGCTTAAAAGATGAAAAACATTCATCTCCTATTGATTTAAGTTGCACAAAAATAACATACACCAATTAATTTTGTAGATTCTTATCCTGATATATATTTTTTTTCATTTCTACTTGGTCAACTTTATTGTTGATCGGGCAAATATACTAATGCATACAAATAATAAATGTTTTGTGTTCACATATACTTTTAGGAAGTCTTGGAGATAAAAATTTCTCCTATTGTGGATCTCTCAATTAAACAAATAATTATGGACCAACCAAAGCAGTAGATTTTGAGTATTCTCTCTGTTGGATAGCTAATACAAACATGTTTTATTTAGGCATAATATATAAACTTAATCCTTAATTTGACTGCAATGAATAACTATGTCCTTCAACTTTAAAAGTGCACAAGTAGGTACTTAAAATTGTATAAAATTGAACAAAAAACACGTGTCCTACATGACATAATACATGTAGGATGCCATGTAGGATACAAAATTTTCATGTAGGATGTCATGTAAGACGAATGTGTTTATTTGTTCAATTGTATTCAAGTTTAAGTGTCTACTTGTGCACACCCAAAATTAAAGATCATAATTGCCAGATAATGCCAAGTTAAGAATCATGTTTATGTATTATACCTTTTATTTATATAACTCCACTGTTATTGTACACATCAATCTCAGAATTTCTATTTATAGTCTCAAACATCATCAACTCATTGTTAATCCCAAGCGATGTTTTGTTTGCAGCTTTAAGGCATAAAATACTATGTTAACAATGTATTTTAACATAGTAGTGGGAACTCCAGTGAAATGTCTAGAAGGATTTTGTGTGCAAATACCATGAATTTGTATGCAATGAATTCAATTAGCATTATTAAAGACACAATTGTCCTCAACAACTTCATTTACATGCTTTCCACTATATTTGTGAAGAGTATTTTTTAAATAAATAGTTTTTTCTGAATTTTGGGCTCAATAGTCCATTTTTTGGGCATTTTGTTAGACCTACCTGGATATTTTCTTCTTTAAATGTTTATTTGACTGTGTTTAACTCTAACTCCTAAATGTTTTGGTTAACTTAATTAAACTCCTTAAAGATGAATTATTTTTGGTTATGATAATTTATTCCATTCGAATCATTTTTATCATAACTTTTAGGCTTAATTTTGTTTAGAGTCCTTAAGTTTTGTTAATTTCTTTTAAAAAATTAAGTAGTTACTCCTTTAAAAATTGATTTTCTCTTAAAGTTGAATTGATTTTTTAAAACCAGTTATTTCCTTGATTTCTTTTTATTTGTTTCTACATATTTTTAAAAATTTTAATTTAAATTTTTACTTGCTTAAGATCACAAAATTAAATGACATTTTATTTTAAGTAGTGTGATTTGTGAAGAACACAAATAGTTTGACCTTTAAAAATTAAAGGAAAAATTACACGTATAAGCAATTTCAGCCTGTTGTTGCTGCTTTGATGTTCAGGTTTCTGCCAATTTGGTTTGAACCCAAAACTAATCTAAGCTCGAAATCCGGCGGATTTTGTGGGATTTGGGGAAGAAAGAAAAGGCTCCTAGGGTTAGCTTAATTGAAAAGAGTTGGGCCGGGTCACTGAAATTTTGGGCTTGATTGATGGGTCCAGATAAAAAGGATTCGAACAATACGATACGAAATCAACTAAAACTAATTAATTGAGCTTTTAAATTTTAGCAAAGTGAAATAATCATCTAACATTTGAAATAACAAACTCATTATAATACTAATTACTTGACTTGATTAATTTTATTTTTTTCAAGTATTTATAAAAATTGGAAGTCGTATATATATAAATATAGAAATATACAATTGTTTTTTTCTGATAATAACAAAACTAAGCTTGAAAATATTTTTGGATCTTTCAAAGACAATTATTTCAAATTGTTTGAAATTGATTTTTTTTGAAAATTAAATAAATTATGAAGGGCCAAAATTGAGTGTCACTGGTAGAGGAGCAAGACAAACAGGGAAAAAAAAAAAAAAAACTTAGCAAAGCTTTCGAGTTTGTCGGAATCCGGTGAAATCAACACTTTAATTATTTTTCCCTAAAGGCTATCCGTATACAGTACTAAGGATCATATTTCTCGGTGATGAATAATTAATGCAAACTTACCTCCGACTTAATTGCAACATTTCCGATAGAGGCGAAGGATGATGAATGGTCGGAAGATACAGATAGCATTTAGGAGTTAGTTTCTTATTTTATTTTTCATTTTAGGGCCACTGGTTGGACCTTTGTGTGAATTTGGGCTATAGCCACAAAGTTTTAATAAAACCGGTCCAATGACCCAAAAATTTAATTAAAAAAAAAATGCAAACTTAAAGGCATGTGAGTATTCTTGTCAAAATATCATAGTATATATATTAAAAATTGTATCAAGTATATAGGTCAAAAATTATTTTTCATATACATGTAATAAATCTTTAACACCCTTAATGATATTTCTAACTTGGCCACTAATTCTATGAAAGAATAAAATAATTTGGAGCTATCCTACAATTTTAGTGATTGAGCAAAACTACTACTTTAACTTCTGCAATTTAGTTTGTACCAAACAGTGGAGAAGAGAAAATTAATTTAATTTTAGAAGCAATAATTTCTAGATAATCAGACAATAGAAAACCTATTTTGGTTCATCGAAATATGTGTCACTTTTTTTTAAGGTAAGATGTGCTCTTTTTTAAGACCTTATGATACACCGAACTTTCATCACACCACTTTTTTAGTATCTTTTCTTTTCTCTTCCACCAATGACCAACCTATCCCTAATTTCTTTTTGTTTTCCAAAAACAGAAAAAAAATTGTTTTTACAAAAAAAAAAAAAAAAAATTTACCCCCTCGCCCAGGCACCCCCAGCCCCCGCCCCCCACCTTCCACCAATCTACCCCTAAATTGTTTTCGTTTTCCAAAAACAAAACAAAAGATCTATTTTTCAAAAGAAAAACAGAAAAAAAAAACTTAAGAAATTAACCTTAATATTTCTAAATCAATCAGACAGAGGAAAACCTACTTTTGTTCATCGAAGTAGTAGTGTCCTATGAAAGTATTGTATTGTGTGTATGTGTTGACTGGTTAGGAATTTTGTTCGATTTACGGGTTAGAAATATGCAGAAGTTATTGTTGCCAACTAATCGGTGCTAGAAAGATTTCGGATGGGGTTTATCATTAATGGATACGGATTTGTGTTGATAAGATTTAGGCTGGAAAATAAATAATATAGTTAAGGTTAAAGAAAGCAAATTTTGGAAATTTGACACTATACTGTATGATGGCTTTTTCTTGGTATGATAAGTTAGTTGTAAATTAGGAGGGAGTAATCATTACGGTAATGATTGACTCATGATTTTAAGTGATGATACATTTAAAAAGGATTTGAAGTATAGTAGTTGTGACGGCTTAGAGTTTTTGTTAAACTTTCGTTAGTTTCTGTAGCTATTCTTGTCACTATTAATTATTAAGCATAATGTATATGAACACTGTTAGAGTATGTTATTTAGTGGAATTAAGATTTAATCCTAGGCTTGAAATTTAGCATATATGATTTTGACATAGAAATTATATAAAAATTAGGAGTTGGTTAAGAGATATGAGTGAGTTTGTGGGTCTAGAATAGATACATAATAATATGAGTGTGAGCTCGCGTGCTTACAAATATTGCATAATAGGTAGATTGGGAACATTCCAAAGCTTTGCGAAAAGGGAAGGAAAAATCTTGAAGATGTGGCACGTGTTTGGCATTCAAGGTATGTTAAGACTTTCAGACTTCATTGAAGGACATTTTTCTAATTAAAAATTAAAAATGGAATAGACCATGGTTAAGGGTGAAAAATGGGGGTCTTGTACCCAATTAGCACAACCATGTTTTATGGTAGATAATAGGGCAACTGTAATAATAAATGCTTTTAATAAATATATATAACTGTAAAATGCCCACTAGTAGAGAATAAGCAATTTTTTCTTGAATGTATTCACACTTTCAACTTATGGACTGCCACTTATTCACTACATTCTAGCAGTCTTACGTTTTGTGTACTTTGACTCCGGAGTGCACATGACTTGTCCGCTTACTCCCATTCTCCATCTAGTGTTACTTCGTTTTTAAAATGGTGGTGGTAATTTCAGCCCATATTAGTGCCGGCAAAAGGAACTTATATTTTGGTAATCTATCCATATTTTAATGGGTTGGGTGAGTGATTTTTTACATGGGTAAAATATGAGTTGATATTCATATTCAACCCATAAAAATATGGATAAAATGTGGGTAAACTATGGATAAAATATGAATTAGTCAAATGGGTTAAGCTTCTAACTTTTATTGACTCAAAATTCATGATATCACTAATAATAGTATAACTTCTCTTTTGAAATATTCCTTTTGTTTTAGTAAAAAGAATTATATTTATTGTTACTATTTTAGGAGTCGAAACTTATATTAATTTATTTATCTAAATTCACGTGACATTTTTACCTTTTTACATTTAAATAGTGTAAATTTTAATTAATATTTTAACATATGAATCGACATGAGAAAATTACAACTTATGGTATTTTTTTCCTAACAATTTGTTTGTATAATATTCATTTTTAATCTATTTTAAGAAGAATTTTGATACTCTCGACTTTGAGTATTATTTAGATTGGAGTACATATGGTGGTATATGGATTAAAATATGTTTTCAATTAATTTGTGTAGTTGATTGAATAAACTAAGAAGAGAGAACATAATCTCAATCAATGGAAGCACCTATTTGAGTACTTTTTTCATGTTGAAGAAGACTTAATAAATTACAAATAATTTTTTTGTGAGATTAATTAGTTTAGATTCTAAAAAAAGAGAGAGTAAAAACTCATCATTGATGATTGTCTCAAACAGCTTCAACGTTGTTAACGGATAACGGATGAGGACGATGAAAGCCGTCAATTTTTTTTTCTTATTTCTGGTAAGCTAAATAAGAATCCTAATATATGCTCCTACATCTTGTCTATAATTATGAGTTAATATCTTAAAAAAGTTATTTAATTTTAAAAATTTATCCAGTAAAATTATTAAATTTTATTTTATATCAATAAAATACTCAACTTAGATATTTATATCAATAAAATCACTTAATCAAATTATATAAGTGGTTATGTATTCATGATGCTAAATATATAAGGTGATGTTGCATGAAGGTAGAAATGAAAAGATTAATGAATTTCAATGCATATCCACTTGGATTCCAATCCGTTTAACAAAAAGATTGAGATACATTATATTCAATTCTTCAATTGTCTTCATTGTTCTTAGTCAAGCATAAAGGTATTCACTTAATTTTGTTTAGTTAAATTGATTTATCACTTTCTTGTATTTATTGATGAACTATCCTTCAATTCACATACCATTAAGTGTCTAAAGGTTTAATTTTGAACGCGACACTCATGCATACAAGTATATATACACCAAAACATGTATTCTTAAATTTGTTAAGCTGTACCGGTGTAAGCTTCTCTTCAAATCATAAGTATGTCACAATTTCTGTATGTATATCTACATATGTGGGACTTCAGTCAGACGATTTAACATAGAGAATCTAATTTCCTACCCACGGTCAATATTTTATGTGTACAGTTAGTATATGAATACTTTGTTTTAAAATGGATACAAGTGTTTATAAAACTTAATGTATCAATATATCAAACAAAGTAAAGTATAACAATTTAGCATATGAGCAAGACAATTTAAATATGATTTATCTTATCAATACAACTATATAGTATACATACAAATACCCTTGTTGTTAAACAAAAATTGGATACAGTGGACAAACAATGTTGCTTCAAGTAATTTTTAAAAAATAAAAATACAAACTTAATGTATGTATGTATCCAAATGTAGTTGTATGGTTAATCAACCTTTCAACTTTTGTTAATATTTCAATACAAACGGTTAGCATATGAATACTTTGTTTTCAAATGGATGCAAGTATTTATAAAACTTAATGTATCAATATATCAAACAAAGTAAAGTATAACAATTTAGCATATGAACAAGACAATTTAAATATGATTCACCTTATCAATACAACTATATAGTATACATATGTGTTAATATTTCAATACAAATGGACAACCAAAAAAGAAAAAAAAAAGCAAAGAAATATAATACAATACAAGTATTCAAATGTATAAGTATTCCACTGTATTAATATATCAATACAATTGGAGGTATAGGGTCATTGTTCTTCTTTCATTCTCCATTGGAGCCTGAAAATTTGGTTTGCTTTTGAGTAATACACAAATCGAAAGAAGATAGTTCATCCAAAAATTCGTCAAATAAATGCATACATTTTGTAACCCTCCCCGCAATACTAATTTCCGCCATTGTAATGGAGAAAACAAAATTTTCAAACAAAACCTTATGAAAATAGAAGGAAAATATAGATGTATACAAATATAATCGTCATAAAAAGGGGGGAAAAAACGCAATTAGAAGAGTTCTAATAAAGAATAATCATAAAAATCACTCCTAAAATGAATCGTGAATTTCAAGGACTTGGAAATAAATATGTGATATTTGAGAGAGAGTAATGAAAAGTGATGAAGATTGGTAAAAATGGAACATCACCGTAAAACGTGCCTAACTATAATTGATTAGGCGTGTGATGATAATGTTATCATTTAATACTTATTTATATACATATTAGAAAAACTGATGTTTATTTGAATTTAATTATTTTTGCTATTTAATATTTAATTGTATCCATAAAATTTAAAAAAAGAGAGTAAACAGTAGCTATATATCTTAAATGTATCTATACTGATGTTTGCTATATTCTGAGTTTTGTCCTGGTACTATATGTCAATGATCTGGGCACGTGATTGGTCCAATCGAATAGATAAAGAAGCTGTCATGGCAATTAATGTTCTGCTGTGTCCTAAAATCTCCCATTAGGTGGGGAGAGATTTATTTTATATTAAATTCGTGCAAGTGGAGCATGTGGATAATGATGCAGTTGAAAATGTGGTCGGCTTCTCGATATTTCATTCGTGTTATAAGATCAGAGTTCAAATATTCCTGAAATTTTATGTAATCAATCATTAGTCAATTCTCAACTATAATTATAATTTTTTATTTTTGATATTTTAAAATAATTTTTCAGAAAAGTGCTTTTGAAAAAAAAAAAAACTTATGTTTAATCAATTCATTGATAAGCAAATTGTTGTTGATAATGAATTTGATTGTAACTGTAAAAAGGCTAAGAATTGTTGTCCCAGCTTTGTGATTACATTCAATTACATCAAATCCAACGAAATAGGTTTGAAGATATGATTAACGAGAGTGATTTTTGACCATTTTTCCTTATGTTATGCACCAACTTCCCCTTTCATGTGTTGTTATTTCCACCCCCAATTCATATACTTATTAATCTTTAAAATGACAACTTTGTAACTACATATACATGACACGTTTAAAACAATTTGATTATAAGTGTAAAAAGGCATGCATTATTAATTATCCAGGTATTTACTTCGAATATATGTATATATTTTACTACTTTTCTCAATTGTTTTTCTCTCATAAAAGGAGTTAATATATTATATAAATTAAGAGGGGGCAATGTATCGGTTTATCCACCGCAATGTGATGTCCGTTTTCGCTAATTTGGGTCCTATCCCAACCCTGTAAAATATTAGTAGGATTGTTTGTTAACCTAATATATATAGTTCCTAGAATGTTTGCTTGCACCTCCTTTTGTCAGTATTTGTGTTGGTGGGAGATAACAGATATTCCGTATATATAATAATGGGCTAGTGGAGCATCCATATTTTGGTGGACCTGCAGAATCCAATAAATAAATGAAGAAATTAAAGATATTCATATCAAATGAATGGTTAGTTATAACTAAGGGAAAATTACATAAATCTCATAGTTTTAATATGAAATTACAATCTACCCCTAATAAGTTTCTAATTACATTAATTTCTTAAAAAATAAAAAAATTGAATACAATAATTGAAGCTCGGATACATTAATATGTAGCTCGAATACATTAAAAACTAGCTTGGGTACATAATATATAGCTCAGATACATTAAATACTGGTTCAGATACATTAATATGTAGCTCAAATATATAAAAAAACTAGCTCAAATACATTAAATATTGGCTTGAATACATTAATACTGGCTCGAATATATTTAAAAAATAATGAATTTTGGAGATTTTTAAAAGTAACAAGGGATAATGAAAATAAGTGAAATAAAAGGTTATGTATTTCTATAATTTGTCCTATAACTAATAAGACAAATGTCTGCTTTCGGACGAAAGTGACGACAATAAATAAGAAATGATTGGTTCGTACCACGAAAGTGGTTGGCATGTCGGCCCAGATTTGTGAATTAAAAATGTTGTATGGAAATTCCCTTTTTGTGAATTAAAAATGTTGTACGGAAAAGTACTTTTCTTCCTCAAAAGTGTTGGGGAAATCTTTTTGTCAAAGTGGTCCCCAAGTAGTGGGTTTTCATTTGATTCGATTAATTAGATTGTATAGTAGTTTTTTATTCTATACTTTATCTGTCCAATCAGTGCTGGAGTTACAGAGATATTTTTCGTCGAAAAATTATATCGTATATATAAGTAAAATGTATTAATTCATCAAAAAAAAATTGCTTATGTAATACGTAGTATTTAATAGTAAGGGTAAAATAAACATAAAAGGTAAATTATCTCTTAATTTTCTAAATTGGACAAATATTTTTAATATAGTGGACAATATTGTTGGACGAAGGGAGTATGCTTCTGAGTTTCTTGTTGTTTGTGCATAGCATTCTTTCCCAATTTTTAGCTCTTCTTTGAGGCTTTTTGAGTTTGGTTGAATCTCGTTTTTTTAAATGCTTTTGTTTCACAAGTGGCTAATCATACATATAATACATAAACGTGTCTGTTTAACTTGGGTTCAATTGATATCTATGTCCTTCAATTTTGATGTGTATAAATAAACACTTAAATTTAAATAAAATTGAATAAGTGGACATATGCATCATACGTGACATAATACACGTATGACATGAATTATTAGGTAGGATGTGATGCAAGATGCATGTGTCTATTTGTTTTAACTTCATTCAAGTTTAATCAACTAAAGCTAAGTTAAAAGACACGTTTATATATTATGTCATTTGACTTTTGTCATTTTCATTTAAATTATTTTATACTTTAATTGATCTTTTATATAAGCTGAAACAATTGACTTGCAGTGTTGGGCCTGTACTCAGCACGGGCGCTCTTATACTAGTAGTATAAAAAGGTCAGCTCAAATTTTAAAAGCATTTTTGGATTGGTTTTTCGCTTACGACTTAGCTCATGATTCATCTTTAAGGGATTTAATTAAATTAAATCAAACAATAATGTTAGAGTTAATCAAAAGCAAACAATAAATAATCACAATTAAACATTTTAAGAGTAAAAGAGAAATTGAATTCGGGGAATTCGGGCCTGAATTCTCTGCTGTCTGAACTGTTGGGTAATGGCCCATTTCTGAGTCTGCTGAAACATATGGGTTTTGGCCCATTTTCTGTGTATATCAGCTGTATATATTTATCGTATATCAACTCCTTCCACTTGTGTATTAGTTTTCATTTTGCTTGTACTTCCACTTCCTTTTCTCAAAGACACCTAAGGCTGACTCGATAATGAATTGGGTTTGGGAGATGGGCTGGAAATTCGGAAAAAAATGGGCTGATTGGAATTGGGTCGTTGGGCAGCCCAAAAGTGGGCTGAAATTGGGCCAAAATTGGTCTTAAAATTGGGTAGAGAGTAGTTAGATTTGCAATTAGGAATGGCTACATGGATTTAGATTATAGCCAAATGGAATTTATAGCATAGCCATATTGAATTAATTTAGTAAAATCAGCTAGTAATTAAATAAGAAGAATTAATATTGATTAATTAATGAGCTTCTTACTCTTAAAAATATAAAATAATTAACTTATTTATAAACTAATTAACTCAAACATATAAACTATTGATTAATTAAACTTAACAAAACATTTAAGTACAAAAAAAAAAGACTTTTGATGCGATGACCCGGAAGGTCATTTTGGAAATTCTAAACTATTTGTTTAACTTGAGTTAATTTATTGATGGATAATTGTAGATAAATGACTTAATTGATAGTTAATGGGCTAAGGTGATAAATTATTTAAGACCCTATACCATTTAGCCTATATTTAATAAAATAAGTGAGTTAAATTTATCACTTTTAGTACATAATTAATTGAGAAAGGAAGTAAAAACGGGAAGAAGGAGCGGACAAGGGTTTCGGCATCGCAAGTTGCAAACTGCATCCAGGTGAGATTTCAAATTGGAACTCTTTAAATACGTGATGAATTGTAAATTCATGAATCAATTAATATGTTTTCAAGGGGAGGATAAGGAGTAGCATACTGATTTTAGAAGCTATTGCTGCTTTCAATTAATGTTACTACACATGGGTTCTTTGAAATTGGGGGACAAGTTTTAGTGGGTAATTGTTTTAGGTAATTATTGGAATGATTATAAGGTAGTCATAAGGTGAGGAAGCGAGAGTGAGATTGGTATATGCAATGGGTTAGAGTAACAATCTGGAAAGTTGGAATTGTTTCAGATTTAATTGTCAATGGTGCTTTCTTTTTTTTATATAAAGATGTTAGTGGAGAACTATGACACGTGATTGGCCACTAATAGCCTTACGATAGGGTAGTTATGAGGTTTATGTGATAATGATGAGTGTAATGGCAAATTTGACTCTACAAATTGTTTCCGGTCACTACTTTGGTTCGGTTCTTTTTCTTTAAAAAGAAAAACGTTTTTGTCATCACATTATAATTCCAAGTTTTGATATGTAATTAAATATCGGGTGGATTATATTATATGAAAGAAATTAAAGTTGTAGTCTTAACCTTAGGCTTGAATTTGAGAAAACATGAGAGTTGACATGTTAATTGGCATCAAGAGTCATGAACTTCATTATAAAGTCTAGCGAATTTTTAGGTCAAGGCTAAACCTATAGTAACATGCGAGTTGTTAGTTTCGAAATCTTATTGTGAATATGTACTTGAATAGATTACATTGATTTGGAAGCTCAACGAAAAGGGAAGGCTCAAGGCTCGGAGTGATTGTTCGGTTATTTGAGGCAAGTGGATTTCTAAACCCTTGTTAAGCGTATGGAATTCGTGTATTTCCTTGTGGTATATGGTTGGGAGTAATGTGATCAATTATGTTGTTGTGATTTGTGCAATGTTATGAAAATGGTCATCTTCTCATTATTTGTGTGCACATGTTAATTGCATTGTTCTGAGACATGATTGTGATAAGTGTTATATGATAAGATGATGTACCATTTCGAGGGACGTATCGCGCGCCGCGATGGATACTATATTTCGAGGGACGTATCGCGCGCCGCGATGGTTACTATTATCGAAGGTCGTATCGCACGCCACGATGGATGCATGGACAGATATGTCCCCCATGGGTCCCGGACTGAGAGACAGCAGGTGTGTATCATTAGGTCAGACATGCATCACTATATTTGACATTGCATTTCATTGCATTGCACATTTTTAGTATTGATGAACTTGATCTTGTTTGTTGCTGATCTTGTGAGTGCCTTTCTGTGAAACTTGTTATTGATGAATATTGAGTTGTTATTGAGAATATATAATCTGTTAGAGTGCTATTGTTGAGCTGTATGCTTGGTAAATTGTGAATTGTTAGGTTGAAATTTGCTTTTATGGAGGTTGTAGTTATGGAGGTTAGGATGGGGTGTAAGGAGTACCCCGTGATACGTACCCTTAGCTTGTGTTTAGAGGTTTGCTTGTTGAGTACCGTGTGGTTTGGTACTCACCCCTTGCTTCTACAATCTTTTGTAGGTTACGAGCCCGGATCTTCGTGATACCTTCAATTCTCTTCGTTTCCAAGGCTTTCTGTGGAGATCTGAGAGGTAGCTGTTTGTCATCTCAGCGAACCTTCTTACTCCTGTGTATGATTTTGTTTTTACTTGAAAGACAACGTCATTTGAGACCCGCGTATTTTTATTTCAATTCTAGTATTTACATTAGAGGCCTGTGCACGTGACAACCAGGTTTTGGGGATTAAATTAAGTTGACTTGTTTTCGTAATAGTAATTGTTATTGAACTTTGCTTTATTTCCGCACCTTATCGAAAAGATTGGATTTTAGGCTGACTTGTCTTGGTGGGATACGACGAGTGCCATCACATCTATTTTTGGGTCGTGACATTTGAATATTCATAAAATGTACTAATTATATACATAATTATAAAAACATACATATTATTTAAAAATTATTTAAAAAAAAGAAGACAAAATTGTTTTAAAATAACTTGAAAACATTTTGAATCTTTATAAAATTAATTATTTCAAATCGTTTAAAGTTTGAAGTTAAACATACATATGACAAAATCATTTTCTTTCTCAAATATGAAACCACATAATTCTCTACTTAGAGATTAGACTAAAACCCACGTAAATTCTCAACTTAGAGATACCCAATAATTATTTCATGAACTCATGGTCTAAAACTTTAATTTCTTATTGTCAAAAAGGCAACATCAGTTGGTGATTATTGCAAACTTTTCATTTTATAAATTTCTAACTTCTAATTTTTTTTTACTAAATCTCCTCCAATAAAGCTGTTGGAATGAAAATATGAGGGTAAGGAACTTATTGCAACATCCACACACACGATACAAGTGTAAATTTTATTTTGAATCATTTTTTTTTATAAGAGTAATTTAATGAAAAAGTAGTGGATTGAGAGAAACAACTGAAAAATAAGTTAAACAATATCTTTCAAGACATGAATTTTTTTAATATAAAAATCTAAGTTATTTGTATAAAAATAAATCAGAGACCAAATGGGAAAATTGTATGAAATAGCAAATTAAATGTTATAGCCATAGTTTATTTTATTTGTAATTCATAGCAAACATCTCATTTTTTTGTCATCTAGTTCTGTATACAATTAGTCATTTTCGGAATACAATTACCCATTTGATATACAAATGTATAAAATGCATTTGTGTTTATATAAAGCGAGAGAAAAGTGTATATACATATACAAATACATATATTTTCGTCTTATACACTTATAATTATACAAAAATATAGATCTTATTATACAAATTACAATGTATAAATGAATTTATATAAAACTGAATAATTTGTATAAAATTAGATGTATCTAGCGAATTATACAAATCAAAGTTCCATAGCAAACATAAAATTTGCTATGGAGTGCAATTATGCAACTATAGATATAACATACGAATATAATTTTTATATTTGCTATATGTGAAAGTTGCTCTTTTTCAATACTTAAAGGACTAAAGTGTATAGTTAAATGACCAATGATAACATTTTAAATAGTTTAAAGACTAAATCTGATAAATATATGATTAAGAGACTATTATAATTAAGAAACCAACCATTTATGACATTTCTTTATTCAAAACACAGGGAGACGGGGTGGACTTATATAAAAAAAAAATTGGAAAGTATTGTCCACTATTGGCTTTGTGCATTTATTAAAAAATTATAAATAGAAGGATACTTTTACACTATCACTTTATAATATAATATCTTAAAAAAAATATAATAGAAAAATAAATATAATTAATAATTAAGTCTAAATTTATGAACAAATACAAGAAAAAAAGAAGAAAACGTAGACACCCAATTCTCACCGAAATGCGTGTTGGGCCCACCTTTTTACAATGAGGGTTATTTGGATTTGTACAACATGAAAAGCTTCTAAGTACAAGAATCATGAAATACAAATATAACAAAATACCAAAAATATCCTCATAGATTAATTAGATGAGTATGTAGGGGAAACTTAGATAAATATACTATATTAAAAAAATATTTATCATTTATAGTAATAATATTTTTTTTCACTTGATCGCTTTTAATATATTTATAATACATATTAGTAGGGGTGTCAAAAATGAACCCAAACATAGGTAGCCCTCCCAGAATTTTAAGGGTTGGGCTCAAGATAATTTGAAGGGAAAATTACATAAATTCCATAGTTTTAATATGAAATTACAATCTATCCTTAATAAGTTTCTAATTACATTAATCCCTTAAGAATTAAACAAACCGAATACAATAATGAAGCTCGGATACATTAATATGTAGCTCGGATGCATTAAAAACTAGCTCGGATACATTAAATACTAGTTCGGATACATTAAAAACTAGCTCGGATACATATTATGTAGCTCGAATACATGAAATACTGGCTCGGATACATTAAAGAAATAAGGGATTTTAGAGATTTTTAAAAGTAATAGGGGATAATGGAAATAGTTGAAACAAAATGTGTGTATTTCTGTAATTTGTCCTAATTTGAATTGAGTTCAATCTCAACTCATTCAAGCCAACCCCATTCTAAGAGAATCCTCAATTGAGCCCAATTCAATCTCCAATTACAACCCGTTTTAAAACTCTTTACTAGTATTTTCCTATATTAAAAGTATGAATTATTATTTATTTAACATCTTTAAGGATTTATCTATCCATTTGGTACTCCTTTTTTTTTTTTAAAATCTTGAGCTGAAATTCGCATTGTGATTATATAAAAGTTAAATATCACTATGTTAAAATTATTAAGATTAATCGGGTCAAATTGGGCGTGTAACGACCCGTTTGGTCGTTTTGAGTACTAGAGCTTTTTATTTCATAAAATACTTTCCGATAGATTTTAAATGGGTACTTTGGACTATTCGTAACTACAATTATGAATTTAGTGGGGTAGTTTTAATAATTATTTTAGTTAGTGGTGAAAGGAGACAACATTAAAATTAGTAGTGGGCCACTTTTACCATTTTTATAATTGGTCATATAATAATTAGGGTAATGAATAATCTGTAAAAACAAATTGAGAAGAGGGTTTATTCGTGTGAAAAATACGCAGAGTAGCAGGCGAACTTCTCAGGTTTGGTTCTACGAATTGTTATATTTCTAGTGTTAAATTTTACATCAATAGTAATGTGGAGATGAATTGTCGTTAGACTGTAAGGGAAATTTGTGGGTATTGATTATTGACGCCTTAGGTTGAAAACTTTGGTGGAAACCTTGTTTGTTTAATCTACGTGGAACCTGCAGTCATTGGAAAAATTCCAACTGATCAACTTCAAGATAATGATGGGAATTGTTAAGGGGTAAGGAAATTACTGCTACATTTATATATGTGCATATGGTGTTGCAGGAGTTGGTTTTATGGACCGGCAAATTGGGTTTATTGAATGAAAGTGGGGGTGGTAATTATTTAATTGCACGGATTGTTCAATGATTAGATAATATAGGTCTCTGTTTGTTTTTTGTTATTGTAATTTTATTAAAGAATTGGATTGAAAACTTGTTAGGCATTCACGTGGGTTAAGTAGGGAATTATTGTATGACCTCTTAATGACTAATTAATGCTTTGCAGTGCACTAAGTTATTACATTTATGTATTTATATTATATAGATTGAATAGAGTTACACGAAAGTAAAGGCCTGGATACTGTACGTAATTTTAGTATCTTGTTAGGATTTAAGGTTAACATATTGAGATAGGTAATTAAATATTAGGTGAGTTTTCGGGTCTAGACTAGACATATTAATATGAGTGTTTGTAGACTCGTTAACCTACAAATTATGAATATATACTTGATAGATGGGAAAGGTTCGGAGACATTGAGGACAGGATAAACATTGGAGAGGTAGCTTGCTTGATTTCGGTTCTTCGGTGGAGGTAGGTTATGGTTTATTCTATTTGATAGATAAACTCTTAATAGCGATTGATATGCATTGAATGATACTATGAAGTTCTCTATGTACTTGATTGTGTGGTTGTGTGGCTTGGTTGTGTGGTTTGTGATTGGTCTAAAATCCTGAGACCGTGAGATTTATAATCTAAAAACCTCTCTATCAAAGTGATGCCTTGAATAAAGAAGGCTTGATGTAATATTATTAATGAATTGAAAAGTGGTGATAATAAATGATAAATTAATAATATTTTTGGATCGGAGTGTCACGTTCCGACACGGTATTTTTGGATCGGAGTGTCACGTTTTGACACGGTATTTTGGATCGGAGTGTCACGTTCCGACACGGTATTATTGGATCGGAGTGTCACGTTTCGACACGGTATAATTGGATCGGAGTGTCACGCTCCGACACGGTAACATTAAAGGAAAAAGATATTGAATTAACTTAATGTACTCAATCTTAATGAATGCATTTTCCCCAAACAAGTGTGATGTGGAGGCATGAGTCCTCGTGTGTGTGCTTGATATTGTGATTGATTACGTAATTGCTCAACTGTCACTTGTTCATGTTGTTGTTTCTTATCTTTGTTAAGTGCTATAGTTGACTTTATACTATTATTCATTGTATATTAGTTTCTATTTTGGGTTGGCCGATGATACATACTCAGTACATGTTGCCCCGTACTGAGCCTTACTTGTATTTTTCTTTGTTTTCCTTTTGTGGAGTGCAGCGAGTGTATCAGTGACTTCGACTCACCCTTGTTCTGGCCAATCTCCAGCACATCAGGTTCCAGGGTGAGCTATTCATTCCAGCTCGTGTTGGATTCTCTTGGTCCTGGCATGATGTCCTTAGTTTTTGGACATAAACTATTTTATTCATTTATTTTGGTGCCTTTAATACTCTTAGACCTAGTATTTGAATATTAGATGTCCTTGATGTGATGACTTTCAGATTTTGGGGATAATATGTAATAGACTTTAGAGGTTTATTTGATTGGTTATTTTAATAAGTTTTGGAGCTTCCGCGTTATTGTTGTTATTCACAGTTGAATTATTGGTATATGTTGGGGTTTAGATTCCTTGGTCCGCCCACTTAGGAAGTTGACTGTGGGTGCCACTCATGACTCAATTTTGGGTCGTGACAGGGCGGGTCAAGATCCAACCCGTTTTTTAGCCCATTTGAACTCAACCCATTTGAGCCCAAATTAAAATTTGGTGGGTTAAGACCCAACCCGATTTCTATTTCAATCCATTTTAATATCTTCAATTTCAACCCAAACCGCCCAGTTGACACTTGACACCCCTACACATTACATAGAACAAGTTATAGAACACATATAATACAAGTTTTATTGATTGATAATACATTTATCACACATTTTAATACACGTATAATACAATGTGTCAATTTCTTACCAAACAAGCATAATATATTTTAAAAAAACAGTTATAATTCATATATATTGCATACATAATTCACTTTTAATACATATTGTAGATTTAATATAATATTGTTATGTATTGCTATAAATTGTAATAAATAAAAAGTATTGTTAAAATTAATAATTATTTATTAATAGATACCTATCCAAGTAATTTTTTCATGTAGAGTATGATCTTAAGCCTCTATAAAAGCTTCTAAGTACAAGAGTCATAAAATAGAAATATAACATAATACCAAAAATATTCTCACAAGATTAACTAGCCACTTTTCCATATTATTATATTATTATATTATTATATTATATGTGTAATGATCTCGAGCCTCTATAAAACCAAAGGATTAGGTGTATTATTCTATATGAGTGAAAATTACAAGATTATATTACTTACTAAATAAGGATTAAGTTTTAAGAAAGATATGGTATATATAATCATGAACATGCACTGTTAAATTTTAAGAAAGATATGGTATATATAATCATGAACATGCACTGTTAAGTATTAAGAAAGATATGGTATATATAATCATGAACATGCACTGTTAAGTTTTGTCCTGATTTTCTTACTTTATTTTTCATATATTATTGACTTCGGTTTAACTAGTTATAATTAAAAAGATGTATGAATAAGACATATTTAAAGTAAAAGAATGGATTTTTTTGTTTAACTAGTCAAAATTACTTACTCAATTCCAAACAAGAAAATTCATCATGAAAATTGTACAATTCATGTTTTCTGTGGATAACAAATTAAAAATATGTGTCTATTTTCTGCACTAATTAATATTGTTTTAATTTGTGTCAGATGGGTTGATGAAACAATCTATCAAAGCAGCGCCCGTCAGCAAAAGGAGTGAAAGATATTCTATTAATGTTTTTAATTAATGTGTTATAATTAATTAATTAATGTGATATGTATTTGGTTTTTATGTAACAAAAATAAATATTTGTTGCTTGCAAATAAACCATTCATTATTTTTTGTCTTTTGAATACACCACACATTTTCCATGTGTTGATACTTGCATTACAATTTATAAATATTTCTTATATTATTCCTAGTTTTTAAGTATCTTTTAACTTATTATTTCATGATTGAGACTTAAAATTTTGAATGGACAAATAAAGATTATAATCTGTAGATATTTCTAACTCTAATAAACTTCAAATCAGTACGAATGCTACAAAAAATAAAATCAATTCAATATTAAGAATGACAATAATATAGATTATTTTGATCTTTATTTTTACATTGATTTAGATAATTTTAATAATTTTCACAACTTATAAAATTTTATATTTATATATAAAAGTACACCTTAAAAAATTGCGTACACAAAAAGACAGACAAGAATCTCTTGGGATTGTTGAAGCTGCTTTTCAAGTGGGAGATAGAAGCAAGGTAAAAGGGGAGCCAAATAGACTCAATCAGAGAGAGTTCATTAATAGAATAAGACATATTTAAAGTAAAAGAATGTTTTTATTAATAGAATAACAGTTATTAAAAAAAATTGTATCATTTAATATTTTCAAAACATATTAATTCTTCTTTCAATCAAATGCATTAATAAATATTATTTATTCCCATTTATAAATGCAATTTATCCTTTTACTAATATAAATGCTAACGGATTTTCTGCTACTTATAAAAATCAAGATATTAGTTACACTTTTATCACGGAGCCTATTTCTAGAGATATTAATTCTCTAATTGAAATGAAACAAAAGCATGTTGATTATTTACAACTTGAGATATTTAGTATGAATATATTCGATACTTTAAAATCTGCTAAAGTACAGGAAAAGATTAAACTAATTTCTGAAAGAATGGCCATTGATATTTGTGCTGATCATCCTAGTGCCTTTTGGAGTCGGAAAAAATATATTGTAACTCTTCCATATGAAGATGATTTCTTTGAGGAAAATATCCCTACCAAATCACGTCTTTGTCAGATGAATACCGAATTGGTTGAATTTTGCAAAAAGGAAATTGATAATTTATTACAAAAGGGTTTGATAAAGCCTTCCAAATCACCATGGTCGTGTACTGCTTTTTATGTTAATAACGCAGCAGAAAAAGAACGAGGTGTTCCCAGGTTAGTTATAAATTATAAACCTTTCACTACAAGAAATCTGCCTTATTGTGGCGGTAGAAGTCGCCACAAAAACTCCAAATGTTGCCACTAAAAGTTTATTGTGGTGACTTACTCTCCGTTGGTAGTAATTGTGTAACGAAAAGTTATTTGGGGCGACAAAAGGATGTCGCCACAAAAAAACACTCATCTGTGGCGACATAATCCGTCACAATTTGTTAACAAATATGCCACAAAAAAAAAATCGCAACATGACTATTTGTCAAGTCGCCACTAAAAACAAGCCCTTTAGTGGCGAGATTGCTGCCACAAAAACATATAAACTTTCTGTGGCAACCTTTGTCGCTACTAAACATTAATATCAGTAGCGACTCCTACCGTTGCAAAAAACGATTAACTATTAGTATAACCTTTCATCTGTTTGCTACACACTATTAATTAGCAGCGACTTTTTCCGCCACAAAATCAACTAATTATCAGTGGCATCTTTTATGTCAATGCAAAAAGTGATTTTTAGTAGTATCTAAAAATCACCACTAAAATTACTATAGCATTTGTGGCAACATTCATCTCATCACTGAAGAACAATATTTAATGTTTTGAATTAAATTCTCTAAAATCAATACATATATATAGCTATTAAAAATATCTATTTGTATTTCAAAAAATTAATACAAAAGGCATTTTCGAGTTAAATATTACAAATATTCCCAGTACTAGAAATTCAACTATACATTATAATATATATATATATATATATATATATATATATATAATAACATGCTAGTAGTTCAGTTATCGTTGTATCCATATACATATGGCCAAAAAGAAAAATCTTCCATTGCACGCCTTAAAAGTACTTCTTGATCATGCCCCATTGTTTAAGAACCTTGTCCCTGAAATTAGAAAAACACACAATCACTTTCTAATTCCCACAATCAAATGCTAATAATAACAATAGTAACATAAGACTTTAAAATCAACACCATCATAGTTTCAATACTTTATTTTTTTTTGTATGAAAATATATAATAAGATACTGGCAGTTGTTGTCATTCGAAAACCCACACCAAAAATTTTGATTGCAACACAACAAGCAAATCCTCTATTTAAATCAACAATCAGAACTATACATGATATGGACATTAAAATATCTAACACAGTAAGAGAATCTCATTTGTTCTCTTAAGTGCTACATCCATCACAAATCAAATTTCTAATTCTAGTGATGACTGAGAGATCCAGTAATAATAGTGTTATATTATAATAGTGACAGAAATTCAGTTACATTAGTTCATATTGTGTTAAAAAAGAGTAAACACACAAAAGGAAACAAGAATATGTCAAGAGGCTAAATTGATTCCAAGTTAGTCACTTAAGTAACAAGACACAATCTTTTCTAATATTAATAGCAGAGGCAGAACAAGAAACATTTACTCACATTACAAGACAACTTATTAAAAGCTTCATAATACTTTTTCATGCATACACGAGAGAGACTAGAAGACATAATACTTTTTCACAATTAAACAAAGATTTATCTCGGACTTAATCTTTTAAAAGAAAAACCAATCCACCCACAACTATAATCCCTTGATAACTGAGGCATTTCACGCTAAAAACAAAGAACCTGCATATAAGGGAAGTCAATAAACAGAGCTAACAACTTCCTAATATCAAAATCTTGAAAAAACAAACAAATGCCACATACTCTTTCTTGATATGTGGTAGAAAATGCCTTCACTGAAAGGCAAATAAGATCTTTAAATAACATTTGAGATTTTACGACGAGAAGAACAGACAATGAAAGGAGAAGAATTGTTCAGGAGCAAGAGAAAGTACCTGTTGCATTCTAGTCATGATAGCGGCCATTTGTTCTTGAAACATCTTGTCCACTTCGCCTTTCATGTGTTCACGCTCCTCTTCCAATTTTTTTTGCAAATCTTCTTCCATATTTCTTTTTAAATCAGCAGCCATTTGCTCTCGTTCTTCTTGTAATTTTCGATCCATATCAGCTTGCATCTCTTGACGCATACTTTCCATAGCTGAAGACACACTAGCCTCTATGTCTGCCTGTTGTATTTGAGTCTTTTTAGGAGGTTTCTTTCCGTATCCTTTCCCCCGAACATAGCCTGATCTCTCACCAAGAACTGAAGATAAGATATCATCCCTAGTCATGCGATGCTCGATCTCTTCAGATTGTTGTTCAACAACAAGTTGCTGGAGCTGACTCTACAATAATACGCAACCATTTACACAAAAAACATAACTTACATATTGGAAGTAACTTGTAGTAGGTCAAAAAGATAACAAGGCAATTATTTTAGGGAATTACATGAATCTGTTGTGATTGTGGATCCAACCATTCACGTTCTCCATTAGTATTTTTACGTGTGTGTTGAATCTCCCAAACTTTATCTGCTGTGTCTTTTTCTCCCGATTCAGGATTTCTCTATAATATAGTCCAATAAGAAAAAAAATATATATGAGCAGATGTATATAGGTAGCAAAGAAGTATATGAAATAATTGAGGAACAAATATATTTTCACCGTAGATTCCTCTACTTCTGCAAATGATCTTGTACCACAAGAATGCTTAGTTATTTGTTTTTCTCTATTTTTTCTGTTTCTCTCACTGACAACCTGCACCAAGTCAGGAGATCAGAAAATATTTATCCTAATGTGCTACTAAAAGAGTATAGTCTGTTCATGTCCTATTCTTCTTCTTCTTCTTCTTCATATTCACGCAGTAGTAAAGTAAAGGGTAGTGTTGTGTTAAATTTTGAGAAACTCAAGTGTTTAGATGATGTTGTTACTCTCTTCCATCAAATGGTTACAATGAAGCCTCTTCCTGCAGTTGTCCATTTCTCTAAATTGTTTAACAATATGATAAAGATGAAACATTACTCTACTGTCCTTTCTCTTTTTCGACAAATGCAGAAATTAGGCATCCCAATTAGTGATTTCATCTTAAGTAGCATGATTAATAGTTATTGCCTGATGCATCGTGCTGATTGTGCATTTTCGGTGTTACCCATATACTTAAAAAATGGCGTTTCATTTGATGTTGTCACCTTTACCACTCTAATAAGGGGACTATTTGCTGAAAATAAGGTTAAAGATACTGTTGAATTGTTCAAAAAATTGGTGAGAGATCAGCGGGGCCTGCCCCTGATTTATACAGTTATTGTACTTTGCTTGATGGTTATTTTAAGTACGGACTTGTTGAAGAAGCTATATAAGCATAAGTAAGTTACCTTGAATTTTTCACTGCCAAAATACTTAACTAGGTATTTCCAATCCTCCAACTCAACATCCTCAGGACGATGCGACAATCTGTCTTCATCGGTACTATAGGCAGAGTAACAGTTATGCAATCGAGCTTTCCAAGCTCTAAAGAGTCTTTGCATAGTGCTTATCACAAAGCCTTGTAACTTATGCTCTCTCAGTCCATCACAAACTTCAAATTTGTCCTAAACACATTGTAATATTAGATTTGATAAATCAGGTAATCTAAAGGCAATACAAAATTAAAAGTGATTTATTACCTTGACCTTATACCACATTGCTTCTCCATGTTTTAAAATAATCTTTTGCCAATTTCCATCTCGGAACGAGATACTGCTCCTCATGATCAGGCCAGAGTAATTAACAATATCTCTAGCCCCGTAACCCACAAACTCTATCAATGTCATATGGAATGATTACTTTGATTTTTTCTCCACACTTGGTTTTAATATCAACAGTTTTAGATTTATATTTTCCTCTTCCTCTCTTTCTATTGACGTGAGAAACTGCAAAGCAAATAAAAGCTCAAAGAACATAGTATCAAATAGTTCTTGTATAACACTATTAATGCAAAACCAAAATATACTAGTATTCTGCCACTTAACCAACATACTTTCTTGTATAAAAAAAATAATAGTTGAACAGCAACAAACTAAAACCCCAACAGGTATCCTCTAACAACAATCGGGTAGAACACTAGTCAGTCGTTTCCTACTAAGAAGGGAGGTGAACTAACCTGTTCCAGTTTCAACCTCCGGAGAGGGAGTGTGCTTTCTTCAAGATTTCTGGATGATTGTGTCTCTAGAGATGTTCTTGGGAGAGGGTGACTTGATATTTGGCCTATCGGTAGAGATCCTTGATTTGGGTTAGATGATTGTTTTGCTTCTAATGATATTTCAGTAACTCTTATTGGTTGTAGTTGTGGCTGAGACGTAGTTCCAAAACTTTCACGTCCTCGAGAATTGCCACGCCCACTTTTTACACCGCCTCTTCCAATTTTACCTCGTCCAGTTCCTTTCATTTCCTGCAACATCAAATAAAAATCACAAGTATCAAAATAAGAAATTAAAGATGATTAAGAATATGTCTACATGCCAAATAAAATATCAATTCGTAAAATAAAGTAATTCATCGACGGCCAAATAAAATATCAATCCATAAATTTAAGAAATGTGGGATATTTTGCTGACAACTGCTGCTTAATTGGTGAAAATGTAACTCACTGATTCTACTAAAAACAAAGATCAATTTATAAAGCTAAAGCCACAAGCGTTATGAATTAATTTCATCTTAGTCTCAAAAGAACAAAATACAAAGAACTTCCAAAAAACATGTAGACATCTATATGAACCGTCTTTGTTTCTCAATCTTCAGAAGGATGTATCACTGTCCTCTCCATCATTATCAGCAAGTGACTCTTCTTCACTTTCTTCATCCTCGGATACATCTATATGATGGTCCTTAATAAAATCATCTTCCTCATTTTCTTGATGATTAGTATGCAAAACAGTTTCTGGTTCAATATCATCTCTATGTAAAGACACCTCAATATTAGTTTCATGATCATTGGTATTCAAAATATTACATTCGACTTTCTCTTGTTGATAAACTTCGTCATTTATTAATTCCTCTTCAACATCAGGCATATTAAAAAGGTCCCGAGGATTTGTCTTTACAACAACAAGCCAATTTTTATCGATCATGTCATTCAAGTAGAAGACTTGTTCAGACTGAGATGCCAACACAAATGGCTCATTTGTATTCAAAGCACAATGAGTATTTACACTTGTAAAACTATATTGGTCAATCTTATATCCTCTTCCTAGGCGAGCCACATCCCACCAATGACACTTGAATAGATAAACTTTTCGATTTCCCACATAACGCAACTCATATATGTCCTCCAATACACCATAATACTCCTTATTAGAGTCTGCATCATCTCCTCTCACAAGAACTCCACTGTTCTGTGTTTTTATCACAAGCTCTTTTGTTTGAAACCTAAATCCATTCACCATAAATATCAAATATCGATGCACCAATGGTTCAGGACCGACAGCTAAGCTTATGAGCTCATCAGTTGCACGTCCTTGTGCAGCTAGTACAAATATCTACAAAAATCAATAAGACTTGTTTATAATGAAATGTCAACACTAATAGTAAAGCGTTGTTGAAGTAAACACTTACACGTGCACGAAACCACTCAATAAATTTGTTATTATGTATCCCTTGAGGTCTCGTTGCACCTTGTATTTCCATTTCTCTCATGTATTCCCTATGTTTTGTGTTAGTAAAGATTAAGTAAACTATCTCAATATGAAATTATATTTGAATTAAAAAAAGACTTACTCCATGAATGGTGAAACATCTTCACAATTTTGAAGAACATACATACATGCTTGGTTGAACTCATCATGAGGTAGTCTGATTCCATCTGAAGCCCCTTTTGTTTGCCCATTTTTTTTAAAGATAGACATCTCACCATTTGATTCAAATCCATCATCATTTCTTGTTGGTTTATTAAACTTGGTGGAGATATTTTTTAAATATATTCAGCCAAACGTAAGGTTTTCCTTTGCCATATGACCTTGAACAATTGAGCCTTCTGGACAACGTGGGTTGCGAACATCTGACTTAAGTATTCGCAAATACCTATATATAGATTTCTTATTAATATAATTATAGAGTATTACATTTTAAATACATTGGCATTCAAATTATAAATTATATGTTACCTCTCAATAGGGTACATATCCCGATATTGAACTGGTCCACCAAGTTTTGCCTCACTTGCCAAGTGTATTGGCAAATGAATCATGACATCAAAAAATGACGGGGGAAAAACCATTTGAAGTTTGCACAATATGATAGGAATTTCAGCCTCTAGGATATCAAGATCTTCAATGGTCAGACACTTAGAGTATAAATTCTTGAAAAATTTGCCTAAGGCTATAATTGGTTCACACACTTCCTTAGGCAACAAACCACGTATAGCTATTGGTAAAATGTCTTGCAATAATACATGATGATCATGACACTTCAATCCATGTATCTTTTTCTCAAGTACGTTCACACACCTTGAAATATTTGACGAAAAGGCATCTGGAACCTTTAAATTAGCCAAGAATTCACATAACTTCAACTTCTCTTGAGAATATAATGCATAGCAAGCAGCCGACAATAAAATAGTATCCCCATCCTCAATTGGATGCAATCCTTGCCTAATTCCAAGGTCCACCAAATCATATCGACTTTTCAATGTGTCCTTTGTCTTTCCAACTCTACTCATCACGGTCGATAAAATATTGTCGGAGACATTTCTTTCTATGTGCATCACATCAAGGTTATGTCTTAACTTAAGACTCTTCCAATAAGGTAATTGAAAAAAGATACTTTTCTTTCTCCAATTGTAAGCATTGTTAGAAACATTACGCTTTCGCTTTTTCCCTTTACCAAAACTCACATTGCCTAACTCTTGTATCTGCATAAGTGCTTCATCACCTATTAAAGGGCTAGGTGCAACCCCCATTTCAACTTTCCCATCAAATAACACCCTATTTTTACGCCATGGATGGTTCATAGGAAGGAAGCGACGATGACCCATATAGCACAACTTATTGCGCAAGGAAATCGATTGTATGTCTTTATGGCAACAAGGGCATGCAAGCTTGCCTTTGGTTGACCATCCTGAAAGGTTTCCATACGCGGGAAAGTCATTAATCGTCCACATGAGAGCCACACGCATAAGAAAATTAGATTTTGTGTGCGCATCATAAGTCTCCACCCCATCCCATAGTTTTTTCAACTCTTTAATCATGGGTTGTAAGTATACATCAATATCATTGCCTGGAGATTTAGGACCTGGAATAAGAAGTGGCATCATGAAATATGAATCTTTCATGCAATCCCATGGTGGCAAATTATATGTAACTAGAACACAGGCCAAATACTATGATTTGAACTCATATTTCCAAAAGGTTGGAACCCATCACTTGCTAAACCTAATCGAACATTTCTTAACTCAGATGAAAAAGAAGGATAACGCTCATCAAATGATTTCCATTCTATTGAGTCAGATGGATGACGTAAGACACCGTCATCAATATTTTCCTCCTTATGCCACCTCATCTTCTTTGATGTCTCTTTTGCCATGTATAATCTTTGAAGCCTTGGTTTGATTGGAAAATAGCGCAATACTTTATGAGCTACTTTCTTGCCTTTGTTTTCTAGTGATTTCCATCTAGATATTCCACACTTTGGACATGATTGGGCATTGACGTAATCGTGCCAATATAAAATACAATCATTCTGACATGCATCTATTTTTGTATACCCCAAACCTAGGTCACGAAGAATTTTCTTAGCTTCATAAAAAGAACTAGGTAATAATGACCCTCAGGAAGAACTTCTTTAAAGAAGCTTAATAACTCATCCATCGATTTGTTGCTCCAATGGTTGAGGCACTTCAAGTGAAGTAATTTAATAACAAAAGATAACTTTGAGACTTTTGTGCAACCAGGATAAAGTTCTATCTGAGCGTCTTCCAACAATTTGTAGAACTTTGCTGCATGCATAATTGGTTCTTCATTTTCCTCAGACGAATTAATATTATTCCCCATAAATCCACAAGCGTCATGAATCATTTCAATAATGTCATCTTCTTCAATGTCATCAGCTTCTACTTCAGCACTACATGTGGCATTAGAGTTTTCAACTCTAACTAATACTTCTCCATGCAAGTCCCACACTTTATAAGAATCCCAAAAGCCCTTTTTCAATAAGTCACCTCTTACATCAATTCTTAGCTTGAACACGGTGTTCATACATCCTCTACAAGGACAGCGAATCATGGTATTCACTCCAGATTGACTGAATGCCCAATTAAGAAAACCTTCAACTCCATCTCTATATCTTTGGTCAACTCTATTCCTAATATTTAACCAACTTTTATCCATTCCTATTCTCAACAGAAAACAATTCATTAATTTAATTTTTTTACAATGATAAACAATGGACAGAGAAGCCCAGATAAATAGAATTAAACAAAGAGAAGTGAGGATCAGCTAACTAGAAAGAAACGCACAAAGTGTAGTAAATAAATCACTGTATAAAAAAAATGTAAGTACTCCATTCTCCAACAAATGTGTCAATTCTTTAACAAGTCAAACAAACGATTTTTGTATAATTAGAGTAAGTATTTTGCGGTAGATTAAAAGAAAATGTAATGTTTATTTTACAGATTTTACATTATAGATTTGGACTGTCAATAATCTACTTCTATCATATAATTATATAATTTCAATCCATTCTAGGAGCAGATTTTAGGCCAACAAACTTTTTTTTTGGTAAAAGAAGATGGTTATATATATATAAAATGAATCAATACAATCAGGTGGCTACAGATCTACTAATACTAGGATTAATAGTACTAGTACTAGATATAATGTTGCCAGAAACTTTAACGTTACAGGGATTCTTAGCACTATTAGCAAAACTACTAATTCTCTTGTCCAACAAACTATCAAATGGTCAACACACCATAATTGTTAGAATCTCCAAGCTCAATGGAACTATAACAGAAAACGCATACATAAATCACCAATCGAAATGAGATATTTACATGTACACAAATCGCAGCTAAATGAGACACTACTTTTACTTTGAATCATGTTCATACTATTTTAAACATAATTCACAATTCACAATTCATAGCAAATAGAATCTGAAATCAAGTTTAGAGGAGTCATTAAACATTGTGTAACGAATCAGAGTACATATAAAGAAATAGGTTTCAAAATGTCTCAAGTAAAATGAGTTGTTTCCCAGATGAAAACTACTATTGAATCACTAACAGATTCATTTTTTCTTCATAAAAATGGAGTGTAAGAAAGTGTGTAATTTTTAGAAACCAATTATGGTAAATAACATTAACTTTAAGCAGCTTCTTTAGAAGATTATTTAACATTACAAAATGAAAGAATTCCAATGAAGTGCTTGGAATAATAGCTTTCTTGGAAGTCAACAAATTAAAAGGAAAAATGGAAAAGGTTCTTGTTCTCTAACTTCACATGTTATCCCCTCAATGTTTTACATCACACTTTTCAAGCACTAACCGCAATTATATTTTCTATCATAAATGGCCACAACCATACACAACAGTAGCAGTCACATTAGCATTACATATTCGTTCTTTTGAAAGTCTGTTTCCATAAACCTGCCTTTTGAGAGGCATTTACCTTCTTACTGTACCTATATAGGAAGAAAGGCTTTTACCATATCAAAGCGTGACTGTACCATGTTTTAAATTTCCAATAAACACACAAGACTTTATGCTTTCAGTGACTATGGTTGATTTGGATAGAAGAAATTTACTTAACTTTCACAGTAGAAACCCAATAGAATCATCGAAACGAAACATTAAATCACTTATTTTAACCCGAGGTAATTTTAACGAAAAGAAACTCTTTTCCCCTGTATAAACCATTGAACTTAAGGTATTCAATGTATTTTAAACAGACAATCACAATAACAATATCAAAAATAAACTTCCAGCTTACCCAAAGAAAGAGATTACTCAGACATGACTTTCAAGATCGAGAAAACAAAATAAAAAATATTAAAATATGGATAGACATGAATCGTACCTTCAAAACTTCAAACAAAGAACAAGTTCAATTGAACGAGACACTCTTCCACTGATTTTCAAATTAGGAACTTTTTCCCTTCCTCCTTCGACTTTAGAGAACCCTATTCCTACATAATTTCAACTGGGTTAAAGAAATTATATGTGAAATCGAAAATACAAATAGCAAGAAAGGGATTTGAGCACATACCTGATGTAATATATACTTTAGAGAACCCTATTAGTGAAAAATTGAAGAATATTCAGCAAAAAAACCCTATTCCAATAGATTTGAGGAAGTATTAAACCAACAGACACTACTTCTTCCTCCCTTTTCACAGATTTGAACAAAGAGGAAAGATATTTTTCTTCCTCATTTTCCCAAATTTGAGCAAAGAGGAACGAGTTTTTCTTCCTTCCTTTTCCAAGATTTGAGCAGAGATATGCTTTTCTTCTTTCCTTTTGCTATAGAAAACCCATTTGAGCTAAGAGGAACATTTGCTTATGTTAGCTTGAGCAAAGAGGAACAAATGACCCTTTAGTTTTTATTTTAACTACAACCTTCATTTTATTTTATTTATTTTTTATTTTAAATTAATATTAGAGGCGACCTGATCGCTACAAAATTATATTTAGAGGCGACGTTTAATAAGATGCTACTAATATTTGGAGCAAAAATTTTCATTTCAGCGGGAGAATAATTTTAGATTTAGTGACAATTATTAGTGGCGACACAAAATAAGTCGCATCTAAAGATAAATGTTCAGGAGCGACAACAATTGTTGCCACTGAATATGTAGCTTCTGTAGCAAAAAACAGAGTCGCCACTAAATATCGTCACAATAAGTGTTGTTTCTTGTAGTGTTTAAATAAATTTTTAACATGGATTAGGTATCCTATTCCAAACAAAAGGGATTTATTATCAAGATTATATGATGCTAACATCTTTTCAAAATTTGATTTAAAATCTGGATATTGGCAAATCTAAATATTTAAAGACCATTCTTATAGAACGACATTTAATGTTCCGTTTGGACAATACGAATTGAATGTAATGCCCTTTGGTTTAAAAAATGCTCCCTCGTAATTTCAAAAGATTATGAATGATATTTTTAATCCTTATTTGGATTTCATCATAGTTTATATTGATGATATTTTGGTATACTCAAAGACTCTTGAAATGCATATTAAGCATTTAGACATTTTTAAGAAAATAGTTAAGAAAAATGGTTTGATCATAGCTAAACCTAAAATGAGTCTTTTTCAAACAGAAGTTAGATTTTTGGGTCATTTGATTTGTCAAGGAAAAATGACTCCTATTCAGCGATCTATTGAATTCGCATCAAAATTCCCTGATATTATTACAGATAAGACACAATTGCAGATATGCACGAAGCCCAACCATATGAAGAAGAAAGTCCAGTGGATTCACTGAAGAAAGCCGAAGATTTTTTGGCAAAATTAAAGGACAAAGTGTAAAGCTTAGGCGCGTCGGTAGCGGGCCCGCGCTTCTGTAGCAACAATGTTCACCAACAGTAAATACATTGTTACCAGGACCCAGATAGGGGCTCAGTATCCTGTACAAAGATGCTTTCTTTTTCTATAAATAGGTTGTTTTTCTTTAATTGAGAGCAGGTTTTAGAAACCCTCTCCCCTTCTTTCTACTTTCTCTCTCCCCACTTGTAAAATATTTTCAAGTATTGTAAGCTTACCGGACTTTGGCCGGAGGAATAAATAGTGGTGTTTAATATAAGGTACTTCCTTTTATTTTTAGTTTTATCTTATTATCTTTGCGTTAAGCCGTGACTATGTCCGGCTAAAAAATTATATCTATGCCGGATAACTAACTTCTCTTTTATATAAACCATGAACGGATCTAAGCTTTATTTAAATATAGAAGAATTTTAGTATGGCTTCTCGACTTGATTCTGAGATTGAGGTACAGTCGAATCTAGTACTACTTTTATTGGCTTTGTCTTTGTGACTCTGTCTGATCAGTCGTTGTTTTTTGCCCGAAAAAGAGTTTGATAAGTAAGGCGCTTAATACCCGGTTAGAACTATCAGACACATGGGCTCAATAAAGTATGTATTAGGTTCTTGACAGGCCCTTTGCTTGGGTAAAATAAATAAACCATGCAGTTTGAGAAACTATGTTAAAATTCTTGTGTATTTCGATTCTTATGTAGTTGGACTACCTCTAAGGATATTGACTTACTTGATCTATGACTGGGTGGCGTGAGTTTTAGCCCGAAAAAGAGTTTGATAAGTAGGGCGCTTGATACCCGGTTAGAACTATCAGACACATGGGCTCAATAAAAGTATGTATTAGCTTCTTGACATGCCCTTTGCTTGGGTAAAATAAATAAACCATCTAGTCTGAGAAACTATGTTAAAATTCTTGTGTATTTCGATTCTTATGTAGTTGGACTACCTCTAAGGATATTGACTTACTTGATCTATGACTGGGCGGCGTGGGTTTTAGCCCGAAAAAGAGTTTGATAAGTAGGGCGCTTGATACCCAGTTAGAACTATCAGACACATGGGCTCAATAAAAGTATGTATTAGTTTCTTGACATGCCCTTTGCTTGGGTAAAATAAATAAACCATGCAGTCTGAGAAACTATGTTAAAATTCTTGTGTATTTCGATTCTTATGTAGTTGGACTACCTCTAAGGATATTGATTTGCTTGATCTATGACTGGGCGGACCACCCCCAGGTCAGTGACTGACTTGCGGTGTTGGGCCCATGCTCAGAGCGTTTTGGATTGATTTTTCGCTTATGACTTAGCACATGATTCATCTTTAAGGGGTTTAATTAATTTAAATCAAACAATAATGTTAGAGTCAATCAAAAGAAAATAATAAATAATCGCAATTAAATTTGGGGCTTTCAGGCCTGAATTCTCTGCTGTCTGAAAGGTAGGCTAATGACCCAGTTTCGAGTCTGCTGAAACTTATGGGTTTTGGCCCATTTCTTTGTGTATATCAGCTGTATATATTTATCGTATATCAGCTCCTTCCACATGTGTATTAGCTTTCATTTTGTTTGTACTTCCACTTCCTTTTCTCGAAGACACCTAAGGCTGACTCGATAATGAATTGGGTTTGGGAGATGGGCTGGAAATTTGGAAAAAAATGGGCTGATTGGAATTGGGTCGTTGGGCTGCTGAAAAGTGGGCTGAAATTGGGCCTAAATTGGACTTAAAATTGTGTAGAGAGTGGTTAGATTTGCAATTAGGAATGACTGCATGAATTTAGATTATAGTCGATTGGAATTTAGAGCATAGCTATGTTGAATTAATTTAGTAAATTCAGCTAGTAATTAAATAAGACGAATTAGTATTAATTAATTAATGAACTTCTTTATCTTAACGAAATGAATTAATTAAGTTATTTATAAACTTATTAACTCAAAAATATAAACTATTGATTAACTAACCGAATTAACAAAATATTTAAGTAAAAATAAAATATTTTTTGAATGACTTTTGAATATTCATAAAATGTACTAATTATATATATAATTATAAAACCATACATATTATTTAAAAATTATAAAAAAAATACAAAATTGTTAAAAAAATAACTTGAAAATATTTTGAATCTTTAGTTCAAAAAGTATTTTTACATTAAAAAGGGAAAGAAATTGAATAGTAGAAATATAATAGAAAACTAATGGAGTATTTTAGAGATAACAAAAACATGTTAAGGATAAAATTGCACTTATAAATGATAAATCGTAAGTTTAGAATGATCAATATATGATTTATAATTGATTTTAGTATATAACACGGGACTTGTAACCTTTATTCGATATTTCCAAATACATAGACAATAACTCACTCAGTATATATAGTCCCACACGATCGATTTCAAGAGGTTAAAATATATGCATACCTTACTCTTTCTTTATCAAATAAAAATTTTATTTTATTTTCAACTATAAAAAAAAAAAAAAAAAAAAAAAACACAACATTTATGAGTCATAATTAAACAGTATAGCAACACTAGCACAACAACAACAATAATTAAATAACAAGTCAACAACAAGAATTAAAAAAAAAAAAACCTATAAAAGGCAACAACAGGAATAAAATAAATAATTGTTCTCTATAAAGTCGTCCCTATACCTAAAAAATTCGAAAAAAATAGATGACATCATCAATAAAATATTAAATTCATAAAAATTTAATAATTCTGAAAACATACATATGGAAAATACATCGTACACACTACACTCAAAACAATAATGAGTTATTTATTTGCAAACATCAAATATTTTTTATTACATAAAATCCAAAAATATTACATTAATTAAATTAAATACACATGGTACATTAATTAATATAATAAACGAACTATATGTATCTTTCACTCATTTTGCTCATGTATGTAGCTTCATAGATGCTTCCTTAGCCCTGCGACACAAATTAAAACATTAATTAGTGTAAAAAAATCAATTTAATAGGGGTAATTAACATTTTTTCAATATATAATTAATTAAGTTACATATTAGGAAGTATTATACAACAAACAAATTAAATGTATATGTGCATTTTTTTGGGCTACAAATAAAGGCAATAAAAGTCTTTATAATACAATTATTTTAAGAAAACACGTTCAAAATTCTTTCAAACTCGTCAGCAAAGTTGTGACTCTGACTTAACTCGATAGGATAATCAAGATGCATGCAATTTGATTTTAACTTTGTAAATTCCTTTACGTTCAATTGGACTAAGAAATACTCGTCAACAGTGGCGGAGCCACATTATCATTAGATCCGAACCCCCTTCGGCGGAAAATTATATGATATTTACATGATTAAAATGATTTTTTAGGTAAATATAATAGATGTTGAACCCCCCCCCCCCCCTTCGACTATTTCGTGTGTCTATTTCTTCAGTTTTTAAATCTCCTTACCGATAATTTTGGCTCTGCCACTGCTCGTCAACCATTTCGTGTTCATGTAGAATAATACTTCAATCACCAATTATACCAATCTTTTTTTTAAGTGAAAGTTAAAATTCCTTAATTAAATAGTTATATCTCTTCATTACATAAAAAGTCACATATATAAATAGAGATAAATTTGAAAGAATGTAATTAACATTTTTTTTTATAATGTGAAATATTATTTATTTAAAGGCGGAATGATTTGAGATAGCCTTATATTCGGTTTTATTAGTCAATTGGACCTTCTACGATTGTCACTTGGTCAACTGAACTTTTAAACTCATTAGAACAACAATATTTAAACCCCTCTAATCATTGGCTGAACCTATTTGACAATAATGTTGTTGAGTTGGGAAAATGCTCGATTAAACACATTCAAAAGCGAATGAATACAATATTTTACAATGATTAATTACCTGTGAATTTTGACGGCCTACTTAGTTATCCATCCTCTAATGTCGAAGGAGCTTCATGTTCATCGACGTTATGGTTGTTCCGGCCGCGACGCCGTATGATAATGTGGAAGCACCACCATAGAGCTATGGTTACAATTGTATAAATGAAGGCAAATTTGAGAGCTAAGGTAATTGTAATGTGGATGTTCATGATGAACTCCATGATGTATTTCTATCTCTTACAATAGTATAATATAAATCAACAAAAATTCGATCGGTTGGTTTTTTTATAGAGGTATTATTATATACGACGTTGATTAAATTAAACATACTATAATAGGTGGGTCCCACTTTCAGTCAAGGTCTTTTCTTTTTAATTAATGAGTTCAACTTCTTCTTCTTCTTTTTTTTTTTTTTTTTTTGGGGAAAAGAGTAATATATTTCTTGGTCGTCTAGCTTTAAGGAGTCGACACAACTTTTGGGTTTCAGTAATTGTAAATATTGGTAAAAATTTGCCCACACCTGATGTATATACGAAACAATTGCAATTTACATTATTACATGATTTGATGAAGTAAAATACATGTTAATTAAGTAAGGTTAAGTAAAAGGCTAAACACATACACAACCCCTCAAACTTGCCCTCATTTTTCATTTTGGTACTCCAACTTAGCATTGTTCCATTTTAAACCCTTAAACTCCATTTTTTCCGTACCATTTACACACTTATACTATTTTTTATGATTTGTTTTTATTTAATTGCAATTTCTTATTTTTTAAAAAATAGACGTGTGCCTGTTAATTTTCGTAAAAAAATTAAACTTTCACAAACGAACCTAAAAGTTTTCATAATATTATTTTTTGATATTTCTCTGTATTTTTGCATGAAAATAAATTGACGAAAGTTCTTTGATTTTCTTTCTTAAACATTCAATTAAATTAAATAACACTACTTATTTATTTTTTCTTATCATCTAGGCTATCTAAATTTAACGCAAATACTCACTTTTAATTTTTAATATAAATCAATACGTATAAAAAAACCCATCTTCAAAAAGACTCGACTGACTTTGTTAATAACACTACTAAAAAAAGACTCTTGTTCATTGCTAATAACACTACTAAACAATGTTAAAACTCGACTGACTTTGTTAGGTTGTCGGTGATTTTAAAGAAAGAAAACCAATACAATTTTGTCGGTTATTTTTCACACAAAAATAGATAACACTCTTAAAAAGAAATTATTTTTTTAAAAAAAGATTTATTTTTTGTTAATTTTTATTTTTTTAACTAAAATTAATTGACACATGTCGATTTAAATTAAGAAGTTGCAATTGAAGAATATATATAAAAATAAAGAAATCATAAAAATAGTATTTCGTGTTAAAATGGTACATAAAAAATGGAGTTTAAGGGTTAAAATGAAACAAGACTAAGATAAAGTGTTAAAATGAAAAATGTGGACAAGTTAGAGGGGTTATATATGTGTTTGGCCTAAGTAAAATGAACAATAAATTCAAACACATGACATGCATGTATTGGATTGGTGTATACACCAAGTGCGGATAAATTTTACCCACAAATATTTTGATGATCTGACTTGTGAATCATGGTAATATATAAATCATATGAAATTTAGGGCCAGTTTGTCCATATGAGACAAAATAGAAGTTGTGAAAACTATCAAAATTGAGGCAAAATTTCATAACAAAAGTGTAATACAATATGACAAAATTATTATAAAAAAATTTAGAACATTTATTGATTAAATTTTAGTTCAATAAAAAATAAAATTGAATGTGAGTGTACGAATAAAATATCATATTAATTTAAGAATATTCGTAAATCGTTTTAACCCAACAAATATATGACTGGGCATTGCAACTTAATAATACATTATGCAATAATTTGATACCCAAATTAATTTTTTAAAATATATAACTTCTACTATTATATTCTAAATAAGAAAATCAGTTTAAGTCCTTCATAAACCCATAAAAAAAAATTAAAACCAAAATAAAAAGCTCACACACGGAGAATACACACAATATATTTATTTATTTTTAAAAGTCAAATCTGGATTACAAATCTACATAGTGTCAAGAGGGTTCAATAGTCCATGTCTTATGGACTCCGCCATATGGATAACAACCTCGTTAAGAAAATTGATTCAAACCGTTTAAAAGACCATTATACCCTTTTTATGTAATGCCAAAAATTGACCTATTAAAATCATTGCTTCTAGAAATAAATAAATAAATAATAAGCTCAAGTCACTTTCATTATTCATAACAAAAAGGTTGACACAAATTTTAAGTTTTCATATTCTGCTCTCTTTTCTACTTCTCTACTTATTTACTTTTCTTTTCTTCTATTATTATAGTAAAAGTAAAAGGGTGGATAAAATTGAGGTATCAACGTGTGTGCTTGTGGTATTTTTTTTAAGGAAAAAACTCAATAATGTCATCAAACTTTTAGAAAAGGCTTATTTATGTCATTTGTTAAAAGTTTGGTTCATCTATCTCATGGTTGTTGACGAAAAGGCTCATCCATGCCATTGTTGTTAACTCCAATTTCGCAAAGCCATTTTTTACACTCCAAACAAGTTTTAACACTTTTGAATTGAAATTTTGGATCAAATATACTCTTTTTTCTTCCTTAAGAACACATAAAAAACATTAACAATTCACAAATTTTAAACTTCTTCAATTCTTCACGAAATCACCTCAAATTTCAAGAGTAGTTTCCCTCCGAGCTAATTATACACCTCGAAGTCAGCATACGTAATTAATGGTTAATATTAGTCGCGAGTGATAATTATAGCAAACTATAGCTATGATAAATAATTAAGTAGTATAAATTTGCTTAACCGCGTAATTTTCACTAAATAAAAAGAGCAATTGTTTTGAAAACAAAATGGCCCAAAAAGCCCAAAAATAGGAGAGTCCAAATGCAAAAATTGGCAACAAAGATTAGGTGAGGAAGATATTCAGGAAAAAGTCTAGATTTATTTTTTTGTTGGATAATACTCCCTCTCTCTCTCACTACTTGTCCACTTTTGAATTGATACATTTATTAAGAAAATAATGATCGATATTGTGAGTTTATCATTTTACCCTATTAATTATGAAGTGAAAGAATTAAAAACTTAAGATTTTCAAAAAGTTTTATCTTTTTCAAAGTAATTAATTGAGGGTATAATAGGTGAAAAAAATGTTGTCCCCTCTTGATTTATCAAAATAGACAAGTAATTAGGGACAACTGAAAAAAAGAAAAGTGGACACGTAATTAGGGACATAGGGAGTACTAATTTGAGTAGATTATAAAATTTTCTTTTATCGGTAATGTATTTATGCTTTTTCCAAAAATAAATAGAATCTAATTGATAGTGTGTATATATTTTTCCTAAAAAACAAATAGAATGCAATTGGTAACTGTATTTATATTTTTTCCAAAAATAAACAAAACCAGCTAATAAATAAGCTAATTCAACATTCAAACATTCAAATCAAAGCTCCAAAAATGATAAATAGCCAATGGGTGAAGGACAATTAGTATTTTTTTTTTTGTCAAATTTTCAAAGGTATGTATTTTTTTTCTGCTATGTGTTTTAATTTCTTAACAAAGATGGTGTTTAAGTCGATTTCATACGATTTAAAATGCTGGACAAAGAGTTGTGGAGACGTAAAAAAAAATCAAATTAATGCATTTTACACCAGTTTTATACCTTCATTAAAATATCAAATTGTTAGAAATGCTTAAAGTATTAGTCTTATTCTAAATTTTATTGCTTCATTTATTTGTTAAAAGTAGATAGAAGAAATCAAAAAAAAAAAGATTGAGTTTCATATTTTCTAAACTCTTCAGTGAAATTGTATAAAAATTGATTTTTTTTTTATAAAAGTAAGTGTTTGATAGCACTTTCTTATC
Organism: Solanum commersonii; assembly: GCA_029007595.1. Lineage (NCBI taxonomy): Eukaryota > Viridiplantae > Streptophyta > Magnoliopsida > Solanales > Solanaceae > Solanum > Solanum commersonii. The sequence continues at coordinate 2,638,101 of JAJTWQ010000069.1, forward strand.
CTATCTAGGAGATTATTTGTGCGGTCTCTTTTTCGGTTCAATTGTATTTCAAACTTTTGGAATACATTGATCAGATGAACTGTATTTTTGGATGAAACATCTCAATCACATCAAAAATGATTTTAAAAAAAACTTTATTTTACCAGCTACACACTCGGCAAGCTATATTATATTTTTAATATATTATTGATTTTTTTATCATCGGTTTAACTAGTTAAAGATGTATGAAAACTAGATTATCCTTTAAATTTTTGTCACGATCCAAACCGTCGTGATTGACATCCGCACTAACCCTCCGGTGGGAGAACCATTACTACAACCCAACCAAGCAACTTAACGAAAAACTAGGCATCTAAAGATACAACAGCAGTTTTAAATAACTAAATTATTTATTAAGGAACTAAGCAATGAACTAACACAAATGTGGAAATACAACCCTTAGAACTTGAAAATCATTGTACCAAAACTGTATTAACGACAAGCCTAGGAACAAGCGGTACAACCTCGAAACTAAACAACACCTTAACAAATAGTCTGAGTTCGAAAAGAGTGAACTTAAACAAAAGAGAACTCAAGCCCGGAAGAACTAGCTCACCCTTGAATTCGAAATGGTCATTGATCTTCTAAATGAGGTCTGTCAATAGCCACCGGAAGATGCCCTGTACTCAACAAAAATAAGAGCAAATGCAGTATCAGTACACAATCACAATGTACTGATAGGATCACACGACTATCCCAATAAGTGAAACACATGCAAGTAACCACAACATTATAAAAACATGCATATACCAAACATATACAATATCATCATCATTCACATCAACGAACAATTTCACAATTCTTAACAATATACGATTATATCATTTTAGAGCAACAAATAGTCTTTCAACCTCAATCACCATTAGATATGAACGTAATCATCACAAGTAGATACAAAACACAATTTAATGGTCCTCTCACGGAACCCAATTCAATGGTCCCCTCATGGAACCTAAACCCAAACTGTTAGCATACCGGTTCGTGGTATCCGATCCAAGTTAGTGTGTCGAAACGTGGCAGGCGATCCCATATTTATGTCGGAGCGTGGCAATTGATCCCATATTTATGCCGAAATATGGCAACCAATCCCATATTTATGCCGAAACGTGGCAACCGATCCTAGTTAGTGTGCCGAAACGTGACACCCGCCCATTCAACAAACCACAATCACAATCACAATGTATACTCTCACAATTATACAACAATAGGTGATTTATGAAATTCAATTGTTCAATTATCCTCATTTACGATTAGGGTGATCAATAATGCAACATTCGCATACATACACGCATTATAATGAAGCAATTACAAACATATATCACACCAACATGAAATCACAACCATCACCTACCTTGAAACAAGCTTGAAACCCTCAGAAACTTAATTTTTCCCTTTCCGAATTCGTTTCGCTTGTTCTTGGTCTATAAGCAATCAATAAAATACGGGAATCAATAAACAATTATTAATTACCCGAATTACTAACAATTCTAACAAATCCTAGATCAACCCATGATCTCAAATCATCCAATTTAGGGTTGTTTCCACCATAGATTCAAGATCAAAACCCTCCCCCATCAACATTAACCCATTCTATTATGTTCTACGGATCAAAAAATGGATTTGGGGAATTAAAAGCTTACCTTTAGCCTCAAGAATGGTGAAAAAAGAGTAGAAATTGTCTGGGGGTCGCTCCTTAGCTCTAAAAGTTGAAAAGTGTCAAATAAGGTAGTTTAGGGATTTTATTAACGACTTAATTCGCGCCTATCCTACTACAATGTCCCTCATCCCACTGTAGTGGCGGCGCCACAACGGCCTAAAATCCCGCCACATCGGCATTTTTAAAATAGTGAGCACTCGTCTTGCACTTACGATTTTAAGTCCTGTCTCGTCCGCCACAACGGTCACCATCCCGCTACAACGACAATAATCCCGCTAGAGCGGCACAAACAGAACCAGTGAGTTCCTTGAAGGAATTCCAAATATCCTTTTCACAACACACCTCTAACCAATGACGCTAAAAAAATACCTTTCATGCTAAGATAAATTCCCGGAGATCTACTCATCCAAATTTAATTTCGTAAAGTCGTATGGATTCCTTAACGAGTTATCTAACCACTCATATAATCAAAATCATAATTCATTCACTCGATTGCTACCATATTTCCCCACACCTCAACTACTCCAATTTCGTTCAAATCTGGACAAGGTTGGGAAAAATCAATTACTACAAAAAAGTTTTTTTGGCCCCAAAGTTTCCCATGTTGGCATTTTTATAACAACGGAATCGGTCGTTACAATAGATACCAATTTACCTATCACTCGTCCTCGAATGACAAAACTTAGGAAAAGTAGGCTAAGGAAAGAACGAAGTAGTACCTGATTCGATGAACAATTGGGGATACTTGTCTCGCATATCCCTCTCAGTTTCCCAAGTAGCTTCTTAAACTAGATGTGCTTCCATTGAACTTTTACGAACTTAATGTCCTTGGTCCTCAACTTATGCATATCATGATCAAGAATAACAACCGGTTCTTCCTCATATTGGAGGTCTTTGTCTAAAACTATTGAGTCCCATTTAATGATATAATCTCCATCACAATCCATCACAAACTCATATTACCATTACACTCAGTCAACCTTGACTATCACTACGAAATCAACTTTTTCATCAACATGAAACCTCAACTCAGGTATACTCATCAAATTCAAAGGGTTAACCCAATTTTTATACACACTTACTAAAATCTTTCATTGTCTTCACCCAAGTATACTCAATAGGACTTTCTTTATCTATAAGCTTGCCATTTCGGTATTAATCCACTCCCATATAATGCTTCAAATGGTGCCATATTAATGCTGGAGTGATACTTACTATTATAAGAGAACTAAGACAAATGTATGAATTTATCCCTATGTCCTCCAAAATCAATCACACATGCTCTCAATATGTCTTCCAACACTTGAATAGTCCTCTCAGACTGCCCATCCGTCTGTGGATGAAAGGCTGTACTAAAAGTGAGTTGCATGCCCAATTCGTCATGTAACTTCCTCCAAACTTGGAAGTGAATTAGGTACTGTTGACACCCAATTTTGACCCTCAACAATATAAATTAATCATCGAGCTTCTTCAATTTCAAACGATTTAAAATAACTAGTTTTATAAAAACTTAAAAATAATATATATATATATATAGTTTACAAATTATTTTAAATAGTTTTGTCACTTTTATAATTTTTAAATAATATATATGTTTTATATAATTATGTATATGATTAATGTATTTTATGAATATTTAAAAATCATCTCAAAAAGACTTTATATTTTTAATATTTTATTAGTGATGGTTATAAATTTCGAATTAATGAGTCTTATGAAATTCAAAATACTTTCAAGTTATTTCAAAAGAAATTTCGTCCTTTAATAATTTTAAATAATAAATATGTATATTTTTACAATCACGTTATTTTATAAATATCAAAAATTATCTCAAAAGATTTACATTTTAGTTAAGTATTTTATTAATTTACTTTAGTTTAAGTTATAGTTTCTAGTTAATTAGTTTGTAATTAAATTAATTGTTTTATAATTGATTAAATTAGAAAGCTAATTAATTAATTATGTTAATTTGTCATAAGTCGAATTTGCTAATTAAATTCAATTTGACTAAGTTTTTAATTTTAATTGGCTACGATTTCAATCAATTTGATCAAATTCTTAATTCAAAGCTAGCTCTTTTTTACCTCCCTTTAAAATCAATTGCAATACCATTTTGGGCCTTTTTCCTTAAACCATTTCAGCCCACTCCATTCTCTATTCATTTTTCAGCAGCCCACTAACTCATACAATAATAACCCAAACCCGGGCTTCTTCTTTTTTAGCGAAACGACGCAGCATGCAAAACAAACCCAGAAATCGCGCTGCAACAATCTAATCCAACTACCCTCCAGAACCCATACCCTAGCAACCTAATCCATCACCTTCGTCGTCCCCTTTTCCCCCTTTTAGCGAAAATCACAGGCCTGCACAACAGCCCTCGCTGTTGCTTCAAAAAGAGAAGAAAAAAATTCAAATTTTGTTTGAAATCCAACGGATTTCCCACCCCAAATCACCCCAACTTCCCCGATAAATGATCCTTTACATGACAAGTGAGTGAGGGAGAAAAAAAAAGTTTGGAAATTAGATTTTGAAATGTTTTAGAACTTGGTTCTTTGACAATATTCATTTTACACGCAAAAAATTTTAAAACAATTCTCTAATCTTATATTTCGAGAAGTTAGCCGCTTAGATTCTGCCTGAAAATTCTTGGTTTGCTGTTCGTATTCTAATTGCGTGGTAAAAGGATCGCTGCTCTCAAAGCTCGTTATCGTCCCACTCGCTGCTCCGAAAAAGGTATACTTCTTCATTTTTGCGTACTTTCCTATTCTAACTATAATTTATTGTTTGATGTGGCTGATTAAATTTTACTTACTTTACTCGTCTAAATCTTAATTTTCCACCCTCAGTATAGTAGTATTGGGTTGTTTCATCGTTTGTTCCTATTAACTTTTGATAAAAGATGGAATTCCTGTTACATTAAGTTGTTATTTTTTTTCATTTTCAACCATGATTAGAATGTGTATGTAGGTCGATTTCCAGTTGTTACTATTTTCATTATATTAGCTCTTATAGCATTGTTGCGGTTGGCTTCGAATCTATATCAAACTTACCTTATATCTACTGATCGTGAATTTGCATTGATGCTTAGTGTTAGACGTCATTTTCTTTATTATTTCGTATCAAGTTGAATGAATAAGTCAATACGACAAGTTTTCTAGTTTGCATATAGTACTTTGATCATAATGATCTCTCGTTGGATTCATGGGTGGTATGATTGTTTTCTTTCCAATTACTTAAGCTATTGTTAAGAAGTGTAGTTAGCCATCTACGTTTCATTTTGTTCGTGTTGAATTCCTGCTATCCATTAAGAAAATAGTTGAGGGGTTGGTTAATTTTTTTTTTTGTATGCCAAAATGTCTCCCTTGATATTATTTAAGTTCAAAAAAGCTCATGAGTTAGATTTTAACATGTTCTTTGATTTCTGTGAAGAGAATTTTAAGTAGGCATGTGTTTTGAAACAAATGTTAATGGTCATATTTGGGATTATGGATGACATATTTGCCCACTGGCTCTTGTGAATTCCAACTGTAACACCCCTAAATATTAACCAAGAGTCGCATGTCGATTTACCGTTGCTTAATTACTAGAATATATTGTAGTCTCATTTTGGGAACTTGAAATGTTGTGATAATTGCTAACTTGCTTAATATAAATTGTGATAGTAATTTAAGGAATTGTGATGGCGTGTTTAGGTAATATTCTAATTAGAATTATGTATAACTTTAAAAGGAGATGAGGGATATACATATAGGTATAGGGCAGCCAACTTTTTGTTTGGGCTGCTCCTTTTGGTGACATCTGTACAGGTGATAAGTATCACCTTTGTAACTATATATTTTCACACCTCCTTTAATTAAATTCATTTCCCTCAAGTCTAAGATTATTAGAATCTTAGCTAAACAGATTGTTCTTCAAAATCACAAGAAAAACTTGGCCCTTTTGGCTGAAATTCAAGAACACACACTTCTTTTTGGTAAGTGACGAAATTTATTTCTGAGCTTGGTAGATTTTTGTAATTTATACATATCTCGCTCTCTAGAACTCCGTTTACAGTGAATAAATATAATTTGGAAAGTTAATTCGTAGACCTACAACTCTTATGTTTTTGTAAAACTCTGATTTAGTTGTTATGGATTCGAAATATTGGACGTAACATAGGACAAGTTCTATCTAGATTTTGGAATTTCAAATCCTGTATGAACAACTGTTAGTGTTTTGACTATATCTTGTTGTACAAAATATATTTTGCGGTGATTCTTATTTGTTTGCAACCTTAAGAGATGTATCTACATCTTTCATAAAAGCTATAAAGTCTAGGTTTACTGTTTTCTTTTTCAAATCTAAGTTGCGACATGAGGTACTAGGGTGGCCAGAATCACTTTTGGGAGCATAATTGTGTTTGCACAGGCTAATCTTACTTGTGATGATAATCCTATTTTACATCAATATTATTGAGCTGCTAGGGATTAAAGAAGTTATTTAATTGTATTTTAAAGATTGTATATACTCATGAACAAGTTGAGGACCTTGATATATTGGTTGGTCTACGGTTTGAACTCTTGAAGTTGTGTTGGACTGTTTCTTTGCTAAAGCACTGAGGTTTGTGTATAAACTTGTACTTGCACTCTTCTAACTGCTGAAAGTTGATCATGGTACCTTGATTACCTCTTGTCACTTTGCATTGTCATGTTGGTATCTTTAAAGGCGTTAAAGATGCTTGTGTAACTCGCCCACTTGTATGGATTGTTTGATCACTTGGCACTTTTGTTGGGACCCTGTCCTTCTTTTGGCTGTGACTTTGTCATTATTGGCATGCCTCTTGATTCAGATCATTTGCCATCTTGACTCTGAATTTTTAGTCCGTCTTAAAAATGGAAGTTGTCCATTTTAAGAACGAACTAGAAAACCATTTTTAACATGGTTCTTGATTCTCTTGATTATTGGGCTTCGACCCTTCTTGATACAGGGCGTCAGCCCTTCTTGAAACTTGCTTGTGCTTGGTGTGAGGACATGATGTACATATTGGGCGAGCCTTGTTATGGAATCTCTTGGAAAATGGTGCTATGAGCGTTCTTGACATTTGGACCTCTAACTATCAAACTTGATACTCTTGATATATTGTTTACTTGATTTATTTATTATGTTCGATTATGCGTCCCATGACTTGAGAAAGGTAGTTTTGTGAATCTGATGGCTCCGAACCTATAATTTTTACACCACTAAGCTATATGCTTAGCGATAGTTGTTTCTATCATAGGGAATGATCGAGTGGAGGCATGAAGCTGGCCATTGAAGATGGAAATTTTGAGAGCCTTAAGGAAGATCACATTTGCATTTAGGCATCTATATTTTGTATAAACCTTGGGACTTGGACATGATTTTTGTGTTGTATATTTACATGAAATTTTGAGGGCTAATGTGATCATGTCACCATGGGTTGTAAATTAATTATGGCTATATGTTTTGTTGTTTTGGGGTGTGTAAGCCCAAGTATTGCAATATACTAAATTTACTATTTGTTTTGAATATTTGTGTGAAGCATGAACAGGCTGATTTCGGTACTCGAAAATGGGTAATATTCTTGTTATTTCATCCTTAAGTGTGAAGATAATATATGCATGAAAAGCTCATCGGTTATTTGCTTAAATTAATTTTGGAAGGGTTTTCCCGTCATAAGTTGAAATTCCGTGCCATATCAATTTTGACATCACATAAATGTTTAAATGGGCAAGATGCACATCCTTATCTAATTTTTTCCTTTATGAACCTAATCCCTCTACTAAACTATAATCAATATGGCCATAGTAAATCTCTTTTAAATGTCGCAAGTATTTAAGTAGTTTTCTTGCTTAAGTGGTAGTATCCTTTCGAAAGGGTCGCTACACCAACTCCCCGCTATGCTTTTAATTTGATAACATTGGGATAATGATTTAGGATTTCCGATAGTTTGATATACGTGGAATGATATCTTGACTGTTGAGAATCTGGTGATGAACATGAACTCGAAATATGGTTTAGATAAAATAAAAATTGGTTCATTGTCAAGTGTAGCTTCTCCGTTTCTCCAAATTACTTCTTATATTAGGTCCATAATGCCCTAATTTCTTGTTTTGCTTTAAGCTACAACAAGTCGTTCTCAAATTAATTTATGCAATAGTCAATTTCTTTTTCTTTTTTTAAAAAAAAAGGAAGATCGAGTGTGACAATAGTTTCTTGGCGTAGTATGTCTTGATCTAATAATGTTAGTAATAGAGGGGTACCTTATCTTTACATGCTTATCCCCCATTTCTTGGTGTCTAAAGTTAGCTACAATTGAATTTGCAATGAAAAATGCCAAAATTTCCTTCGGTTTAAAAATAGTGCATCAACTAATCCTCTCATTCCATTTGCTAAATTGTACTTACTTGCTCACTCTGTTTATGCTTATCTTTGTCGTGAGTAAATCATTTGATCATGTATTTGTTGAAAGCTTTATCTCTTTTCTAATTCTTTTCTTTCTCTTTGTGTGTATGTGAATTCCTTTGAGTTCATGATGGACTTATCTACATTGCATTTCTGAGTTGAGCCATAAAGGCTTGATCTTCACTCTCCCTATTTATTGAGTCAACCCCCCTATGTATTTGGAAGCGTTTACAGATCCCGAAGGCCCAACATAGTGCTGAAAATTAGTTTATAAATGTTCAAAGCCCAAGAAATGGACTGTATACATATTGTATACGGCAGTATACACTCATTATACAGCGATATACCGCTCAAAAATGCAAAAATACAGGGCTAAGGCGAAATACAAGTGTTTGGAAGCAGGAGATACATGGAAAGAGCTGATATACATCCTGATATACACTGATACACAGTCAATGCGTACAAAAAGGGGATTGGGTTAAAACCCAAAAACTTGCAGCGAAGTTGGCCCAAAAAGGGGCCGAATTTCATTATCTTTTTTACTCTCCTAATTATTTTGATTATGTCTGACTAATTTTATTTAACTCTAACTTTAAAATTGTTAGTTAACTCAATTAAATCCCCAAAAGATGAACTATATTCTTTATGTTAAGATTTTAATAAAATTTCAATCTTATCAACTCTTGTATTTTTTTTACATATTTAAATATTGTTTTTAGTTAAAACTTTCATTTGTCTTTAATTAGTTTCTTGGTTTATCGATTAAATTGGTTCAAATTATTATGAGTCAAATAAATTCTAATTAATCTTGTTTTACTAATATTCTAATCACTTGTATTTTGAGTCAATTGTTTCATTTTGAATCATTTTCTCTAAAAAATAAAAAAAAATGTGTCATTTATTTAATTATTTTCTCAAATTTAATCAAATATTGTAAGTTATTATTTTTATGTTAAATCATTAGTTTCCTGAAAAATAGTTAAATATATTTTAGCCAAGTCGCAGGTCAACCGCGTGTTAGCGGACACTTCGAATGCTTAAACCCTTCTTGAAGTATAAATTGAACCCCGAACCCTCTTTGGTATTTTTAAATGGTTTTTTTTGTTTAAATCTTTGAAAATTATAAGTTTTCTTAATTTCTTTAAAAAAATTAAGTGGCGATTCTTTTCTATGTATTTTTCTTAAAATGTTTTATACTTAGAACATTTCAAAATTGATTTTTCTAAAGGTTAGAAAAATTACGGCATAACAGGTACCACGATTTGAGATGATAGAAACGGGCACTCCATGCAACCTTATTATCTCTTTCACATAAACTTTAGCCAATTGTTCAGCATTATAATCAATTCTTATCGGAATAAAATGGGCTGACTTGATCAATCTATCCACTACTACCTAAATAGAATCAATCTTCCCCAAAGTCTTGGGTAGACCAACCACGAAATTCATAACTATTATTTCCCACTTCTGTTCCGGAATTGGCATTCTTTGAAGTAAACCTGTAGGCCTTTGATGTTTATACTTCACTTGTTGACAATTTTGACACTTAGCCACAAACTCCGCTACGTTTTTCTTCATGCCTGACCACCAATAAATTTATTTAAGATCTCTATACATCTTGGTCATACCCGGATGAATAGAATAACGCGAACCATGAGATTCTGCCAACAATTTTTTAATTAAGCCATCAACTCGAGGAACATAAATCCTTTCTTTCACACTAAGTACGCCATCCGCATCCAAAATGGTCTCTTGTGCCTTACCATTTGCTATCTTCTCCTTTAGTTTTTTCAAATTTTCATCCTCAAATTGTTTGGCCTTGATCTACTCAATAAATATGGCCTTAGCTTCAAGGCTAGCTAACACCTCACCTCCTTCAGAGATGCCCAATTGCATGAACTTAAACTCTAAAGCCTGGATTTCCCTAGCCAAAGGTCGCTTGGTTAGACTCAAGTAAGCTAAGATACCCATACTCACCGCTTTTCTACTCAAAGCGTTTGCCACAACATTGGCCTTGCCCGGATGGTATTGAATGGTCACATCATAATCTTTAAGTAACTCCATCTATCTTCGCTGTGTCAAATTCAGATCCTTTTGAGTAAACACATGCTGTAAACTATGATGATTAGTAAACACTTCACACTTAACACCATACAGATAATAACGCCAAATCTTAAGAGCAAATACTATCGCCCCCAATTCTAAATCATGGGTTGAATAATTCCTTTCGTGCACCTTCAATTGGCGCGATGCAGAGGCTATAACATTCTTACCTTGGATTAACACAGCGCCCAATCCAGAATGAGAAGCATAGGCTATAACATTCTTACCTTGAATTAACACAGCGCCCAATCCAGAATGAGAAACATCACAATAAACTATGAAATCCTTACCTTCCACCAGTAATGCTAGGATAGGTGCGGTAGTCAAGAGAGTTTTGAGCTTTTGGAAGCTCTCCTCACATTTTTCAGTCCATTCAACTGGTATTTTCTTTTTAGTCAAATTAGTCAAGTGAGTAGCAATAGACACAAAATTCTTCACAAATCGACGGTAGTAGCTCGCGAGCCCCATAAAACTCCTAACTTCCGTTACAGAGCTAAGTCGAACCCAATTTTTAATCGCCTCAATCTTCTAAGGATCTACCATTACCCCTTCTTTCGAAACTACATGACCCAAAAACGCAACAGAAGTCAACCAAAATTCACACTTAGAAAATTTAGCATATAACTTTTGTCTCCCAAGAACACCCAGAACAATACGAAGATGGTCGGCATGCTCTTTCTCACTCTTCAAATAAACCAAAATATCATTAATGAAAACTATCACAAACGAATCAAATAATGGTTTGAACACCCCATTCATCAAACTCATAAAAGCTGCAGGCGCATTATTCAAACCAAAAGACATAACTAGGAATTCATAATGCCCATAGCGAGTCCTAAATGTTGTCTTGGGCACATCCTCAGGCCTAATTTTTAATTGATGATAACTAGACCTTAAATCAATTTTAGAGAAGACTGCGCACCTTGCAATTGGTCAAAAAGATCATCTATTCGAGGCAAGGGATACTTGCACATCAACAATGATTCAACAAGCCTTTCAAACCATTCTCAACACATCACACACAAACAATTAATCACATTGCCTTTTATTACCCCTTTTTCATCATTAGAATTAATCAATGTCGACAAGTCAACCCATCACCAAGTTTCATTACCCCCAAACACATATTACAAGGAAATACACAAATTCCATACACTAAACAAGGGTTTAGAAATCCACTTGCCTCAAATATTGCATAATTATAAATAATAATGTGTCCACGTGGGCACATATATACCTTTAAAATAAATTATTAAATAGTTCAGGGGGTAAAAAATACACTGTTAAATAGTTTATGGGGGTAAAAGGTCCTCCATAAAGTTTGGTATCGTAACAACAATTTCGACCAAAGTTGAAGTATTTTTCAAACCCTTTTCCCTAAAAAAATATATTACTAGGCAATTTTCCAACTATGAATAATTATTCAAGAAATTCACTCCTAGGTTGAAGACCTTATTAAACATACATTCATATCATATATGCTAATTCTATCTATATTTTTAAATAATTACGCATCTTACTACTAATTAAGAGTTTTCAACTATATATTGAGAAAGATACACCTAGATACATATATTTTTTCTACCAGATATACTAAATTAGGGAGAGAGACGAGCGAGATAGTCATCATGTATCTCCAAATACATGTGAATCATACTGATTATCTGGTGTGATTCACATGTATCTGAAATATTAGATACATATTAGAGTGACGAGTGAAATAGGAGGGCGGCGAGCGAGATTTGTTATGTATCTTAAATACATGTGAATCCACTGGGTACAATGTAGTTAGAATAAATGACATCTAATTTTGGCCTCATATATTCCATAATACGTGTGTCTAAACGCATCTGGATGCACCAGAATTTATTAAGATTCGTGTAAATTAAAGTATATCTAAGTAACTGACTCCTAAATTAGTGAAATTTCCGTAAGTTTCTTTAAAAAGAAATCCTCATGGAGCAAAATTCCAATCATTTCATGCCCTTCTAATTTAATTCAAATATCATATAAATAAATTTCATAATAAATTAATAATTATAATAAGTTTCTGATTTACTTTTCTTTTCTTTTTTGGATTAGTTGGTTGATTTTAGTTGAAAAAAGAGAAACAAATACAGGTTGTGTCATCTATTTCTTTGCATTGGGTAGTTGATTTTAGATAGTAATATTTAAATTTGTGAAAATGATTAAGAAGTTGCAATGTTTTGTCTATAATTATGCTTATTCTAATAAATAGTGCTCATATCGTGATAAAAATAATTTTTAATGGTAATAAATATGCATATTAATAAAGAGTGTTAAAGTAATTATCAGCATTAGTGAATTATTATTAGATTCAATGTCGTTATGGGCTTTAGGAAAATTTACAAATAGTGATAATTACCGCTATATATTTATAATATATATATATATAATTATTATTATTATGTTTTTATCGTTAATTAATTGTCAAATTAATTTTGACGTAGCAGGCTAAAGTATCTTTTAAAATGACTTTTTTTTTTTTTTATGATATAATAATCGTATTATTAGGATTACATATTTTTGCCCACAAAATTTGACTTTATTCGTTATAGTAGTTGTTGGGTAAGTGCCAGCAAGCTTTAAGGAGTTGATTTCCTCATCATGACTATGACCGGGCTGATGAACAAAATCTAATCAAATAGTAAGTCGAGTTAAATTGAATTAAAAAAAAATTGACTATTGATTTGATTTGATATTGCAAGAAAAAAACCAAGATAACACCATACTCATTTTGTACGTTGTCTACTTTGGCCTATTTTATATTATGTATGTATTATCAAAAATCAACACATGGTCTTCTCTTCAACCCCTATAAAAAGCTAATTATATTATGTATCAAACCACTACTTAAGCTTTAAGGTTTAAGAGATAGAATATATCATGGAGTTCATTATCAACATCCACATTACTATTAAGTTAGTTCTCAAAATTGCGTTAATTTCTACTATTTTAAGCATAGTTCTATGGTGGTGGTGCCGCCGCGGTCGGAACAATGCCGATGAACATGAAGCTCCTCCGGAAACACCGGCACCGGCACCGCCCATAAACTCATCCATCAACATCTCATATGAGGATGTCTAACTAACAAGGCCGTCAAAATTTATAGGTAACTAGTAATTACTTTCTTTCAAATTTATTTCTATTTATATAACAAGGATGTCAAATAAAAAAAACAAAAAAAAAACCACTAGGCTACGAAACTTTGTTGTTAGAAGGTGTCCAAAATATATTATTTAACCATTTAGCATATCATTTTATTTGTATATATATTGTATTATTTTCCAACAAAGGGTGGGTGTCTGCTTGGACACCTTGAGTATATTGTAGCTCCACCACTGACCGATATAACTATTATACTTAAGGAAAAGGTTAACATGTATGTCATCCATCGAACTATGAGAAAAAAAACTCATGTAGGTTAAGAGTTTGGCTCATCTGTCCTATATTCGTTTGAGAAAAGGTTCATCCATACTACTATTTGTTAACTGAAAACAGTTTCGGCTTTGCAAAACCATATATTAAACGTGGTCAATTATAATTTGGTTACGTTATTAATTAAATTATTTTTTTAAAGAAAAAAACGTTCAAATATGTCATTGAACTTTGAGAAAAGACTCATCTATGTCATCTGTTAAAAGTTTGTCTCATCTAATGTCATTTCAATTAACAAATAATGACATGAATGAACCTTTTCTTATACTAAAAAGGAAATACATAAGCTAAATTTTTAACAGATGACATAGATAAACCTTTCCCAAAATTTGATAGCATATTTGATCAACATTTTCCCTATATTAATATCTCTATTTGTAGATGTGACTTTTTATTTAATCAAGAGATCCTATAACAATTATATTTAAGGGAAAAGGTTCACATATATTTTATGGAATTGTGAGAAAAGGCTCATGTATGTTAAAAGTTTACATCATTTATGTCCATTTTTTTTTAGATTAAAAGGTCCATCCATGCCATTACTTATTAACTTAAAATAGTTGAAGTTTTGCGAAATCATTTTTTTAAACGTGATCAATTATACTTTAGCCATGCCATTAATTAAAAGAGAAAGAGCATAAAACTGTTTTTAGTTAACAAATCATTAATGGCATGGATGAACCTCTTCTAAAACAAAAAAGGTTTACATAGTCAAATTTTTAACAGATGACATAGATATACACCTTTTTCCAAAAATTGATAGGATATTTGATCATTTTCATTTATATATATATATATATATATAAACAATTACTATTATATTGGACCTTGTTAGTTTTAGACGTGTTTTCTTAAAATAATTCTACTATAAGATTTTTATTGCCTTTACTTGTAGACAATTTTATTTATTTAAAAAAAAAACTCATATACATTTAATTTGTTTGTTGTTTAATACTCCCTAATATATAAATTTATTAATTTAATTTGTATACAGAAAAAAAAGTTAATTACACCTATGTAAATTGAATTTTTTGGGGGCACTAATTAATGTTTTAATTTGCGTCAAAGGGATAAGGATGCATCCATGAAGGCAACATGAGTGAAAGATATATAGTTTGTTAATTCTATTAATGTATCATGTGTATTTAATTAATGTTATATTTGGACTTTACTTTATGTAATATAAAAATATTTGCATGTTTGCAAATTAGATGCTGGGATTTAGCAAACAATAAATAAATGGAATCAATCAAGAGAAAGAAATCAGCAAATTTCATATACAGTATATACAAATAAAATATTATAAGACGTGTGAATGTTGAGGAATATTAGAAGTATACTTATATATTTATCTATTTATTACTATATATAACTTAATTCAAAGTTGACCAATTTGTAGTTTAGCTCATATTTCAAGTTTCAATTGCCCATACTTTATTTCTTTATTACTGAAGTTGTCTCATATAATTTGGCAAATATATCTAAGTTTGATGTTCTTTAAATATTCCTTAAAACACTTAAATAAGCTGGTAATAAAAACACGTCACCATTTTCTATATATGTTAACTTGATTTGCCCGTTAATTTTATTTACTATCTTTGTTTTATATTATTTGACTCCTATTAATTTGATAAATACACTACACTTTTTTAATTAAAGGTGTATTTTGCTAAATAAGTCTTATAAATAATATCTTGAAACTCTAAATTTGATTATTTCTACTTTATGTAGCTATTTTATCTTTTTACACTAACGAGAATCACAATAATTAACCACTTAAGATATTAAAATCTCGATAGACTTTTAAAATTTCACATTCACATAAATCGATACACATAGAGTAACATATATTAATTAAAAATTACGTTAAATTACTATAAATTATAATACTTAACAACTTAAAATATTTTAAAAAGCATATTAAAATTTTGCCTTGCTATTAAAATTTCATATGTGCTGCATAAATTGAGACAAAAGAGATCAAATTTAAATTATTTCAAAATCATGTTAAATAATATAAACCATAATACTTAACAAATTAATTTTTTAAAAAATAAATTAAAATTTGGATGACTCAAAATTCGCATATGCTACATAATTGAGACAAATGAAATATCATATATTTTATTTAAAATTAA
This sequence comes from Solanum commersonii, assembly GCA_029007595.1. Classification (NCBI taxonomy): domain Eukaryota; kingdom Viridiplantae; phylum Streptophyta; class Magnoliopsida; order Solanales; family Solanaceae; genus Solanum; species Solanum commersonii. The sequence continues at coordinate 2,653,899 of JAJTWQ010000069.1, forward strand.
GTTAATAATCCTATAAATTAGAATAATTAACAACTTAAAATATTTAAAAATCATATAAATATTTAATTGATTCTCTTAATTTTATATGTATCATATAAATTGAAACAAGTAAAAGAATATATATTGGTCCGTGCTTGCATGGCAGTAAGCAGACATGAGACGGTCAACATGCTTGCCGACCAAGGGCATCTTTGGAATAACACTATAATTTTGCTATGACATGTTGTACATTGTAGGACCGATTGTTGGACGTTTTGAGATTTTGACACAAAATCCAATTGCTTTTTGCTTAATTCAAATAGCAACCCATGCATTGCTTTCTTATGTTTTTATTTTACCCCGGATTTGATCTTTTATTACATGATTGCCTGCAGATAATTTCGTAAAAATTGCAAATCAAAGGATGATTCTATTTTAAAAGGCAACAATAGCGATGTCAGAGAGTACATCTGCCAAGTCCGTGTAATGACCCGTAAGGTCATTTTTGGAAATTTTCATAAAATTACCGTTTTACCCTTCTCAATAGTTGTCCCAATTCATTTAGAATTAATCGATGAAGTTGGTTTGGAAATTTATGAGCTATTTGTTAATTACGATTGTTTAATTGATGGGTAATTTTAAATAATTAATTTAATTGATAGCTAATGAGCTAAATCCATTATTTATTTAATAGATTATGTCTCTTGGCCTACATATATATATATTAGAATAAGTAGTAGGGCTCGTCAGTTTTTATTACTTGAGTATTAAGAAAAGAAGAGCGAAATAGAAACTTACCTGGAGGCGTGGAACCGACTTAGCTAATACAATGCTGGTAAGGAAATCTCAAACTTTCATATTAATTGTAACCATATTGTTAGAATATAGAATGCAAATTATTAAAATATAATTTAATTGAATTAAGAAGGGAAATTTGGCAAAGTTGAAATTGGTATTTGGAATTTGGCAGTACGTTCTTTTGACAATTTGAGGAGACGAGTTAGGCCATTATTGGCTAATGATGGATAAGATTGAGGTGTTTATTATAATGGCATAATGTAATCATTGCTCTGAATTGATAAGTTTTAGGAATTTCGTGATTTTTGCCTCATATGGTCTCGCCATGGATTTTCGTAAACAGTTAGATTACCATAGTTAGTAGTTTTTGTTTTATTATCAGATTACAAAATAACTTTTTGATATATTGAGATAAATAATTAAACATTATGTGTATTATATGATATATATGAATATCATTAGATTTATGATATTTGAAGGATTTGAAACTTAATTCTAGGCTTGAAAATTTGGAAAAAAAGTTGAAAGAGTTGTTAGACATATAGTGATACAAGTGTTGTTAGTTTCAAAACCTTACTGTGATTATTTACTTGAATAGATAGATTGTATTGATTTGGAAGCTCAGCGAAAATGGAAGGCTCAAGTCCTGGAGTGATTGTTTGAGGCAAATGGATTTCTTAACCCTTGTTAACTGTATGAAATTCGTGTATTTCCTTGTAATATGTGTTTGGGGGTAATGAGACTTGGTGATGGGTTGACTTGTCCACATTGATTAATTTTGATAATGAAAAAGAGGTAATTAAAGGCAATGTGATTAATTGTTTGCGTGTGTGATGTGTTGAGAATTGTTGGTGATGGGCATTGGTACGAGTGTTTTATTTAATAGTATTTATGAGAGAAAATGACTAAATTTTTAAAGAATCGATTAAACTTATGGTTTAAGGAAAATCGAATCTCCAAAGAATAGAATCGCCACTTAATTTTTAGTAAAAATCAAGAAAACGTAAGATTTTCAAAAGATTTAAACAGATAAAATCAATTGAAAATAAAAGGGTTTGAAGTTCAATGTACATTCCGAGAAGGTGTTAGGCCCTCAGAATGCCCGCTAACTCGCGGTTGACCGGCGATTTGACCAAAATGATTTTGACTAATTTTGAAATTTTAATTAAAGTAAAAAAAAATTGATCACGACTTTGACTAATTTTGAAAATTTAACAAAGTAAAATGACTCATTTATTTTGACTAATTTTTCAAATTATAAGTAGGTAAAGCACTCATTTGTTTTAACTAATTTTTGAAATTTTAACTAAGTAAATAACTCATTTATTTTAACTTATTATTTTATTACTACTACTATTTCTATCATTTTATTTATCTTAAGGGGGAATGAACTAAAGGGAAATTTCTAAAAGGGAATAGTTCATAAAATGTCAACAAGACTAATATTAAAAAAATAAAAACTAAGTAATAAAATATATATACTTTAATTTGAAAATAAAATGAAATGACCATTCTTGAGGAATTTAATTAAGTTAAATCATAAGATAATCAAAGTGTTAGTCAAATATGATAAAATAATAAAGGAGGGGAAAGGAAGACATGTCGAATTTGGGCTAAAAGCCCAAATTCCTAAATCTGCAAAAATAATAATAATAATAACTTATTGGGCCTTTGGCCCCTTTTCCATCTTCATTGATCATGATATACACCAAGTGTATATTTGAGGTATACACCATGTATACCGCCAATTCTCGAACTCCCGAACCTGTAATTTTGTCTTAACTCGGTATTTTCTCATTTTTCACCTTTATTTTTTCACGTTTTTGCCCTGTATATGATATTTTCTGACCGCATATCAGTGTATACAGCAGGTATATCAGCTCCTTTTTGACCCTTTCGGAGCTTGAAAATTTAATTTTCAGCATGCTTATCCATCTTCAACCTGTATTTTAGTTTCTTGCTGGCTGACTCGATGAACGAGAGTGTTGGGCCATGAAGGCCCAATAGGAAAATGCGAGGAGATGATATGTAATCCATGAGGATTTGGAGGAGTTTTACATGCGAGAAGAGATGATAAAATTAGAATGAAATACCTGGCAGCATACAACATTAAAATAGAAATAAAACATGTAATTGAATTATAATATTAAATCAAAGTGTGAAGTAACGGAATAGAGGAAGTGGTGACATGATGGGCTATAAGCAATAAATAGATAATAAGCATTAGTCAATGTACATTATATGCTTCCAGAAATCCTATTATTATTATTATTATAAAAAAAAGAAAAAAAGAAAAGAAAAAGAGGCTAAGCTAACAGGAGGAACACATGATGGTGAAATATAAAGCAATTGTAAATATGGATAGGCAAAAAAGAAAAGAATATCCTTGAAGGATGACATTGTTGAACAATAGCACAAAAACGAGGTAAAACACTAAAGCTAAACAATCGTTTTAACCGAATTAAATGACCATTTCAAACCGGATTAAACTCACATCATTAACTTAAAACTAGAATTCTAGGCCAAAAGAATGACCATGGATGTCAACACCACTTTGAGATGCCGAAACCGAACAATTACAGCAAGACATAGAGAGCGGCCTCGGTTTAAATTTAAACCAAAGATATAATCCTAAAATATAACCCAAAATACTAATGTTGTGGACAGCCTTATTACTGACTTTAAGCCCTTTCAAAGAATGCAATGACCAGACCCACAAAATCTGAAAAATAATGCTAAGAAACATTTTAATCAAACTTTTCCAAACTCATTCGCACTATATGAAATGGAGCAGCTGAACAGAGAATTTTGAAAACAAAAAAAATCACTCAAAATAACTAGATTGCATTAAGGAAAATCACATAGCCACACTAAACACAAAAGGTCAATTTTAGTTTCAAGAGAAAGAGCAAAAACAGGATATTAAGAGCTAACATGAGACCTTAATATAAAACACCACACCTTATCAAAGCTATAATCACACCTCCCAAATCATATTTGCAATAATCGAACAAGAAGATAGAGTGCAGGCTAACATGTAGAACAACATGATTACTTAAACTAGCACTAATCACACCCTTATGCAAATAAGATCAGTAATGGGACCAACATAACTAACCACTCAAATATCATTAGAAACTATAATCAAGTTTGTAGAGAAAGGAAGGGTGATACATAAAGAAAACAAGTTGAACAACCCATATTTTCAAAAAAAAAAAAAAAAATCAAAAACAGAGAATATGATGAGTATTTGATATACTCCTCGTAGAAAACAACACATTAAATTAAATTCGGCCCTGATAACATAAATATATCTAGCAATTAAAGGGAGGATTATCTTCATTTAGCTTATATTCAAGCATAGTCTATGTGACATGAACCTTCAAGGAACATAAAGTCGAGAGGAAAGGAATGATACGAAACCGAGATAGGGACAAGGTTGTGACCTTTTCTGGGCAACGAACTGGAACAGTGACGAGCCGAATCGCGCTACTCCACCACACAATGCAAAACTTCAAGAACTCCTACGAATGAGCAGAGCAACGAACCCAAAAATAGAGCCAGCCTCTTCTCTATTCAAATGTATTTCGTGTGTATCCTTTATCCCTATTTCGTGTTGAACCCTTTGTAAGCTATATCTTCTATATGTGAGTTGCGGCTCCCTTAAATATGAGGAGAAAAGAGCTTTATATAGAGGGAATTTAAGGTTCGAAATCTGGGGGGAAATGGGTGCATTCGAAATTTAAACACCATAATTTTCTTGCACCATTTGGGATAAACATCTTTTTCCTCTGAAATTCGACTCATTCCAGAAGAGGAAATAACGGTCGGGATCAATTCCATCGTCCTTGGGGCGCAACGTGTCTCAATCTCGCAGCCCCAAGGGCGGAAACACATGCCTTATGCTTGCTGCTGTGTGTGCCGACGCGTTTGGACTGTTGTTGTGATGTTGGTCGTTAGAATTGGAAGGGAAAGAGGATGGGGTCGGCTGGTACTGCTGTTGTATGTTGTTTCTAGGTTTCTTTGTTGATGAAGAAATTGGGCCGGGTCGGGTAAAAGAGGATTGGGCTGGAGCGTGTGGGAGGATTGAGAGTTGCTGGTTGCTATTATATTGGGCTACTGGGAATGCAAAAGGCTGCTGGAATTTATAGAAAAGGCTCAAAATTGGTCTAAAAAAGGGTCCAAGAAGGTAAGTTAGATTGGAATTAAGAAATGGCTTTACGGATTGCGAATTCGACCAAGTTAATTAAGAATTTAGCTAAAATTGGATGAATATTCGTGAATTCGGCTAAAACTAAATAGGATGAATTAATATTAATTAATTAACAAGCTTCTTAATCTTAACAAAATAAAACAACCAACTTAATTGTAAACTAAATAATTAAAAATATAAGCTATTATATAACCAAAATTAATTAACCAAATATTTAATTAAAACAAAATCTTTTTGAGACTATTTTCAAATATTCATAAAATATACTAATTAATAAATACATAATAATGTAAAATATATATATTATTCAAAAAAAAATTAATTATAAAAGTGACAAAATTACTTCAAACTAACTTGAAAAATATATTGAATTTTATAAAGTTAATTATTTCAACTCGTTTGGAATTTAAGAAGCTCGATGATTAATTCACATTGGGAAGGGTCGAAATTGGGTGTCAACAACGAGTACCGGTGTTATAAAGGGAAAGTTTATTATTATAGAATGCGGATTGTAATCCAAGAATGTCAAAGCATATGTGTATTAGTTGATATATTATTTACTTAATTTATTATGTGTGATTGTCTTCTTTATTGAACTCATATACTGGTGATAGCTGAGGTGATTACATATCATATTGATATTTGATTGACATGCATCATCCCTTTTATTGAAATCATATTCTGCACATGCATTGACATGAGATTGAGTATAAGTTAGGCACATGGAGATCGTCCGTGCTGGGGATGGTGAGATGTTAAGATTATAATTTGGGCACTTGGTGATCGTCCGTGCGAAATTCGTTTGATTTATGATAGTGCGTTGAGATCGTCCGCACAGACACGTGGAGATCGTCCGTGTCGGTATATGGACCTCGCGAGTCCCCCATGGGTCATGAACTCTCGATGTATTTTTGAGGAGTATCATGTATATACGGTTGAAAGAGTACTTGGTATTCTGATGCATATCATTTCATGGTGTCATATTGCATTGCATCCCATGACATCTTTCATTCTTGATGATTATGTGTTTTATTGGTGGTTGAAAAGTACTTGATATTTGATTACCTCTATTTGATCATGAACTTGAACTTGTGTGTTGCTGATATTTGTGAGTGCCTTTTTGTGGAAGTTGTGATTGATGAATATTGAGTTTGTTGTTGAGGATATGTAATTTGTTAAAGTGATTGTTGTTGAGCTGGGTGCTATGTAAACTGTGAACTATTAGGTTGGACTGGTTTTATGCAGGTTGTAGTTGTGGAGGTTCGGTTGGGGTATAAGGAGTACCTGTATTCTATCCACTTAGCTTGTGTTTAGAGGTTTACTTGCTGAGTACCATGTAGTTTGATACTCACCCCTTGATTCTACATTTTTGTAGGTTAGTAGCCCGAACCTTTGTGATATTTTCTCTTCTCCTTGTTCGAGGCTTCTTATGGAGGTTTGTGAGTAGATGCTTGTCATTTCAGCGGACATTCTTACTCCTATTTATGATCTTGTTCTATTCTAGAAACAATGTCATTCGAGACTAGTGTTTTTCTTTTGAATCAATTGTAATATTTTAGAGTTTTGCACACATGACAACCAGATTTTGGGGTATTTTGAGTTGATTATAAAAATTTCTGCATTTTATTATAATGGTTGAGTTTTAGGCTGACTTGTCTTGGTGGGATAAGACGAGTGCCATCACGTCCATTTTAAGGTCGTGACAGTCCGTTAATTTTTCCACAATTGTGGTCCCATGTGCTTATCCTTTATTCATAGACATATTTTTTCTGTCTCTCTGTAGAAATTCTATATTCACAATTTAGCTTTTGTTAATAAATAAAAAAAAATCACAATTAAGCTTTTGTTAATAAATAAAATCACAATTATTATTAAAAAATCAATCTTAAAAAATCGTTCACTTTAATGTATAAAATATTTTTGTAGTACATGAGATAATGAAGACAATTGTAAATTAATACAATTTTAGTAGTTAATATTTAATAATTAACAACATTTGATTGACTTTTAAAATTCTATTTGTGCCACATACATTGGAATAAGAGAAGTAACATATATTATTAGAAATTTACTCAAAAAGTACTATAAATTACAATAATCAAAAGAAGTAACATGTAATATTTAATTTGAAAACTATGTATAAAGTATTGTAAATCTCAATAATTAACAACATTTGATTGACTCTTGAAATTCTATTTGTGCTACATACATTGAGATAACAGAAGTAACATGTATTATTAAAAATTTACGTAAAAGTATTATAAATTACAATAATCAAAAGAAATAACATGTACTCCTAGTATTTAATTTGGAAGCTACGTAGAAAGTATTGTAAATCTCAATAATTAATAATATTTGATTGACTCTTGAAATTTTATTTGTGCTACATACGGTGGGACAAAAAAAGTAATATGTATTATTTAAAAATTAGGTAATTTTTTTTATATGAATTTGACTTTAACAAATTGAATGTGACAGGTAGCATATTTCCTTTGCCTGTTGTCACGGACTTAGAGTGATGGCTAAAGTTTCGTGCGGCCCTTGACAATTTACTCACTACTAGTTCAAGATCTTGTAAACTCAAGGAAGCCTTTAAGACTTGGATCGCTAATAGAATGCTTTTAAGGAAAGACTTGGAAAGAACAAAGAGAGTTTTGGAAGAAGGCTTTTATATTAGCTTTGGAAGATTGCTTGTACACTTGAGTGATGCCTTGCAAATGAGAGGCACCTCTATTTATACTTCTTCCTAAGGACTAAAGTGCAATTAATATTTACATGATAAGTCCCTAAAGTATTTACACATTGGCCCTTTTTTCTAGAGAATTCTACATAGTCTAGAATTCTCCAAGGCCTTCTTGAAATATCTAAGGCATTCTAGAGTTCTCTCCTTAACTCTAGAACCCTCCACGCCTACTTAGCTGCAAAATTTGGCTCCAGTAGTGGCGGGACATGACACGCTCCCCCATCTAATAATGCGACGACCGCGGCGCATTGCTGCAGAAAATCCCGGACTTGGTCTTTAAATTGCCACAAGTCTTCATATTTCTCCCATGTGGCCTCCTCTGGAGATTGTCCCTTCTAATGCACAAGGAACATGGCGCTGGCTTGTTGACCTTGCTTCCGTTTGGCTTGCTAATCTATGATAGCTTTGATTTCTCGATCGTGCGAGGCGGTGACAGTAATGGGTGCCCGTTGCGATTGGTTCCGGCTAGTGTCCTCATTGTCCTCATAGTATGGCTTGAGGACGCTTGCATGAAACACCGGATGAATTTTGAAGTAAGGGGGCAACTCCACTCTATATGAGATCTTGCCCACTTTGGCTACAATCTTGAACGGACCCTCATATTTTCGCACTAAGTTTTGATGAACGCCCCTTAGTGCCTTGAACTGTCTTGGGTTAAATTTCACCAAGACCATGTCTTCTTCTTTATAGTCTGTGGGACGCCTCTTGTGGTCGGCAGACTTTTTCATTTTGCTTGCTGCCTTGTCTAAGTACGACCTGGCAATGTCAAGCTGTTCTTCCCATCATTTGGCAATATGGTAAGCTCCCAAACTCTTTCCTTCGAAAGCGGCCAATAAAAAATACGAAGTTTGGGGCTGTTGGCCCGTCGCCAATTCAAACGGTGTGCGCTCGGTGGACTCACTCCTTTGCAAATTATAAGAAAACTGTGTCATATCTAGGAGCCTGGCCCAATCCTTTTGGTGCGCATTGACATAGTGCCTCAGGTAGCACTCTAACAAGGTGTTGACACGTTCTGTCTGGCCGTCGGTCTGCTAATGGAAACTTGAGGAGAAGTGAAGTTTTGTGCCAAGTATCTCGAACAACTCTCTCCAAAAGTTCCTCGTAAAGCGGGGGTCTTGGTCGCTAATGATATGTCTTGGCAGCCCCCAATATTTTACCACGTTCTTAAAGAACAATCGAGCGGCCTCCTTTGCGGTGCATCCGACTGTGGCGGGTATGAAAGTAGCATATTTTGAGAACCTATCCACCACGACCATGATAGTTCCATACCCGTCAGACTTTGATAGGAAAGTGATGAAGTCCATAGTTACGCTTTTCCATGGACGTTCTGCTACGGGTAGTGGCTCCAATAGTTTTCCCGGATGCCTATGTTCTACATTGTCTTGCTGGCACACAAGACATGTCTGCACATAGCGCTCGATGTCGTCTCGCATACGTGGCCAAAAATAGATAGCCTCGATTAGTGCCCTCGTTCTTCGCTGCCCTGGATGCCAAGCCCACGGTGTGTCGTGGCTTTCCTTGATTATTCGCCACCTGATAGTCCCGAACTTCGGCATGTAGACCCTCCGGCCGAATGTTAGCAAGAGGCCATCCTCCACCCAAAAACGTCTAGTCTTGCCTTGGGTGGCCAACTCCATCAGCTTCTTGGCCTTGTGATCATGTTGTATGTCATTTTTGATTGCGTCTTGGATATCACAATGGGCTGTCGTGATGGCAGCAAGTTCGGTTTTCCTACTTAAAGCATCGGCCACAACGTTGCCTTTTCCAGGCTTGTACTCCAAGACGTAGTCAAACTCGGCAAGAAAATCCTGCCATCTAACATGCTTCGGGGTGATCTTCTTCTGTGATTGAAAGTAGCTAGTGGCCATGTTGTTCGTCTTAACCACGAACTTGGAGCCTAGCAAGTAGTGTCTCCACGTGCGCAGGCAATGTACAATGGCCGTCATTTCTTTCTCCTGTACTGTATAGCGCCGTTCGATCTCATTCAATTTGTGGCTCTCGAATGCTATTGGGTGTCTTCCCTGCATTAAGACTCCCCTAATGGCAAAGTTTGAAGCATCCGTATGTATTTCAAAGGTCTTTGAAAAGTCGGGCAACATTAAGACTGGCTCTTCTGTTATTGCCACCTTGAGACCTTCAAAGGTTTGCTGGCACTCTGCGCTCCAAACCCATGACTTATTTTTCTTCAGTAGCTCGGTCAGCGGAGTGGCCTTTGCGGAGTAACTCTTTATGAACCTGCGATAGTAATTTGCAAGTCCAAGGAATGATCGTAGCTCGATCACGGTAGTGGGCGTTTCCCATTCTTGAATCGCCCGTATTTTGGCCTCGTTCATCCGAAGTTCGCCCTGGCTGATGATATGGCCTAAGAAATGCACTTCATGTTGGGCGAACTCGCACTTTTCCCGCTTGATGTATAGCTGGTTTTCCTGTAAGACTTGGAAGACTTTCGTCAAATGCTCTACGTGCTTCTCCAAGGCGCTGTTATATATGACTATGTCATCCAAGTACACCACCACGAACTGATCCAAGTAGGGGTGAAAGATCTTGTTTATCAGCGTGCAGAATGTGGTAGGTGCATTGGTTAAGCCAAAAGGCATCACCAACCACTCGTATGCTCCATATCTGGTCACGCACGCTGTCTTCGGCTCGTCCCCTTTAGCGATGCGCACTTGGTAGTAGCCTTTTCGAAAGTCCACCTTTGTAAAGTACTTGGTCTGCCCAAGTCTGTCAAACAAATCTGCAATAAGCGGGATATGATATTTGTTCTTAATAGTTACCTTATTAAGTGCCCGATAGTCGATGCACAAGCATAAGGATCCATCCTTCTTTTTCTGGAACAGTACCGGTGCGCCATAAGGTGCCTTGGATGGACGGATGTGACCGGCCTCGAGGAGCTCTTTCAACTGCTTCTTTAGCTCCTCTAGTTCGGGTGGAGCCATGCGATAAAGTGCATGCGCGGGTGGCTTGGCTCCAACCTCCAACTCTATCTTATGATCTACCTCACGCCTCGGAGGTAGGGTCTTCGGCAGCTCGTCTGGCATCACGTCTTTGTTTTCTTCAAGGACTTTCTCTATGATTGGTGGCAAGGACTCCTTAGCACCATTGTCTTCACCTGAACTTGCAATGGTGGCTAGGAACGTCGGCTCTCCTTTCTTTAGGCCTTTCACGATCTGCATGGCCGACAAGAGGGTATGTCTTTCCTTCTTTGGTACCTTAACTAGAGGTACCATGCATGATCTTTCCTGCTCCATGACCATGAGTCGTTAGAGGTAGGGATCAATCATAGTATGGCAGTGCTGGAAGAACTCCTGCCCAAGAATAATGTCAAAAATATCTAAAGGAGCGACGGTAAAATTTGTCTTACCTTGCCAATCTCCAAACGTGATGCTCACTACTTGGGCGATTCCGCACACAAGGGTCGATAGTGCATTGATCGTCTTGAGGCGGGTGTTGCTTGGAGCATAGTTCAGCCTTAACCTCTCTGCCGCCGTCTTGGTCATGATGTTTGCTTCTGCCCCGGTGTCTACCATGGCATGAGCTGTACGTCCATTAATAGAGATGTCTACATATTGCGCGCTGAAGTCTCCTGGCTTCTCTGTCTGTTTGGCTATTACCCCGCATAGTCCAACCATGCCCAACTGTGTCGTGCCCGCGTCCTGTCCTTGCTCTTGTGCTTCCTTCTCCTTCCGTTCGCGTAGGATGGCACCAAGGTTCTTCATCTCCGGGCACCTGGCATAGCCGTGTGGTCCTCTGTATATGTAGCAACCATCTCCTTTAGTGGTCTGCGCCTTTCTCTCTGTGTAGTTCTGGCGCACGAACCATCCGTTGTCTGGCTTGTGGGGGTTGTGCTGCTTAGGGTGTGCCTGCTGCTCCTTGCCACGGTCGCGGTCTCCCCCACCTTTGGCATGACTACTCCTTGCACCCCTTGCCCTTTGCCTTGTCATGTCGCTCATGCTTAAAGTCTGTCAAAGACTCGGCCTATGTGATGGCTTCGTCTATGGTCTTCACCTGTCGCCGCTGCAACTCCGTCTTGGCCCAATTCTGCAACCCGTCCATGAAGTGGAACATCATGTCTTCGTCCGTGATGTTGGGGATCTGAAGCGTTAGAGTTGTGAACTACTTCACGTATGCCCGAATGTTTCCTGTTTGCTTCGGCTCCCTGAACTTGCGCTTAACCTCATATATGACGTTATTAGGGAAGAAGGATTTCTTAAACTCATCGCAGAATTGTTCCCACGTGTTGATGGTGCACGTCCCATTCCCTATCTCGGCCTCTTTGCGCCTCCACCATAGCATGGCCATCTCCAAAAGATACAACACGGCAGTGTTGATCTTGGTTTCGTCACTCTTCACCTGGCTACACTTGAAGTAATTCTCCAAGTGCCACAAGAAATTCTCCACCTCTTGAGCATTGCGGATGCCTTTAAATATAGGTGGCTTGGGAGCCTTGACCCTGGCCTCCTTATCACGGTCGGGTGATGCTGATCCTCCAGCTTCAATGCCTTCCTTGAGTGTCCTCATTTCGGCCTTCATGGTTTCAATTGTGTTCAACGCCTCCATGAGCCGGCACTCCAAGGAAGTGATGGCCTCCTTCATTTCGAACTCGGCCTGCTGACGTCCCTCCAACTCCTTATGGATGTTTTCGGTCTCTTCAAGGATGAAGTCTTCAAGAGTCTTGAATTTGCCGTCGGCCACGTTCATGTGCCGGCCTAATATCTCCACGGCTTGCCTGACCACTTTAACCCTTGAGACCCACTCTTCTCCTGCAGTGACGTCGATGGCCTTTATGCCACGTTCATCGTCACTGGCCTCGGTGGTTGAGATGTTAGCGTCTCGCTTGGTGTGGGATCCAGCAGCATTTCCTCAGGACTCTTCTGGTGCTTCTTTCCCTTTCGGGACTTCTTTCCACCATCCGGACGGATGTTGGTGGTGCTAGCGGCGTTTACGTCCCCTTCGGTTGCCATTCCTTTAGTGCAAACCTCCGCTCTAATACCACATTGTCACGGACTTAGAGTGATGGCTAAAGTTCCATGCGGCCCTTGACAATTTACTCACTACTAGTTCAAGATCTTGTAAACTCAAGGAAGCCTTTAAGACTTGGATCGCTAATAGAATGCTTTTAAGGAAAAACTTGGAAAGAACAAAGAGAGTTTTGGAAGAAGGCTTTTATATTAGCTTTGGAAGATTGCTTGTACACTTGAGTGATGCCTTGCAAATGAGAGGCACTCTATTTATACTTCTTCCTAAGGACTAAAGTGCAATTAATATTTACATGATAAGTCCCTAAAGTATTTACACATTGTTCTTTTTTTCTAGAGAATTCTACATAGTCTAGAATTCTCCAAGGCCTTCTTGAAATATCTAAGGCATTCTAGAGTTCTCTCATTAACTCTAGAACCCTCCACGCCTACTTAGCTGCAAAATTTGGCTCCGGTAGTGGCGGGACATGACACTATGTAGCACATACATTGGAACAAAAAAAGTAATATATATTATTTAAAAATTAGGTAATTTTTTTTTGTATGAATTTGACTTGAACAAATTGAATGTGACAGGTAGCATATGTCATTATTCTTTCTATTTTCAGGTCAATTAGAATCATTGACCGTCTGTTTGATCGTATGAAATGAAATGAAACTGTGATATCAAATTTTATAAGATGAAGTTGAGGCTTTATTTGGATATGTAATTAAATTTTTAAGTTGTAATTTTTTTTTATAAATATGAAAATTTATAAGTTATGAAAACTATCGAAATTATCCCAATTCTCTCTATAATCTTATAAAATAAGTAAAAGTTCTAACAAAATATAATTAACTTTTATAAAGTTATTCTAAAAAAATGATTGAATTTGTCACCCCCCGAGCCTATACCCTGGATTTATAAAGTTATTCTAAAAAAATGATTGAATTTGTCACCCCCCGAGCCTATACCCTGGACGTGGCCGGCACTCGAGAACCATTGTTGGCCCTAAGCAAATCCTTGGCTTGGCTTACTTAACTCAGCGGAAGACTATATACATATTTATAAAGATCAATAGCATTGTACTCAACTTGAATGATAAAATAACTTAGAATGTTTAAAAGTCAACATTCAAACTGGCCAAAATGACACCTCAAGTCCTGACATATAAAGGATAATGTAAAGACAATTGAACTACTAACTGTCTATGAAGCCTCTAAAACAAATAGGGATGTCGGGACAAGACCCCCGATCATCCTAACAATAAAAAAATACTGAAATTAAGGTAAAGGAGTCCTCCGAAATGCAAGGAGGCTCACCAACAGACTCTGAACTGCTCACTGGATCAACGATGCACTGGATGCCAATCCTAGTTACCTGTGTCTGCATCCTAATAAGATATAGGTCAACTGGCATCAGTACATTGAATGTACAAGTATGCGAGTTGGAATGCTAAACACAACTAAGCTTGAAAAGAATCTGAAGAACTTACCTGGCTCAACTCAACTCAACATAACTGAACTCATTTCAATATAAAATAGTTTCAAAACAAGTTCAATATAAAGAAAAGTTGTTTAAAACATGATGTCAACTCTGTGTGTATGCAAAAATACATATAACTCTGAGATATATGTAAAAATACAAATAAATTGTGTATTTAAGAATACAATTACTTATGTGGGAGTTTCTTAAATCGACAACCATCACGTAAGAGCTATTATGATAATACAACGTTTTGCCTCACACTGCCAGGGCCGTCCTATACCTTGCCGAGGGTATAGAACCTGAACTACTAAGTGAATCCATTAGTCTATGCTAAAAAGCACTAAAGGAATTATCTAAAAGGTATGATCTTTTTCTACCCTTGATAGCTACATGGTTTATGGGGCTGTGAGTCGTCTAAACTCTCCCCATATCGGTGTTCAATACTACTTCCAAAATATGATACTAGCTCTTATGTTTAAAAACATATTTCTTTCTGTGATTTGAGATAATTTCTCAAAACCTTAGCTCAAAGGATATCTTGGAAATCAAAGTTTCATCTGTTGCTTAATTGTGAAAGCGTTTACTCTTTACTGAAAACTAGCCCGAAGGCTCTTTGGAAATCAAGGTTTCCTTTCTTGTTTAAATGTGAAAACAATTTAAACCCTTTGGAATACATAGTCCCCATATACTTTTGAAGAAATGAACTTCAATCTTTTACTATTTACTCTTTACTCAACTTGAACTTTAAGTCTTAAAAACAAAGTTAAAAGCATTTGCAAAAGACTTCTTGAAAAGACTTGAAGAACTTCCCAGACTTGGCTCTTAACTTTTCTTGAATTTGAATTTATGGATTCAAGGTTATGATTCATGTTTCTGGATGATTTCTAGACGTTTAGAAGTCATTTAGAGTAGTTAGAATCAATAGAAAGTGTTAGTACACTTTAGAAGGACTTAAACAGGCAAAACGACGAAAAACTGGTGAAAAACATTGATTCGGGCGCGTCCTTGGTGCGCCGCGCCAGCCCCTCGGGCGCTACGGGGGGCACATCGCGCCAGCCTCCCTTCGAGCAAATTTCTGACAAACTTTTGATCTCATTTTCTGATCCTAAATCGTTTTAATCCGATTCTTTTTCTCAAATTCACTTTAGATTTATGTACCCAAATCATATACACAAAATCTAACCCAAACAACTCAAGGAAACAACACTTTAACCACAAGAAACTCCTTAATCTCAACTCATATTCAAGAATGAAATCAATTCAAGCACAACTATCAAGAACATCAAATTCTCAATTTTTTTAGGACGAAAATACGCTGAATTAAACATGTTTGACGCGTGGGTGAACTAACCCAATGCTATGTGTTCTCCAGTGAGAGGTAAATTCGTTTGGCATTGACGAGATTGTGATGACTATAGGCTACTAGTGAGATTCGAACACACGAACACTTTAAAGTTTGTGTATATTTACTCTTTCAAGACGCCTCAAATCACTAGGCTACATCATATTGTTGTGTTAAGGGTGTCCAAAATATGTTATTTAGCCACTTTATTTATTGTTTTACTTGTATATACGGTATAATTTTATTACGAAGGGCGTCCAATATAAGGGTGGCTATGCCATTGACTATAGGATCCTTTAGATTCCTCGAAATGAAAAACAATCAAAACTCAATTACTTGATGGCTTTCCGAACAGACCCTTGTCAATTCTCAACTAGACACTTATAAAAAAAATTTATTTTGTTAATTACACCTAGGGGAACTAATTAATATTTTAATTTGTGTCAGGTGGGTTAAGGAAATTAACAATCTGTGAAAGCAGCAAAGGAAGTGAAACATATAAATCTTTTGGTTTATTCTGTTAATGTTTTTAATTAATGTGTTATAATTTGATGTTTTTGCAACTAAGCAGTTCGCTCATACGCGATATGTATGCTTTTTTATTAATGTATTTTAATTAATGTTATATGTATTTGGATTTTATGTAAGAAAAATAATTTTTGTTTGCAATATCGGTTATTTGATCTTTAATTTTACATTAATTTAGATAATTTTCAATTGAACTTTATGATGTATGTTGATTTCAAGTGGGCCATTCATTAGTGTTTTTTGAAAGAAAAAAGAGAGTTTTTTCCTTATTAATGGATAATGTGTGAATCGTATACGCTTTATAATTAAAGTCAAACTCATAATATGAAAAAACCGGCTATATCCGGTAAAAACAAAGTTGCATAACTTGATTATTTATTAGTTTTTAAAATACTAATAGAAGTCGTCATTTAATTTTAGAAAAATTAAGAAAACCATTTTAAAAAGATAATTTCAAGCATGTTGTTGTTGCTTTGATGTTGAGGTTTCTGCCAATTTTGTTTGAACCCAAAACGCTTCTCATTACAGCTGCTGTTACGGCTGGTTTCTTGGGTTTAATTAGACAATGAGTATATACACATATAAATATTTATGGGGAACTTTCACATATAGTCATTTAAAAATAGCTTAATTATGCACTATAGCAATGGTTTGCTAATTACGATTAGTAGCTACATGTTATAAGGAAGAGAGTGGCGAGCGATATTGGGAGAGGGAGGATAAAGGCGAGTGAGAGAGGGCAGAGAGTGGGAGAGAGGAAAATTGTATATGTATATCGGTTAGAAGTTGTATATAGATAACTGGTATACATATGTATTTGTATATATGGCGAGCGAGATTGGAAGAGGTAGGAGGAGGCGAGCTAGATTGGGAGAGGGAGGAGAGAGGCGAGCGAGAGAGGGCAATAATTTGTATAATTCGCTCGTTTGTATAATTCACGTGTTTTTGTATAATTGAGTAATACAAAGTCTGGAATTATACAATTATGATAAAACTCGAAATAACGAATTGATACAAACATAAACATATGAACTTTAAACAGTTATACATATGACATTATATAAATTATATTATATAAAATCCGTAAACTACATGTTTATTATACAAACTTTAAAAAGTTATACAAAAGAAGATTGAATGTATATGATGATAAAACTGAAAAATCAAAGGAAATCATCATCATATTATAAAAATTCGAAGTCAGCCCACATAATTAATGGTTAATATTAGTCGCGAATAGTAATAGCAAACTATAGCTATGATAAGTAATTGAATAGTATAAGTTTACTTAACTGCATAATTTATTTATTATATGATCAACGGTCAACACAAATAAAGGTAAGATGTATTTTTATTTTGTTTGATGGAATAAATGAATAGCATTTTAATTAATAAACGAGATAATAGTCAAAATTTCTTTGTAAGATGTATTTTTATTTTGTTTGATGGAATAAATGAATAGCATTTTAATTAATAAACGAGATAATAGTCAAAGTTTCATTGTTTGCTTTATGCTAGGCTAACTTAACGTATATGTCAAAGCTACAGTAGATACTGACTTCACTGGAGGAATCAACGTCATTTTCGGAATAATATATTTTATTGAAAGTTAGAAAAGAAAAGAAATTAGAAATTATAATAATTAATAATTGAATATATTTATGATTATTCATGTAAATTGGAATAGAACTAACATTTTTTTTTAAATATCGTAAAAGATAATATAAATCACAATAAATTAATAACATCAAATGTTTTATAAAAAATTAATTGATTCTTCAAATTTCATTTGCACGAGAAAATAGAATAACATATGTTAGATCGGTGTGTTGGCAAACGCACCTATCTATTATTATTATTATAAATCGTCAAGTTGCACATGTCGGATTACGACTATCATCTTCCACATATAAAAACTGCCAAACACATGTACAGCCCCTTAAACTTGTCCTGAAATTCCATTTTAACACTCTAACTCAACCTTGTTCCATTTTAACCCTTCAACTCCAATTTTTTTGTTCCATTTTAACAAATTTGTTTTACCTTACATATTTGTTGAGCGCGTGTTACACAAGTAAAAAACAATCAATTACATACCGCCATGTGTTTTATTTCCTCCATATCATCCGGGTTAACCCATGTCTATTACGGATCATTTATTTATTTCCCTCCAAAAATGAAGAGACTTCGTAACCTAATCTTTGGAAAAACCTTTCAAAACAACAATCCTTCCCCAAATCCCCACCCTTAGAAGATGAAACCTTCTGCAATTATCAATGATCTCTTCCCATTTAAAGACTAAAAATCACATTTGAAGACTAAGATCTTCTAAAAGTTAATATTGCTTTGGTTGTTGCTGGTAAGCAAATCTTTTAACCATGCTTTGTAGTTTCTTTTTAGATGCTATGTGGTTTTCCTTCTTTTTTTTAGTGTTTCTCATTAGGCATTTTTGATACAAGATTTAGATTTTTAGTTTCGAAATTCGCTGTAGATCTTCTGATTTTCTGATAATACTCTTCTTTTCCCTTTTCTTTTCATGTCAGTGTAAATCTAACTCATGGCAGAAGAATACATTCTTGTTCGATTCCATCATGGTGATTCTTTTATCAAAGCTCCAAATCTGAAATATGTTGGGGAGGGAGAAATAAAGGTCACTCCTATTGATAAAGACCATTTTTCTTTGGTTGTATTGAGTTGTTATGCAAAGGATATAGGGTATGCATATGTTGGGGGTTTCTATGTATTTAACTCTAATTTCAATGAATTTGTTTTGTTGGAAAATGACAGACAAATTTTAAATATTGTATCTCACCTTAAACATGGTGCCTTTTTAGACTTGTTTATTAGCCATGCCGTTAATCGACCTATTTTGGTGGAAGAGAGGGTCCCATTTGAATTTTCAAGTGAGCTTGGGGTGGTTCAAAACAGTGAAAATTTAATAAATATGGGGTCTAGGGTTGCATTAGGTGAACACCCTCAATTTATTACTCAACAAACTTCTGTACACCCTCAACTTATTGCTAGAGATGCGGCAACCGATTCATATGTTACCGAGCAGGAAGAAACAACAGATATAAGAGATGAAAATGTTAATGCGAAGGAAGATGATAGTGATTTGCCTTCAAATCTGGACAGTAATGAATCTGAATTAGATGTTATACCTGAGGAAGATGATAGTGAGTTAGATGAGGAGTTAAGAGCATTGAACGTAAAGAAGAAAGAAAATTCATCGACAAAAGAGGAAGGTGCATGTTCCAACACCGCAGGTTGAGCTAGGAGAATTTGGAGCAGATAAAGGTTTTGATGACATTATCAGGCTAAACAAAAGAGACAAGTATGCTGGAAGATTGGGGGGAGATGAGGAGTGTTATAGTAGCTCAGATATTGGTAGTGATAACAGTAGAGATGAGTTGGATGTTCTAGCTCAAAGAGGCATCGACTTACCGACTAGAAGAAAAAGTAGAAAACCAAGGTTTGATTCGGATTGTCAGATAACTATTTTTGAACTTGGCATGGTCTTTGAGAGTGTTGTGTAGTTTAGAAAAGCTATGCAATCTTATGCCGTAGAGAACAAAGTGCAACTCGAACTTAAGCCTAATGAAAAGCACAGAATTAGTGTCAAATGTAAAAGTAAAATACTATGCAAATGGGAGATATATGCAAGCATTGACAAGAATTTTGGTGACTTGATTGTGAAGAAGTACCAACCATTTCATCGATGTCCTACTAAAAACAAGAACAAGTTATGCACTTCTGTGTACATTGCACATAAATTTCAAGATAGGATTGTATCTCAACCTAACATAAAACTTTAGGAGATTCAGGAGTTGGTAAGGGATAAGTTGGGTTTGTATGTAGGGAGGACTGTTTGTTACAGAGTTAAGTGCAGGGCAATGAGTCAGTTCATGGGTGATTGGAATCTGGAATTCTCTAGATTGTGTGACTATGCTGACATTATTAAGAAGATAAATCATGGAAGTTCTTGTTGGGTTAGGACAGACAAGGATACAATACCTGGAAAAAATTTGTTTGTGTGTTTTGATGCCCTTAAAAGGGGTTGGTTAGAAGGATGTAGGAAAATAATTGGTCTTGATGGATGCTTCTTGAAGGGATTATGTAAAGGGGAATTACTGGTAGCCGTTGGTAGGAGTGGGAACAACCAGATATTTCCCATAGCATGGGCTGTTGTTGATCAAGAGACTAAACATTCTTGGACTTGGTTCATTGAATATTTGATTTCAGATTTGGAGTTGGGAAATGGTGTGGGCTTAACAATAATGTCAGATTGTCAAAAAGTATTCTCTCTTTAATCATTTATATTTACAACTCAGATTTTTTTTCTATTTTATATTGTTTGTGAAAGTTTCTAATTTTCATATTTTGTAGGGTCTTATTTCAACTATTCAAGAGCTTTTACCTAATGCAGAACACAGAAGGTGTACTAGACACATATGGTCTAATTGGTCCATAAATTGGAAAGGAGAAGAAAGAAGGAAACAGTTTTGGCGATGTGCTAAGGCTTCATATGAAGTGAAGTTGAAGGATGAACTTGCAAAACTTGCAAAACTTTCAAAACCTAATGAAGGTATATGTGGAGAGCTACTATCATACAATAAAGAATTTTGGTGCAAGGCTTTTTTTTCTACATCTTCTAAATGTGATATTGTTGAAAACAATATGTCTGAAACCTTTAATTCTTGGATAGTCGGCCCCAGACATAAGTCAATTATTATTATGTTGAAGGAAATCAGACACAAAATTATGAATAGGCATGTCGATATGAGGAGATTCGCTAATACTTGGATAACAGATGTTTCTCTAATGGCAAGGTTAATTTTAGAAGAAAATAAAGATATCTCTAAGAGGTGTAAAGTAGTATGGAATGGAGATTCTGGATTTGAGATTAGTGAGGGTGATACTAGGTTTATTGTTGACTAAGTAAGAAGGACTTGTACTTGCAGAAGTTGGCAGTTGAGAGGAATTCCATGTCCTCATACTGTATGTGCCTTCTATCACTTAGATCAAGAACCTGAGAATGAAATTGAAAGTTGGTACAGACATGAAGTATTCCTAAAGGCTTACCAATACTCCATACAACCTATTCCTAACATGAAAATGTGGCCTGAATCCAACAATCCTTCTATTGAACCTCGAAGTAAAACCTATGCCAGGAAGACTGGAAAATGCAAGAGAAAACAAAAGGATGAGCCAAGAAAAAATATGGCAAGTTGTCAAAGAAAGGGGTGAAGATGACTTGTTCAAGATGTCATCAACTGGGCCACAACAAATCTGCATGTAAATCAGTGGTAATTTTTACTTTATATTCAATTATCAGTTTTCAAAATTACTTTGCATTCATCTTTTTGGATTTATTTGAACGCAGTTGATTGTGTTCTTATTTATTAGACTGAAGCTACTTCTAGTCAATCAAGTCGACCAGCTCAACCAATGGCACCACCTCTAAATAGAGCTTCTCAGAATATGAATCCACCTTCAATGTGTATCGACACATCTCTTTGTGAAAAGAAGTAGCCAAAGTCAATCTACTGGAAGAGGAAGAGGAAGGGGAAGAGGATATTTTGCAACAAATGCTACTGGAAGAGGAAGGGGAAGAGAATGATCAACCAACAAATAATGGAAGCACTCAACTAACAACAAGAACTAAAAAGCCAAAGCACTCCATTGGTTTTGGAATTTACACATATATTCAAAGTGGAAGAACAGTCTTGAATGTAAGTTATCGAGAGAATCTTTATTCAATTAATACAATAGTCATTATAATTCTTTTGCTTAAAAGTTGTAAATAAAATTCTTAATTTATACTAATTAAAGTAAGTGATTTGCCACTTTACAGCTTGGTATAACTACATCTGAGAGAATGATATCACCTGGAACTTTTAAAGATGCATCACCAACAAATATAAAACTTGGATTTAAACCTTATGGTCTCAAATGGAAAGTCAAAAATGCATGGTCAACTTCTCAGCTTCAACAGTTGAGAACAAGAAGGAACTTGGAGTCTTCTACTCAACCAAGCACATCTTCAATATTTCAGGGGAATGGAAACAATATGTAGTGTATATTTTGCAAATCTAATGGCTGTCACTCTTGTTTTAGTGAAACTATTTAGAGCTAACTTGAACTTCAAATAGCTCACTCATATTTTGGTGTAACTATTTAGAGTTAACTTGAACTTCAAATCTCACTCTTATTTTGATGTAACTATTTAGAGCTAATTGGAATTTTTTGAATTCACTCTTATTTTGGTATTTTGGCAAATAGAATGGCTGAACTTTTGGTATTTGATTGTTTTATTATGTGCAACTTTAAGTGAATTTGTATAGCCTTTCTTAACTAATTTTCAGTGTTAGCTCAGGCTTTTTTGCTGAACTTATAATGTCTGGTGGTGTTGAAATTGTTCTGAAATTTTGAATTCAATTGGGATTGATTTTAGGTGTGGTTAGCTAGTGTTTTTTTATGGCTATACTAGTGGTGTTTGATTGAAGAATGAGTTTTTTTAGTAGTTTTGTGCTGCAATGATCTTTACAAACTAAGTTATTAATTGATGTGGTGAAAATGTCTGTTGTAGCAACTTAGGCGTGTGTTTATGAAAAAAAAAAATTGACACCTTCTTCTGTCACATAGAAAAATCAGTTTCGTTTGTTTAATAATAGGTACATAAAATTCTACATAATCGTTCACTTAAACCTAGCTTATTTCACAAATGAAATGTCACTACCATTCAAGTTCGATCCATTTAAAGTATTTGCATTCATAATGCAATAAGTAAAAAATTAAAATAAAACAAAATAAAATAAAATGGCCAAATAAAATAGATAGAAAATAAGAAAGAAGAAGAGATAGAGGAAATAAATAGATAAAATGCCAAATATTAAGGCTAATGGGATCATCACACGCCTGTTAAAAGTGAGATGACAACCATATGCCAAGTCAGCATTTTGTGTTAAAATGGAACAAAAAAATTGGAGTTAAAGGGTTAAAATGGAACAAGGTTGAGTTGGAGTGTTAAAATGGAATTTCAGGACAAGTTTAAGGGGTTGTCTCTACATGTGTTTGGCCTATAAAAACCCAACTCATCATATGTACTAAAAATAAATAAATTGAGTGTTAATAACATTTTTCACTTATAAATTACTATTACTATCATGGAATTGATCTTCCACATTACAATTAAGGTAGCTCTCAAATTTGTCTTTGTTTCTACTATTGTAACCATAGCGTGGTGGTGGTACCTATGCCGCTATCGGAGCAGCCGTATCACTACTAACGTTGATGAACATGAAGCTCCTCAGACACCATCACCAGCATCAGTTATGAACACATTAGCAAATTTCGAACTTCAGGATATGCAATAAAATAAGAATGTCATCAAAATTCTCAAGTAAGCAAAAATTATTAGTTTTATTCTACAAGTCATTATGTGGTTGGTCATGTACTCTAGGTACATATTTATATTTGAGATGACTTCAGAATTTAAATGCGATAATTTCAACTTTTTAGGATTGTTTGCAATATTGATTGTATATTTGAATTTGATAGCTTTAGAAAAATTCTTACGTACATGTAAATTAGCATCCGTTAGAATTAGAGGATTAAAACTAGTTGATATAAATATTTAAGTGTTCAAAATTAGCTAATTATTATATTTTTTCTTATTCTATAAGTGAGAGTTAACACTTAGCAGGCAGCACACCGTTAACCTGTGTCTTTACCAGTCTGGTAATTTTTTTCATTTCAAGTATTGTTTGAAGCAATTTTGTGATTATGTGGGCCTTTTTTTTTCCCATTTTAAGATTGATTTTCATATTTAATGGTGTGGTAAATCGATAGTTATAATTTATTTAATTTCAAGTTTTCAACTTATATATACTTATAGAATAGATAATTATGGGTTTTAAAAATTTCTTTGATATAGTTTGATATTTTAGTAATTAAATGACACTCTTCGATTTTAATTGCAAAGAAAAACTTATTATAAGAAGTATTATTAAGCTTTTTTGGAAATGACTAAATCATACCAACCAATAAATATGATTTTCTTGTTGAAGCTACATACATATAACTTCTTTTATCTCAAAAAATAAAATTATATGTTATGTTGAAATATAGTCATCGAAAAATTTGGCAGTGTTCACATGTGATCTATCAAGAGAAATCAATTAGCAAATTAAATGAATTAAGCATTCTTCTGTTTGACTAATACTTGTATAACAACTTTATTGTTGGTACAAAATCATCTTTTTGTTAGGAAGCATTTTATCTTTTAATGTGGAATTTTTTAGTATAAATTTAGATTTAGTCGGGATTCAATATGGATACCGAACGTTGGGTGGGAAATCATAATTTTAAAAAATAAATAAATTATTGAGTCAGTAGAGGCAAAATCGAATTTGAAGTTGATTTGTTTGGAATTCTAATTCTTTAAGTTGTTGAATTCTAAATTAATAATTTGTATATATTTAATAATATTTTATTATAAATTCAAAATTTAAACCGAAATTACTAAATTCGACCAAATCCAAACAATATATATTGAATTTTCTTTTTGGCCTTTTTTTTGTGCAGGGACAAGGAAACATCAATGTAGCTACGGATATCAACATCACAAGTGAAAATTTTACTATTATTTATTCTAGTTTTGTAATAAAGTGTATTTAATTTATTATTTGTCTTATATTTAATGGGAAAAAAAAAAACAGCTCAGTTTTGGCAAATAATTTATATTATATGTATCACATCAGAACAATATTATAACTTATGTTCTTTAATTTGGTTTGTAGATTATTGTATTTTAGTTAAATCAGTTTTTTGTTGCTTAACAATCAGTAACATTGCCAAGGAATTATTGGATTATTTCCTTCCATGATATAATGGATTAACGTTTTTATAATAACGGCAATGTAAATTTCTTAAGAATTACATCACGTTAACATAGATCAAGTAAAATAAAATAGAGAGAAAAGTAATTTGTAACTTTGGATATATTTATTTTATCTTGAGAGAAAATAATTCATAATTTCGAATATAATGAGAGGTTTAAATTCCTTAAGGACGCAGGATAAATTTTATAGTCTCAAATATTTTATATGTAAAGTTTTTTTTCAAATGATGTATTCGTCTGTTTGAATAATCAAGCATTCACATGTGTAAATAAAGGTGTTTTGTTATTTAGATTATAAATATGTAATGACTAGATATTGATAAGTTTGATATCTTTGACCAATATTATTTAAATTAAATATATTCAATCCATCTTCCTTTTTTTTATTACATAATAATATAACTTACTTTCCTTTAATTACAAACTTGAAAAAAATTATATTATATACTTTTATGAAGAAACGATAAAAAATCAGTCAAATAAATTTAATTAGTAAATTTTTGTCTTCTTTTGGTTTTGAGCTAGATGACAATTTTATTTTGGGAAACTTACATAAATATACTATAATAAAAAATATTTACCATTTATAGCAATAACATTTTTTTTTCACTTGATCACTTTTAATACATTTATAATACATATTACAAAGAATAATTTATTATTCACATATAATACAAGTTTTATTGATGGATAATACATTTATCACACATTTTAATACATTAATAATACAATGTGTCAATTTCTTACCAAACAAGCATAATATATTTTTAAAAACAATTATAATACATATATATTGCATACATAATTCACTTTTAATACATATTGTAGTTTTAACATAGTATTGCTATAAATGGTAATAAATAAAAAGTATCACTAAAATCAATAAATATTTATTAAAAGGTACAAATCTAAGTAATTTTTCCAATATTTTGAACTTTTTAAAATATTTAAATTTTATATTCAATTCTTGGTAGTAGAATTCATGTAATAAATGACACAAATACCCTTCTCATTATCACAATTTCTTTCTACAGAAGAAGAAATTCAATTGATATAAAATATATTCTCATGGGTAATATAGGACAAAAATAATAAATGTATATGTTAGTTTTCATATTGGGGTGGGGGGCAGGGGGGGAGGGGGTATTTTTTCCATTGCTATATAATAGTCCTCTGTCTCACTCTTTTTTCTTCACTAAACACTCAAAAAAATTGGCAAACACAATTTTTTTGCAGTTCAACTATAGCTAGTGAGATTTCTTGATTATTTGTATGTTTCTTTGTTATAAAGATTACTTTTTTATGCATTTTTTTTAATTGTATGTCTACATGAGGGGTTAAATCATTGTTGTTTATTGATGTCTTCAAAAGAACTTCATATACCTTCAACTTAGTGATATCGAGTTGATATACTTGACGTTATAAAAGTCACTCATATATGTTCATAACGTTACACAAATGGTCTAGATATATATACTCTTTTTTCGGCTAACGGAAGTGAAAAAAATGATTTTACATTTATTTTTTTTATAATCCAAGGTATGTTAGACCATTCTTGCAAAGTTCATGAATATATTTGATCTTCTCTCACATGAATTTTCTTTTTTGTCTTATTTAATTTAATGACTAATAAAAAAATGTTTTTTTTTACTTTCATTAGTCGAAAAGGATATATATATGAGCCATTTTTTTAATTGAGTGGTATATCAGCTCTAACTCACAAAGTTGAGAGGTATATCCGACGTTTACCCTTTTCATAAAGATTACTCTTTTATGCATTTTGAAACTAGTGTTTACGTGTGGGGTTAAATAGTTGATTATATGTGCTTTTACTTACAAAATCTTGTTTTTTTTTTTTCTTAGTTTGATTTGTAAACTTCTCTTTATGTATGATCACTTGTTTATTGTTTCATCTTTGTCTTTGTTTGGTTCAATGATTATGTAGATAACATATCGATGGCCCGAGCTAATGATGTCGTCTGTGGAAACCAACAACTCTGTGTTGATCCTTTGCATTTTGCAAGAAGGTTAGAATCTTTACATTGATTGAAAAAAAAGAATTTTTATTGTAAAAAAATGAACTTTTGTAATGTATGTGTTGATTTTGTTATGTAGTTATCAGTTGGAAGCCTTGGAGGCTGCATTGAAGCAGAACACAATTGTTTACTTGGAGACTGGTTCTAGAAAGACCTTGATTGCTATTATGCTTCTTAGAAGTTATGCTTACCTTCTTCGAAAACCATCTCCTTACATAGTTGTTTTCTTGGTTCCCACTGTTGTTGTTCGGTGTCTCAGGTATACACTTAAACTTTCTCTCTTGTTTAGATAACTTGGATTGGAACTCATTGTTGAATATGAGAACTGGAGAATCCATTACTTACCAAGAATACTACAAAAAGTGGTATGTACAATTAGCTTCTGATTTCCTCGTTCACTTTTTACCATACATGATCTTTTGGTTTCAAGATATTAAGGTATATGCATTTTACAGGCAAGGGATCAAACTATGCTTTGAAGAACCACTTCTTAGGGGAAAGCGTATTTCGGAAGTGCACAATTACCTTCAGAGGAGCAGAACTCAGAAGGCTAAAGGGTTGATCATTTGGTTCTCATTTTGTTATAATGTTTACGAATTACGTATGATCACTTAGCTTTGGCCTCCTTTGCAGAATCAACTGATTCATCTATTGAGTTGCCTCCTGAACTTTGTTTAGTTATCATGTCACCTGTCTCTATTTCTACCCTTTATACGTATTCATTTGTTCCTTCGATCATGCATCGGATTGAGTCCTTGGTTATGGCATCACACTTGAATAGTATGCTTTTGGATGACTGCAAACTAAACGTTTTCATCCCAACCGCTAAGGTATGTGCTGCTATGATGTTATCTCATATCTTTGAACTTCATACATACACTCACGCTCAAGTTTCCATCAGTAAGCTAGTGTTCTCACAACTTACTTCTTGTTTTTATTATTTTAGGTTTTGGAAGCAGTGACAACAAGGAAATGCCTCGAGAAGTTTCATTTGGAATCACTTGAAACACTTGGAGACGCTTTTCTCAAATATGTTGTCAGTACACAACTGTTCAAGACTTATGAAAATCATCATGAGGGTTTTCTCTGTGTTTAAAAAAAGTAAAATCATTTCCAATGCTGCACTGTGCAAGCTTGGATGTGCTCGTAAAATACCGGTAGGTATTACCTGGTGATCTTTTTGTTGGGTTCATTTGGAATTTGGGTAGTATCAACTCCATATCTCTAATAAATTCCTTTTGATTACAGGGATATATCTGTAATGAACCATTCAATCTTCATGCATGGATCATTCCTGGTGATAGTTCTCAAGTTCACAGCTTCAACGAAGAGTTCATGACATCTTCAGATAAAATGATGATGTGGTTGAGGCACTAATAGGTGCCTACCTCAGTTCTGGCGGGGAAGTAGCCACTTTATCATTAATGAAATGGCTAGGGATGGACATCGATTTTGTTGATCCACCGATTCAAAGGCACTTCCCCTTGAATGCTGAGAAGCTAGTCAATATCTGGTACTTTGAATCTCTGCTACATTACAAGTTCCATGATCCTTCTCTGCTTGTTGAAGCACTTATTCACGGATCTTACATGCTATCGGAGATTCCACGATGCTATCAGGTTATTCTCGAACTCACTCTCTTTGCATCGTACTCTTAAGTTCAATATTTTTTTCCTACCATCGTTCAGGTAGGAAAAGTGAACAACTAATAGTTGTGATGTTAAACTCGCAAAAAAGTCATAGTATTTGTGCCTTTTTGCTGATATGATCACCTGGTTATGCAGAGGTTAGAATTTCTCGGAGATGCAGTGCTAGATTATGTTGTTATAGCACATCTTTATTTCAAATATCCGAGACCGTCTCCAGGACTAATAACAGATTTGAGGTCTGCCTCGGTTAACAACGAATGCTATGCTCAATTTACAGTTAAGGCTAGCCTGCACAAGCACATTCTTCATGCCTCACCAGATCTGTAGAGGCAGATATGTAATACTATTGAGGATTTCAAGAACTTGAACCTTGTGTCCACGTTCGGATGGGAGGCTGAACTACTTTCCCAAAGGTATTGCATACTTGCCTTAAAAAAACAACGAAAAACTAAGCCAATTTGATTCTGATTACGCGTTTTAACTTGTTTTCCTTTGTGGTTCTCTATAGGTACTTGCAGCTGTTATCGAGTCCCTTGCTGGTGCGATCTTTGTTGATTCTGGCTTCAACAAAGATACTATATTTCAGAGCATACAACCACTTTTAGAACCGTTAGTTACACCTCAGACACTAAAACCCCATCCAGTAAGAGATTTAAGTGAACTATGTGACCAGAAAGGTTATGTAAAGAAGAAGGATGTCGTCTCTCGTGACAATGGTGTAGCATATATTACAGTAGACGTTGATGCAAATGGTGTTACTCACAAGAGCACATGCTCGGGACGAGACAAAATCATGGCCAAGAAAGTTGCTTGCAAAATTGTGCTCAAGTCTCTCAAAGAATGTTCATACAATGAATAGCATAATTTGCAGAGATGCTTAGTTTTTAAGCTTCATTTAGGTTGTTTGCTTTGATTGTTAGCTATAAATTTGTTGTAATGTACTATTGGATTCATTGCTTTCATGTTAACAATGTTGTCTCGATAAAATTAGTGTCGTAAAGCAAAATTTCAACAAAAGATTTAGCTTTTCCTAAATGTTAGTATCGCGTATCTTTTTTTGTCGTGTTTGATGATTATACTATATGATTGTCTTACAAGGCGAAAAATATGTGATTTCACCTGATGATATTAGTATTGTTTATCTTAGTAAGGGTAGTTTTAGACTTAATAGGATATTAGTCGTTTGTTGAATCTTGTGCTAATAAAATTAGAAATTGCTTCCATAATAATTAACTTTAGAATGTTTTATTTCTCTTCAACGCTTTAAAATGAGCTAGAAGGTTTTTCTTAAAGCAGAAATTATTTTCCAATATACAAATTTTTAGTAATTTACTTTAAAATTTAAAAGTATTTTTATTATTATAAGGTAGGTAGTCTTTATTTATTTTTCATTTTTTGACAATTTTTTTATATTATCTAGCCAAAATTTGAGTGCATAAAGGATAAACAGAACTAGTGATTGCTTAATAATATGATTAATATCCATATACTTAAGTAGTAACTGAAATTTCATGACTTCCAAAAGGTTTGATATGTCCGTCGTATTAAGACATTCGTCTATTTGAAATCATGAATTCGTTGATATTTCTTAGATCTACCTCTTTATAATAAGACATTCAGCTTATCAAAATTAATGAATTAAAAATGTTCATTCAATACTACTAATATAATTACAATATTGACTTAGTGGTAACAAGAAATTGTTTGATATATAAAAATTTTAGTAATACAATTAATAATATCAAAATTATTTTTATTGGTGTGTTTGGTTAATAAATATGTTCTAGAAAGTTGTTTGTCCATTTGTTATTTTCTTGGGACTAAGTTTTCCCTTTCAACATCAAAAAAGAAAAAGAAATTTTCCACTAGTGAGTATTGACAATTGATTCCTTGGAGACTAAGGTTTCAACAGTTCTCTCCATATCATTGAAAAATAGTTGGGAGATTAAATTATACTGTCACTTAATATTTAATTTAAAATATTAATAGTTAATTTATTTTTATTTATCTACATATAATATTATTTGTAAATTTGAATATGTATAATAAAAATTAAATTAATTTTTATATCAGATATTTAATGTAATTTCTGTCTATTATATAATCTTAATATTTAGAACGCATTGATACATATATTTTTTTCAGTCTTAAAAGTATTTTTTTAAAAAGAATTAGTTAAACACAATTAGCTAACCAAAAACACTTACCAAATAATTAGTCAAATACAAAGTACTTTTTCAAAAAAATTTATCTTAAAAAAATACTTCTAAAAATAAGCGGAGAGTCTAAATTGGATTCCTGTATAATAAGCCAAGAGATGGTGTCGTTTGGTCACTTCTTTCTCTTTCATTGAAAAAAGATTGTTATACTACTTTTGCTTTTCTCTTAGGGGGTGGGGTGGGCGTGGGTGGCGGGGGTTACAGTATTTTTCTTCTAATTATATAAGCTAATAAATAAACTCTTTCTGTCATCACTGAACACTGAAAAACACTCAAAAAAGTTATTGCAATTCAACTCTAGTCAGTAAGTTTTTCATAAAGAATACTCTTTTTTGCATTTTTATGAAAAGGGTGTTTAAATCTTTGATTATATGTTCTTGTACTTACAAAAATCTAGTTTATTTTTCTAATTTGATATGTGTACTTTTTTTGACCCTGGTATGTCAACCTGGTTGTTTTCTGTTATACTTTGTTGGTGTCCTTATGTTTATTTGGTCTAATGATAACAAATCAATGGAGTCAGTTGACTATTTCTGTGTTTGTTTTTCATAAAGATCACTCTTTTATGCATTTTCTTGAAATGGTAAAAAAAGGTGTGTAGATAAAATAGGCTGGTTGTCATTTTCTTGGAGGGTTTGTGTTTCATTTTTAGTTTTGTTTTGTCTGATGTAAATGTAGAGAACAATCAATGGAGCCAACAGATGTTGCAGTCTCTGAAAACCAACACCTCTCTGCTGACCCTTTGCCTTCTGCAAGAAGGTTGGCATCTTACATTTATTTTCTCTTTTAATTGAATTAGAAAAAAACAATTGATTTAATGAACTTTTGTAATGTATATGTTGATTTTGTTATGTAGTTATCAGTTGGAAGCCCTTGAGATTGCATTAAAGCAGAACACAATTGTTTACTTGGAGACTGGTTCTGGAAAGACCTTGATTGCAATTATGCTTCTTAGAAGCTATGCTTACCTTCTTCAAAAGCCTTCTCCGTACATAGCTGTTTTCTTGGTCCCGACTGTTGTTCTAGTGACTCAGGTTGTACTTATAGCTTCTCAATCTAGTCCCTTAAAATTCATCATCTTAATGTGTATATTTTTATGAATCGATGTATCCACTAATTTCTATCCCGTCTAAAGATTGTAGAACTGTTTTTTCCCAATTAGTTTTCTCATGTTTTACAGTTTGTTATATTTTTGAGGGGTTGCTTGGTTTAAGGTCCAGAACTATCTATTTGACTTGTCATAATGTTGTTGATCTGTGATTTGATAATTACAAGCAAGGAGATGCTCTGATGATGCATACCGACTTAAAAGTGGGCAAATATTGTGGAGGAATGGGTGTTGATTATTGGAATGCAGCTACGTGGCAACAACAAGTGGACAATCATGAGGTGTGTAAGTACCATATTTTATCTTCAGTGATAAATTATAAACCGTTGTTTGAGTTGGTAGCGAATAGGCGTTGTATATATATTACTTGGATGCGTCATAAGTAATCACTGCAGGGTTTCGTCTTTCAGGTACTTGTTATGATACCGGCAATACTACATGCTGCTTTGAGGCACAGCTTTTTACAAATGGACATGATAAAAGTTATAATATTTGATGAGTGTCACAATGCACGAGGCAAGCACCCCTATGCCAGCATAATGATGGTACATTGTTTGTGCTAAGATTATATTTTCTGAAGTAGTGCAATTTCTTCATATGGACAATCCTGCTTGAACATGTCTTGGTATGGTGCTTGAACAATTCTTATCTTAGAGGGCTAATTTTCTTTCAGGAATTTTATCATCACCAGTTAACCCGTGAGAACGCGCAACTTCCAAGAATATTTGGGATGACTGCTTCCCCTATAAAGTCTAAAGGTTGGCTATATTTGATCTTATATCTTTGGGCATCTTTTGGGATGTTTCTGCATCATACTGTTAAAGAACTGGTTATCTCACTTTCTCTAGATTCTCATGTTTATACTTTTTATGCAGCTTCTAGCACGGCAGATAGTTATTGGCAAAAGATTCGTGACCTTGAGAATCTCATGCATTCCAAGGTTCTCTCAATTAATCTTCTTGTAATTCAGAGAAGGAAACTGTGCAAGCATGAAACTTTTATCTCTTGGATGATTGTCATATCGTTTTTATATGCAGAAAGTCATAAACACACATTTAGATATATATTTTCCATTCCTCTAATTGTGATCTCCCTTTGCAAATGAAGGTATACACGTGTAGCAGTGAATCTGTTCTGGCGGAGTATATCCCATTTTCAAATCCAAAGCTGAAAATATATGAACATGTGGATATTCCTTGCATATTGTTTCATACATTAGTTCATGACCTGGAAAGGTTGAAAGAAAAGGTAAACATCAATTTATAGCCAATGGATTTCTCTTTCTACTTTGCAGATTGTTCACGCAAACCATTCGTCCTGCTCTAAAGATATCAATTATCATTAAGCTTATGTTTGACTCTTTCCTTCTCGATAATTGCGTGCAACCAGAAAACTGAAAGTTCCTTGAAAGAATACCAAGACTACTAACTAAACCTTAATTTATCCTTATAGTAGCGATTGGGGCAATCACGTTAGCTTGTTCAACATATGGGTCAGACATTTTTACTCTTCCAATTTTAGTTGTTTTAACTTCTCTTATCATCGCAGCATGAATGTTCTATTTCACAGTCAAATCTGTATTTTATGAGAGATGGATCTGCAAGAAGACGTTTATCAAAACTTCATTCGGATTTCTTATTTTGTTTGAGTGAGATGGGTGCTTGGCTGGCTTTCAAGGTAAATTTTGTTCCTTGCTGGTTCCAAAATAAACAAAATAAACGTTTTGGCCTTGATCATTTTCCTAACATGACTTCATATTGAATTTGGTGGCCAAGTCCTGTGAAGAAAATGATTTTTGTTCGTCGGACGATGCATGTGTTAGAGATTTCTGTTTGACTGCATCTAAGATTTTCTCGGCTCACTTACCTTCTGGTATCGCAGTTAGCAGCATCCATTTTCTTTTCTCTCTTAATTGTAAGATTGTTTTTTGATTTCCTTCTGCTATATGTCTCTCTCACTCACTCGCTCACTCGTCCCTGTAAACATAGGACCACATTGGTCAATTGGAGGTGATATTCAGGCTAATGTGGATGCTGGATATTTGTCATCCAAAGTTAATTGTCTTCTAGAGTCTCTTCTCGAGTACAGGTGAGAGCGGTTGAATAATGAATCTATTAATTAGTCAAAAGCTTTAATGCCAGTTCAATCAATTGGGGTTTTGGAGAATAAATAGAAAAAAGAGAAGTGGTCGGTTAGATTCTTTTAAATTTTGCGTCTGCGAGAGACTCCTTTGAAGAAGGAAGGTCATCTTTTTGTTTTCCTTGGTGAAATGGACCTGCTCTACTTTTCTTTCCGAGATTTTGAGGAAGCACATATAGAATTATATGTGATTTAGTGTTTGATGCAATTAAATATTTATAAGATATTACAGTTCCTTTGTAATGTTATTGAGCCTACTTTGGATTCATCAATAATTATAAGAACTTCCCTTGGAGTTTGATTTGGACAGTTTCTGAGATTATCCATTATGTTGTTGGGAAATAGGATTCTATATTTAGTGATTTACTTACAAACAATCTTATCGTTGGTAACAGGGACCGAAGGGATTTGAGATGCATCATATTTGTTGAGAGAATTGTTACAGCCATTGTTCTTCGGTCTCTACTGAATGAGTTGCTTCCGGAACGAAGTGGTTGGAGAACTGAGGTCACAACAAGGCGTATTTCTATGGTCAAACAAAATAAAATTGTTGAAGAATTTCACAAGGGGTTGGTAAGTCTAAAATTCTTTTTTTTTTTTGGCTTTCTAGATAGTTTCTGAAGATTTGAAGTCTGATATCCATGCAAACACTGCAGGTGAACATTATTGTAGCGACATCAATTCTTGAAGAGGGCTTGGATGTTCAAAGTTGCAACCTCGTCATTAGATTTGATCCCCCAACTACTGTTTGTAGCTTTATACAATCACGTGGAAGAGCTCGAATGCAAAACTCTGACTTTCTTCTGATTGTCAGAAAGTATGCTTTGTCTATCTATTCTAATTGATACTATGAATAGTTTTCAGAGTCCTGTCATTATTGTTTTTGGTGTATTATTTACTGAAACATTCTATTTCTGGTGTATTATTTACTGAAACATTCTATTACACTGTTGCTATAAAAAGATTAAATGAATTTTTTTAAAAGAATCTAACAGACAAACAATTA
This sequence comes from Solanum commersonii, assembly GCA_029007595.1. Lineage (NCBI taxonomy): Eukaryota > Viridiplantae > Streptophyta > Magnoliopsida > Solanales > Solanaceae > Solanum > Solanum commersonii. Next base: position 2,689,008 of record JAJTWQ010000069.1, read on the forward strand.
CCTTAGCTCTTGACATTTTGTGCAAGTATCAGTGATAAAATTTGGAAGATTTGATTATAACAATGGACTGATCATTCTCATTTCGACTCATATCCTAGAGGAGATGATGCAACCCTTACTCGCATGCAGAACTATATGGCTAGTGGGGAGATAATGCGGCAAGAATCATTACTCCATGTTTCTATTCCGTGCTCACTTCCATATGATGAATTGCATGATGAGCCTTGCTACAAAGTTGAAAGCACAGGAGCAGTTGTCACCCTCAGTTCTAGCGTGTCATTGTTATACTTCTATTGCTCAAGGCTACCGTCGGATGGGTTTGTACTCTGCATATTCTCTTGCTCTGTGTTAAGGATTCTGGTATCATTGAGTATTTCATGTGTTAAATATTGCATTATGGCCTGACATTCAATTCAATTGTAGGTACTTTAGACCCAATCCTACGTGTGAGATTGATGAGGAAACAGGAACCTGCACGCTACAACTTCCCAAAAGCTCGCCACTGCAAGGAATTATTAGCGTACAGGGGATAGAAAAATATTGAAGCAACTTGCATGCCTGGAAGCTTGTAAAAACTTCATCATGTGGGTGCCTTGACTGACAATCTTGTTCCTGATATCGTGGAGGAAGAAACCATCAACAAAGAATTGAGTAATTCTAACATCGTTTATCTGATGTAATTTTTTTAGACTGTGGTACTTGACTTCTAACCTATTATATTGTGCAGAATGTAAAATAAAAATTGTTGAAGAATCATTATATTATCCATCAGAATTTGTTAGTCATTGCGGCAATGAGTCAAAAGCAGTGTACTACTGCTACCTAGTTGAGTTGCAACATGACTCTTACAACGATTTCCAGCTTCATGGGATTATACTTGCTGTTAGGACAAAGCTCAAGTGTGATGATGAAATATTGGCATTTGACTTGGACATTGATAGGAGGGGACGCTTGCAAGTTCAGCTTAATTATAGTAAAGTTGTTATATTTACTTCTGAAGAGGTGACTATAATTTTGATGGCTTTTAGCATCTCTTTACTCGTTACCTGTAAAAATGGTTGGTGATACATTTTATCTCTCTCTCCAGATTCGACGGTGTCAGAGGTTTCAAGTCAGTGTCTTCAGAGTTCTTCGTGACCGTGATCTGAGTAAACTGCAGGATGTTTTGGCTGCTGTTCAATCACCTATTGGTTCTTCAGTTTCCGATTATCTGTTGCTCCCATCTGTGGGTACACCCCCTGAGATAAATTGGAAATGTGTGAATTTTTTGCTGTTTCCATCTCAAGTTCTTGGGGATAAGCATATGGATTGGTGTTCTACTCAAGGTCGCAAACGCAATGTGAACACCATAACTGGGGTGGTATGTAGCTGCATGTTGGAGAACTCATTAGTATGTACACCTCATAATGGGCATATATACTGCATAAACAGTTTTTTGGATAATTTGGATTGCAACTCATTAATGGGTGTGAGAACTGAAGAATCTATTACCTACAGAGAACACTTCAAAAAGGGGTTTGTACAATTAGCTTCTGATTTCCTGGTGCACCTTTTCCATATATCATAGTTTGGTTTCAAAATACTTAGTAAGGTGTGGTTTACAGGTATGGGAACAACATATGCTTTGAAGAAGAACCACTTCTTAGGGGAAAACATATTTCTAAGAAAGCTAAAGGTTTGATAATATGGTTCTCCTTTTATTATAATGCTTATCTATGATCACTTAGCTTTGGCCTCCTTTGCAGATTCAACTGATTCATCTGTCGAGTTGCCTCCTGAACTTTGTTCCCTCATCATGTCACCTCTCTCTATTTCTACCCTTAATACTTATTCATATGTTCCTTCGATCATGCATCGGATTGAGTCCTTGGTTATGGCCTCAAACTTGAAAAGAATGCATTTGGATCACTGCACACTAAATGTTACTATTCCAACCGCTAAGGTATGTGCTGCTATGATCTCATCTCAGATCTTTGCTCTAACAAAATCAGTCTTTCTTAAGCTGTGAGCTTCACACATACTCTTGTGCCCACAACTTACTCCTTGTTTTATTATTTTAGATTTTGGAAGCAATGACAACGAAGAAATGCCTCGAGAAGTTTCATTTGGAATCACTTGAGACACTTGGAGACTCTTTTCTCAAATATGCTGCCAGTATACAGCTGTTCAAGACTTATGAAAATGATCATCAGGGTCTTCTCACCGTTAAGAGAAAACAAATCATTTCCAATGCTGCACTGTGCAGGCTTGGATGTGCTCGTAAAATACCGGTAGGTATTCCTTGGTGTTCAACTCCATGTCTCTATTAATCATGGGTGACTTATGTTTTTCTTTCTGATGTCTCATTGATGACTAAGTACAACCAAGGGATATTTGCTCATACACTTTGATCAAAGATCCGATATTGACTGTTATCCATGCCTACCACCTAAAAGTTGTCAACTCTTGCATATAAACATTCTCTACTTCCCGTCCTTGCCCACACAACTGTTTACTGTTTGTTATGATGGAAATTAGTAGTTATTCATATTTATAAAACATGCATATTTCGTCAGTGCATCAATTGGAGTACATTTATTTTAAGGACATGTCAATTTTGAGTGAGTGCTTTCGAATACTTGTATTTAAAGAGTTCCTACAGTTCCTTAATATTTTATTGGTTTAACTGCATAGTTTTGTGCTTGCTGGATGCAAATGCTATCTGAATTCTTTTTCTTTTTTCTTCTTTTGGTTTTCTTCAATAAATTCCTTTGATTACAGGGATTTATCCGTAATGAACCATTCAATCTTAAAGCATGGATCATTCCTGGTGATAATTCTCAAGTTCACAGCTTCGACGAAGAGTTCCTAACGTCCTCAGATAAAATGTATAGTAGGGTAAAACAGAAGATTAAAGGTAAGAGAGTGGCTGATGTGGTCGAGGCACTAATAGGTGCCTACCTCAGCTCGGGTGGGGAAGTAGCGGCTTTCTCATTTATGAAATGGCTTGGGGTGGACATTAATTTTGTTGATGCACCTATTTCAAGGCAGTTTCCCATGAAGGCTGAGAAGCTAGTTAACGTCAGATACTTGGAATCCCTGCTACATTACAAGTTCAATGATCCTTCTCTGCTTGTTGAAGCGCTAACTCATGGATCTTACATGCTACCTGAGATTCCACGATGCTATCAGGTTATTACCGTAAATAAATATTATCATCTTAATGTTGTTAAATACTGTTGGGTTTAAGTAAGGTATGAATTGGGAAATGAGATTTGGCTTTTAAAAAAAAAAAAGAGAATTGGGAAATGTAGGGGAACTAAGTGAAGGGAAAATGATTTGATGTCCTTATATTAGGAAACACTTAAAGGGTTAAGTAGAAGATGTCCCCTCACGCCGTCGTCGCTTCACTCGGCCTCGGCAAATGATTTGATTGATATTTTTTTGACAAAATTTATTTATCAGTCTCTTAATTAACTTCCTTTTTCTTAGTATTAATTCACTGAATTCTTAACGGAATTAACTTGACATTCATGGAATTGCATGTTCCTTCCGAACAGACATTTCCTCTCCCAAAAGACACCATGCCTGTTCTGAACAGGTGAGTTCGCACCTATCATTAGCTACAAATAGAAAGGTTTCCTCTCAGTTTTCTGTATCGAATTTTCTCATGTTTCTACATACATTTTCTTACAAACAAAATAGAGTCTGTGTGATTTTGTTGTTGACTTTAAGTTTGCTGAAGTTATTGAAGTGTGAGGCACCGCTACTTCTTTAACATGTATATCTGTTTCATCCTGGGAAGAAGTAATCTACAGTAATCTACAACAAGTACAGTGAGGGGATTAAATTGCTCACAATGAATCCCTTGGACTTGGATATTTTCTTTCTTTTCATCTTAATAATATTTTTGGTTTACTATTCTGAATACAACAGATATCAAATACTTGGATCTATATTTTGCAGTTTACTAAAATATAATGTTGCCTAGAATCTAGATTGGGAAGTTGTGAACCTGAACATTTCATTAACCTAAGGCTGCATACATAGCATTTGATGGTTCTTCTTACTGCTGCTAGTGTCAAGGAAAAAGTGTTTTCTTTTATTCATTCAAGGAAGTTTCATGGCTTTTTATAGTGATAACATGAATCCTGATATATATGATTTTTGAAGAGGTTTCTTATCCTAAGATAACTCTCTTGATTCAAATGTTGATATATATGATCACCTGGCTTTGCAGCGCTTGGAATTTCTTGGAGATGCAGTGCTAGATTATGTTGTTACAAGACATCTCTATTTCAAATATCCGGGACTAACTCCGGGACTAATTACTGATTTGAGGTCTGCCTTGGTAAACAATGAATGTTATGCTCTATCTGCAGTTAAGGTTGGCCTGCACAAGCACATTCTTCATGCCTCGCAAGATCTGCAAAGGCATATATGTAGTACTGTTGAGGATTTCAAGAAATTGGACCTTGTGTCCGCATTAGGATGGGAGGCTGAAACTACTTTCCCAAGGGTATTGCATACTAACCTCAAAAGTTACTGAAAGGTCTTTATCTTAAGCCAATTTGTTACAGGTTTCAACTTGTTTTCCTTTGTGGTTCTCTATAGGTGCTTGCAGATGTTATTGAGTCCCTTGCTGGTGCGATCTTTGTTGATTCTGGTTTCAACAAAGACACTACATTTCAGAGCATACGACCTCTTTTGGAACCGTTGATTACACCTCAAACACTAAAACTCCATCCAGCAAGAGAGTTAAGTGAACTATGTGCCCAGAAAGGTTATATAAAGAAGAAGAATGTCGTCTTTCGTGAGAATGGTGTAGTATATATTACAGTTGAGGTTGAAGCTGATGGTGCTATTCACAAGGAGACACACTCGGGACGAAACAAAAAAATGGCCAAGAAGGTGGCTAGCAAAAAAGTGCTCAAGTCTCTCAAAGAATATCCATACAATGCATAGCAGTAGTTGTTTCTTTCTGCTACTTCAGTTGACAAAATTGTAGGATATTTGTTTTGATTCTCAGTTTTAAAAATTGGGAAAAAGGACAAATATACCTCCCAAAATATCATAAATGGTATACAGATATTCTCAGACATACTTTTGAGACATTAGTGTTTTTGCCGTTCAAAAATTAGAGCATATATACCCTTCACTCTAACAGAAGACCAAATAGGAACACATGGCGTAATTTTATCCGTCGATCCGATATTTAATAAATATCGGGTCGGTGGATAAGATTATGACACGTGTATGTCCGTTAGTATAAAAAGTTTATATGCTTTAGTTTTTGGACGACAAGGACATCAATGTCCAAAAGTATGATGGAGGGTATCTGGACCATTTATGATAATTTGGGGGTATATTTGTCATTTTTCCCTTGAAACTCTATTGTAATGTACTATTGGATTAATTGTTATTAATAAAAAATGCTCATTTTATGTACCAATAAGAATGATATCTTTTTTTATATTGAAACTTCTTTAGAGCTTGTCTTCAATCATAAATATCTTTCATATGATTGTAGGCATGTAAAAATAAAATTAGTGACCTAAAAGTAAAATTTTGATAAAAGATTCAACTAGTTTTAAAATGTTAGTGTCGCCTATCTTTTTCTTACCATGCAAAAAAATATTTAATTTCATATGATGATATTATTATTTATCTTGACAAGATATTAGTCATCCGTTGAATCTAGTGCTAACAAAAATTAGAAATTGCTTCTTCAACAACTATTTTTAGAAAAGGATGTAATAATCTCTCTCTTTAGCGCTTTAAAATGAGTTGGAAAGTTTTTCTTTTAAGGCAAAAATTTGAATAATTTACTTTAAAGTTTTAAATATATTAGTATTATTATTAAAGGTTAGGTAGTCTTTATTTATTTATTTATATTTTTTGAAAAACTTTAATATTGCCTAAGCCAAAACTTTGAGAGCCTAAAGAAAAAAAAAGGTTTTATTAGCCTCCCTCTTGAACGTCTTTAATTTTGTATTTATTTTATTATATTTCAATTAATTTTTGTATTTAATTTTATTATATTTGTTATATTATGATTCCCAAAAGGTTTTAAAATGTATCAATTGTACTATCTCCGTCCACTTTAATTGTCATGGTTTCCTTTTTTAAAGTCAAACGATAATTACTTTGACTAACATTTTACGATATATTTTTTCATCATATTGATATGCAAAAAATTGTAATTTATAGCATTTTTCGTATTGTTTTTGAATATCTAAATTTTTTGTTTAAAATATCAAATTAATGCAATCTATGACTTTGAAAATTAGTCAAATTAACTTTCGAAAAGCGCAACATGACAATTAAAAGTGGACGAAGGGAGTAATAAAGTTCATCTTTTTGAAATCTTGAATTCATTGATGCTTCTTAGATCTACCTCTTCGTAATAGAACATTCATCTCATCGAAATCACGAAATCATTAATGCTTATTAAATGAGTAAATGTTCATTTAATGGACTAAGAACTAGAATAAAAGGAAAAATTCTTTTGGCCAGAATAGTAAAATAACATATTTCACACTATGTTATTTTACCTTTTTGAACATTTTTATCATTTTAATTTTAATACTTTTAATTAAAAAATGAAAAAAAAATTAGTTTATTTTAAAATAAAAAAGATATTATAGACTTCTTAAGTTTCTAGCCATTTTGCATTACCTTGAATAAAATAATATGTCACTTAACTAATTTTACAACCAACAGAGAGTAATTCAAAAGATATATCCTTGATTTGTAATTAGATAATGTAATGTATAGAATAGCTTGTTAAAAAAAGATAATCAGATAAAACTCCATGAAGCAAATGAATAATATAAATGATTCAAAAATTAATAACCCTTTCGACCAAAGTTTCTGATTAATAATTTACTGCGCAATCAATTTAAAACCAACTAGTTACGAAGACCTCGTGTTGTGCATACATTCAATATATCTTCACAAATTTATTTTTAAACTAATAAACATGCCGCGCTTTGCGCGGTGCGAAAAGATATTAGATTCATAACTTTTTTTAAATAGTATTTTAATTTCGATCTTCAAACTCAAATAAATTAAATATTAGATTCTAACTCACTTTAACTATATTTTAAATTTCTTCTTGAGGTATTAGTTTCATCGAAAAAGGAAACAATTCCTTGATTGACACAATTTAAATATCTCGCTCCTTTTCTTTTATATTGAAGTAGTAATAATTGAACGTTAATATGCTTTTATCCATCTAACTGCATTCTTTTCTAGAGTTATGATATAGTAATAAGTATAAAAATCACTTAGTTATCAGGTAAAAACATATATACACTTTAAGTGATAAATAAAATAAATGCTTATAATATGTCATTTTCTCATGCAAATGCAATTGTTAATGATCTTGTTGAAAAAAAAATACTAAAAATTAAATAAAAATACATGATTAATAGCCACAGAACTTCTGCTTTAGAGAAATTGTCTTAAATAAAAGAAAAATATTAAGATCCTATATATAAAAAAAAAATTACAATGGTTTTCTATCATATATCATGAAAAAAAATCATCAAACTGCAATTAATCAACAACATAAGCATGTGTATAGAAAACAAAGTCAATATAGTGACAAACAATTATAAATGTGAAAAAATCCACATAGTCATCCTCCTCTTTCCAAATTTCTTCTAAATGACTCTCGGAAGCATTATTAAAATTCAAATGATTTTAAGTTTTATTACCACATTGACACATTTTTAGAAATCACACCATTAAAATGATTCAAATGATTTCAAGTTATATATATATATATATATATATATATATATATATATATATATATATATAGCTGCCTTCCTCCTTATTTCATCGTCTATAAATGATTAGTACCGTGAACTACTCTTCCCAATTTGCAAATCAACTGACAATATTTGATTAATTAATTTAATTACTTTTGCATGCCTAATTTATCATATCATAAATCATTATAATATATAAAATATTTCTGTAAAAGAATGAAAGTAGTAAGAATAAAGCATAATCAAGAATCATAATGATATAATATTGATTCAAGAAAGAATAAATTTTAATTTATTAAACATCTAGTTGTAGAAGAAATCGTTAAGACTTCTTCGATTTTTTTGGAAATATGCCTTTTGAGTTTAATTTGTTATATGGTTAATTTGTAAGGTTGTAAACACCTAAAATAGGATAAAAGATAAATAAAAAAACTAAACTTAAAAAGACAAGTTATTATGGGTATAAACTTTAGTGTAATAAAAACTTATAAGGAATAATTTGTAACATAAATTTTTAATTTTTTTATGCTAAAGATTAAAAAAATTCTAGAGATATAAATAAGAAAAGAAAAAGAATTTAAAAAAATAGATGAACATGAAATTATGAATCATGACCCAAGTGATCTCTCACCTCACCTCTTCTATATCTAACTTTACCAAATATATAGCGAGATTTTTATGGATACAAAAAAGCTACTAAATTATCAATAATAAAAACGAGATACTAGACGATGAATCTTTTAACTTATGTCTTATCATTTCACATTGATAAAGAAGTTCAATAGCACTTATTTTGACAAATTCCACAATATGATCTAAATTACATAAGGTAATATGTTTGAATGTAGGTTAATTTTAAAAAAAATAAAGAAGAATTTCAATTAGTATATCAATTGAGAAATTGAAGTCTAAATAAAGAATGATATTAAAAGAAAAGTAAGGATAAGTTATAAACAAACAAAATTTCAAGAAAAATTGTGTATGACATTTATCATTAACTAAAGCTATTAAAATGTCAATAGGAAAAATGGGTCATTACTCTATCAAATAATCATCAATTTTTTTGTACTTACCCCTAAAATCCACACTAATATAAGAAGTAGAATAATGCATATTGTGATAATCCACAACATAATATAATATAAATTAGAAAAGATGATATTCTATGCATTAATGTGAAAATAACATGAGATGAAATTTAATTCATCAAATGAGAAATCAAAATTTTAAATAAAAAAACAACATCAAAATAGGAATAAACACAAGAATAAAGCAATATAATAAGATAACATGATAAAATGACAAAACACGATTATACAAATATAATATTTTGTTCCAAATAAATTCAAGAATCTATAAAATAGCAAACCAATTGAAAAAATAGTCATCTAAATGATAATGATGAAATTGTGATACAAAATAGCAGAACAATTGAAAAATATAGTCATTTAAAATGATAAAGATGAAAGTATATGATTCAAAACATCATTATTAAAATCTTATATAATATTAATATTGGTAAACAAAAACAAATAAAATAAAATGATACCTGAATACTGCCTAAGTAGTCCCATCAGAAGGGAGGCAATTGGTGAACACAAAATATTTCTCCATGACATAAATAGTTAGAGATTTATAGTACTATGAAAGGAGATAATAACTTCATCTCCACAATTGATTTTGGAGATAAAAAAACATTTAATGTCATAAAAGAGTATAAATAATAATTAAAAGAACATATGAAAAGTTGAAGAATTGGTCATGATCTTAGACGTGGGGGGAGAGGGAGGGTGAATTGTTTTTACCAATAAATTTAATAAATTAATTACAAGTGATTATAGATAAAGAATAAAACATTAATTAAAATGTTTAGACAATTAAAAATCCCAAAAGAAAAAAGAAAAAAATGAGTGGAGGCTATAGAGAGGTGCCACATCACCTTGTCTATGTTCCTCCTTTATTTTTATCTATTATATAGAAAGGTGAAGACGACTAGGACGACCAAGGGCAGTTTCATAATTATGTTATCTTGTAGGGGTAAAATAGTAATTATGTATGATTGATATTTTAGCAAACCACAGTACTTTTTCTTTCTATTCTAGATCGTTCTAGATCTGTTTCCTCCACTTCCAGATTATTTATTATTAACAATTGCTAAGGCCTTAGAGCCAAAATGATGGATCATCTCCCTCAAATCTCTTCTTCTCCTAACGGTTCAAAGCTTATGGGTTACGAGTTAAATCAACAATACTGTTGAAAATTCTAATTTGAAGCACACAACATATAAGAGGAAGAGAGCTGATAAAGCATAAGCGGCAAATATTTATCCATGTTTGGTGAAGAGCAATGTGATACAATTTTGGTTCTTCAAATTCTTGATTTTAGCTTATTATATGCTTATGTATTTTCTCTTTTACTGATATTGGTGTCCAGGTATAGCTGTGTAGTTTCGTGGCAGAAGAAAATTGTGGATAAGCCCTCTTTTCTTTAGTCCGACGAGAATTGAGGATCCTTTTCTAAGGTGTAAGTCTCTATATATTATCACTTTGATTTTGTTGTCTATGCCGGTTATCACTTTTTCGAAGTCTTCTATTTTTCTTTTGAGATTTTTATTTTAAGGTTTGAATAAAATTGGGGGGAGGGGAGGGAGGTTATGGATTTGAGTTGGGAAGCAATGTGTTCAATGTTTAATGCCACTGCAAATTGTTTGATAAAACATCTATAAGAAATTGGCTTTCTTGAAATGTTGTAAATTTTAGCTATTTTGGGTAAAAGAGATGTTATTCTTCTTCTTTTAATCTATTTATGTTCATTAATTCTCATGTCAAAACATCATTGAGATGTTATAGATACATCCAATTAATTTGTGAAAGTTTAATGGCTGATATATCTCAAATATTTTATGATTTTAAAAGTTTAATAGAGATGACCTTGCATGACTATTTTTTTTTCTTTTTTTATGTCTAAACTTATTCGTTCTCAATTACAACTTAACTTCATTCCTATGTAATTGTCTTGGTAGTCTTTAGTGTGTTTGATATTCTATAATCCAACTGCCACGGCGAATTCATGCCTGTCACCGGTAGGACTGTAAGGTAGTTGAGAACTCATCGATTGTGAACAATGTCATATATATAATTGGATATCATGTGCTTTGATGGTTTTGAAGTCCTATGATCTCTCTCTTCATAATAATCTAGAAATATCCTCTTTTCTCGAAAAAAAAAATGAAAAAATAAATAAATTAAAAGAACAAATGCAAAATGATTTTATTTCACTGCTATTTCATCTTTTCAGCAACAGGATACTGCCATAATTGATGATGATGATTCTTCATGATTGATTATGGAGGATGATGCACTTTTATCATTCTTGTTGTTTAGCTTAAAACTCATGTACCTACTTCTATTACCTTTGTTTCTCATTTATAATATCTCTTTATTTGGTTCTATATGTTTTATCTGTTTTATCTTCAAATTATTTTTTGGAAGTCACTCATGATTTTTTTTTTCCCGGAGGAGCTTTTGAATTCTATTTCTCATTGATTTTTTATTTATTTATTTGTTCCATAAATTTGCAAGGATGAGAAGTCCTCATGAGGGTTTATTAAAGTGGGTATTCCTGCATTTTGATGGCTCTTTAATTGCATCATAATTATTGAAATCAGGTTCTTGAATTACGTGTCCTATTCTTTTGTAATTTTCCTTTATGAAATGAATTAACTGCAACTATTTGAGCATAAAATTAGCAAACTGTAGAGATATGAATTTTAATATCAAAGGTGTTATAGATTATCATTTAGTTAAGGTAAGCAAATTGATAAATTGGAATTTCACATTTTTGATCACTTTATAAACCATCAAGAGCACGGAGAGTTTATTTAATCATGATCCAATTAGACATATTTTCTCTAGAATTGCACTATAAGTATAAATAGTCAGTTATATATCCTTGAAATTCATTGTTAGGCTCAAAAATAAAAGGGCCATTTAGTTAAGAAGTTAGTTGAAGCATGAACTGAATTGAATAAGAAAAATTGGAAGTATCCTGTACAAATAATATTTCAAAATAAATATTGTAGACAAGGCACATTTACAAGGTATTAAAATAATCAGAAAAGTCAATACAATTTATTGAAATTGTGAGCTCATGTAGAGAAAATAATCACAATTGTCCTTAATCAATGTATTTGTTTTGATTCTATTTGATCCTTAGTGCATAAAGAATGATCGAGACGATCCTTAGTATGTAAGAAAATATGATTAGTTTGATCATAAATCATATAAGTAAAGATAATAATTATTTTTATTATACTGGAGAGGGAAGAGAAATCAATAGAAGAAACTTAATCTGATTTTCATATTAACACGATGCACATCCAATCTAATTTAAGATGGAGAATTGAGGACGAGAAAGGTTAATTTTTTAAAATCGTGTACTAGAAAGTTCTTATTGTAATTACTTTAACAGTTTTGTTTCAAGGGAATAAGAGAAAGTTGAGTGATATATCATTTTCTTTCTACTGTTTTAATTTTTATGCATATATATATATATATATATATAAACCTAAAAAAGACTTATCTTGACGCTGGAGACGAGAGTACTACAAAAAGGGAATTGGTGGAGAATCAGTGAGCCAAGACCATTAGTAGGTTTTGATTCAATTAATAGGTGTATGTTTGTTGCTATATTTGTGACTTAACAGAAATTGAGAAGTTAAATAAATTTGAAGATTTAAATAAATATGGTTGGGTCAAAGCCTATGCCAAGTACATGAAGTTGCAAAAGTATGGGTACACAAAACAACATGGATTCCGAAGGGGTTTCGACTATTTTCCCCTTCCTCTTCTTCCCCTTTTGATTTGCAGGGGTGACCTTTTTTTTCTTCATTTTTTCTCTCTTTGTCGCTCCTTCAACTTAGATAAATCATCCGTCGCCGAATTTTGAATATTCGCCGAAACATCATCATTAGATGTTCCTTGACCCAATATAGGACTCTTTCTAGGCGTTTCAATGGGTTTCTTAGACATAATTTTGTTGGAAAAGAAATATGTGGAGCAATAATGAAAATAAAGGTAATTATTGCATGTCTTGCCTATATTTTATCTTTAAAGTTGTATATGCATTGTATATTTTAAATCACTTTTATGTTCTATTTTGAGTATATTGAATCACTGGGTATGTTGTTTAAGTACATTGAATAAAAAATCAAGTTTATTTTATGTTGTAATAAGTATAAGCTTTATGCTTATACAAGAAAATAAATGAACTAGATTATTCTTTTGCTCAGTCAGTTCTATTGTATCTAGCAATTGTTGTTGTTGAAAATCTATGTTAACATGTTGTTTTAGAAGTATATCCAAAAATAGTGATGAGACTCTATCAAAAATCAACTATCTACCTTCACAAGTAGGGTTAAGGTTGCTCACACACCACTCTTTGATTTATAACAGAAAGAACTTTCCTTTTTGTTCATTAGCATACTAGCTCTTTGCTCTAGGACCTCCATAAATTAGAATGAGTCTTGATATTTTGCATAAACAAAGATCATTTGTATTTCATGTAGATGAATGCCAATCCAGCTACTATGGAAATGATTACTTGACGAAACGTCTGTTGCGGTAGCAGAGGAAGTTGTTTGAGTGTCCACATAGAGAACAACATATTGTGTGTGAAATATGTGGGACCAAGCGGCATCTTCGCACAAATAAAGGGGCCTATTTTGGATAGAATGAAATATGAGTTCCAGGATTATCAACACACTTTCTTAACTGTAAGGGACTACAATTTCTTAGGTGTAGTTGACGTTTCTTTTGTTAAAAATAATAGTTTATTTCATGAATCTAGAAAGTCATATTAGATGACTATATTAATTAAAAAAAGTAAGTTGACAGTCTTTTCGACCTTAGTTTGTCAATAATTAAAAAACATAGATAAAGATAGTTTATTCAGAAAAAGTTGAACCTTTTTCTCTCTGGTTCAATGGCAATGATTAAGAATAATTTTTTGATCGCCAGATTAGCATAAAATATCTATTTTATTTTCTCGTTCTTTCCATATGCTCATGCCATCTGGCTCTCTTACATTCTCTATGTTCCAGGCTTACTCCGGTGAGTGTTGGTTTGATTTTTGAAGTTCTTACCTAATAATATCAATAGGCGTAGATATATGTGTTGTATAGATGTAATCTCTATTACTGTATTGATCATTTGAAGGAAATTTTGGCATATTTGATGCAAGAGGAGGAAACAGTTGACAGAGATGTCATCAAAGGTTTTCAACGAGAAGTGTGTGACAGGTCCACTTGAGTGTAGTTTTAGCAAAAACAATGATAATTGTGCTAGACGTTGTATTTGACAGTGTCGGCTTTCTTCAATGAAGAAAAGAGTTCACAACAGAGGATAGTAGTAATATGGCGAAGCCTTGACGCCAATGAGCTCTCCAACCTTCTTCGTTGGTCGGTTCTTTGCTGCTTTCTTTATTGATCCTCTTCCTCGTGACTTTAATTTCTCCAATTTTGAGTCTCGCGAGTATGATTAAAATAGATGAATATTTTTAACACTTCAATAATCCACATATTTAGGTAATACACAGAGGTAATTTACCTGTTACAAATTTTTGGATATAGTTTATTTTAAAGATTGTTTACAAACTTTATTTGTGTGTATTATTTGGTATAGAATATTTTCTAATGTGTCTTCCTATATAAATATAGGAAGCTTTGTTGGATGATTGAATAGCCAACAATTAGAAACTATAGAGAAGATACCAATGAAAAATGATTTCGTTTTATGTTATCTATATTTAAAAAAATGATTTCATCTTTAAAATATTATCTCACCGGCAAAGGAAAAGAGAGAAATTAACATGGATGCATTTTTAGGAATATAATGCAGAAACCCATGAACCAACTTTATTCATACTTCTAAGCTTAGTTGAAGTTTGTCATTATTATGTTTAAGGGGTAACAATTATTAAAACTTTTGGTACATTTTAGAGACTCCAATCTAGAGATGCCCTTTTGTAACATCCGACAATTTGAAATAGCTATGAAGAGGCTTAGAATAGGAATTAACTAATTTTGGAAGAAATTCAAAAATCTGAAAATTTGGTTAAGTATGGAAAAAAAATGAGTTTTTAGCCAACTTTGAACAGTCATAAATCCTAGCTCAGGATGAGGTAGGTGTAGTTCCAGTTATGGTTGCGCAGTTCGTGGAATGATCTTTCCAACGCCACCGATTTTACTCGATTCCGAGTTCGTATGAGTGAGTTATGCCCTTTGGTCTTTTCCCCAATCAATTTTTTTTGGTTATATTTAAGTGTTGGACTGATTTTTAGATCAGTTTGTCCCATTTTAAAAGAGTGAGAGTGAGGTTTTGAGTGAAGAAGAGAAGAAAGAGGAGATCAAGCAAGTTTCTGTCAAAGATCATCGTGGATATCGTCGGGGGTGATCCCTAATAGGTATGTGAGTTCATAGTGTTGGGTTGATCCTTTCCCCCACACGTCAAACTCGTTTTATTTTTGAGAAAAGATTGGTTATGTTGTTGAAGTTGTTGGGTTGTGTTGTTGATGTTGTTAATTGCGTTGTTGAAGTTCCTTGTTGATTTGGGACATGTTTCCAGTTGTGATTTTGAGTTGAATCTATTGTATCTTAAGGGTCTTTATAATTCTAAGTGTTTGCTGCTGGAACCTTTGAAGTTAAGAGGTTTAGAGTTGGAAAAACAAGGGGGAAAAAAGTCGAATTTTTTGGGGAAAAGGGCTGGAATGTCGCGCCAGCCAACGCACCCCAAAAAGGGATGTTGAACTTTCCCCTTGGGGCAGAGCGCCTGGCAGAACGCCAAGCAGGCCCCTCTGAAGTTTGAGGGCTGGCGCCTCGCGCCTCTTAAAGCGTCAAGGACGCCAATCCTTCCCTTTACCTTTCATTTCCCACTATTTCATACATGTTTTTTGGTAAAGTACTTATGTTTTATAGTTGTTTCCAACACTCTAAGGTACATTTAGACATCCCGAACTCATCCATAAACATGCGATCATATACCTTGAATCCATAGTCCAATTCAAGGCAAGTTAAGATATAAGTCAAGTAAAGTTAGAAGTCAAGTGAAGTTAGAGCCAATCTTAGAAGTTAAGTAAGTTAAAACAAGTTTTCAAAGTTGTTCAAGAGCCTTTATTGAACGTTTTCACTTCGTATTTAGGGTTCAAGTCTCAAGTCGAGTAAAGAGTATAAAGTTCCAAGCCAAGTGAAGAGTCTCAAGTTTCAAGTTAAGTCAAGAGCATAAAGTTGAGTCCATTTCTCAAAAGTTATTAGAGAACTATATATTTCCCAAAGAAGTTTCTAAATGTTTTTACATTTAAGTAAGAAAGGAACATCGATTCCAAGAGAGCCTTTGGGCTAGATTTTGAGTAATTATCTCAAACTAAAGAAAGATGTGTTTAAAACACTTATGAGCTAAAGTATATTTTTGGGAGTAGTCTTGAGCACCGAGTTGAGGACACAAGTTCATATTAACTCAACTCTCCATAGGAACCATGCGGCCAATATGGGATTTAACGGGTCATACTTTTTAGATGATCCTGTAAGTTAAGCTAGTAGATCCACTTAGTAAAGATAGCTTCCTATTTCACGGCCAGGTATAGGATGGTCCTTGGGCAACGTGAGGTAAAATGTTGTACCACCACTAGGGCTCATAGTGGTGGTTGTCGGTTAAAGAATCTCCCACTAAAGTTATATTACTTTTATATAAGTAAAGTTGAGTTGTTATTTCTTTAATCATTAACGAACTAAGTTGTTTACAATGTTTTAAAAGCTATATATATCGCATGTGTCTTATTGCCTAATATATATTGAGTTCAGTTATTCTTGAGTCGTACAGAGCCAAGGTAAGTGTTTTCTTGTATTCCTTCCAAGCTTAAGTTGTGGTTTAGTTTTCCGGCTCGCGTACTTGTACATTTCATGTACTGATGTCAGTTGGTCTGCATCTTATTATGATGCACGCAGTACCTGTGGATCGCATCCAAGACGCCGTTGATCCAGCCGAGCACCTGAGTCAGGTGCAGAGCCTCCTTGCATTCCGGAGGACTCAATTATTTTGTGTTCTTAGTTTTGTTTTATTAGGGTGTCATGGGTCCGTCCCAACATCCATCTCAAGATTTTTAGAGGCTTCATAGACAAGTTAGTCAGCTTAGTTTTGAGTCTCTCATCTATGCATATATGTAAATATTCTATTTTGAGATTCAAGTTGCCTTTGTGGCCAGATTTTATAAGTTAAGTTGTTTTGTAACCTTGCATTTGCATTGAGTCATTCTGTTGGGTTAGGTTTCCGCTGAGTTAAGAAAGCCAGGCCAAGGGTTCGCTTGGGGCCAGCAATAGTCTTCGAGTGCCGGTCCCGCCCGGGGTGTAGGCTCAGGACGTGACACCTTTGATGTGAGACTCAATACTTCTACAAATATGATACAATCTTTTATTTCACGAGTTAGTAGTAAGGTCTGCTTACAGTTTATCCTTCTCATTCACGGGGTATTTTGTTGGTCTCCTCTTCTTTCGAAGAATCTAAAGGAATTGAATTCATGTGTACTGTAGACAGATCTTTTGTCATTATTTAATTCAAGAAGTGAAATTGTTGGTGTGCTCAAATGCACATGTCCAATCAAATACATGTATTGACAGTACAGGTGCAAATGATCTTTACTTCTTAAGCAGTCTCTTGCCTATTTCTTTTTTCATCTAATTGAATTATTTAATTATAAGAAAAATTGTATATCTTGATTCATTTTTATGATGGGAGTTGCACATTATGAGAATTTCTTTTCTAAGAAGCACTGAGTTCATGAAAATATAATTTAGTTACTTTAGAGGTAATATTTGAATTAATTTAAGAGTTAATATTTGAATTGTCGTAGTAGTAGTATTTGTAGCTATTTTAGTATGAATGCGACACAATTGACCTCAAATAATTTGAGATTGTACTTGATCAATTTTGGTGTATATCTGTTAATAACTGATTTATAAATAGTTATATACAAATGTAATTAGTACTCCCATATGTATAATGTTCAATTTATAAATAGTTATATACAAATGTAATTAGTACTCCCATATGTATAATGTTCAACTACGTAAATATTTCACTTTAAAAACAACATTCAATAGAATGACATTCACAAAATATATAGATAACACGTTTGACTACTATATTATGTTCAAGATAATAGTATTTTTATTTATTGTATATAATGGTGTTTATATGTGATTGACTCATTTATATTAATCAATTTTAGATCACAAATAAGACTACACGTTGGGCCCGTGCTTAGCACGGGCAATACTTATCTAGTATATTATTATTATTATTATATAGAAAAGTCATGAGAAGGACGACCAATGACATTTTAGTAATTTTAACATCATTTAAGGGCAAAATAATAATTATATAATTAATGGTCAAAATGAAAATCTAGAAGAATCCATATATGTTTTAACTTTTGTTATGGACCCATAAGGATATTATTGTAATTTTGTTAAAATGAAGAGTTTCTATTAGTTACTCCCTCCGCCCACAATTGTTTGTCAGGGTAAGGTCATGCACATCCCTCAAGGAAAATTTAATACAAGGTGTAATTTAACTAATATAACCCTACAATACCAAGAATATCAAAAGTTCACATAACTTTTCAATTGAACTACACTAACATTAAGGGCAGAATTGGAAAAAAGTGACTAATTATTTCTTGATTGTTTAAATTGACAATTAATCTTGGACATCTATTTTTAGTATACCTGCCAAACAATTGTGGACGGAGGGAGTAACTTCTTACAAACAATAATAAATGCTAAGCTTGTTTTGACATATTTTAGAAAGAAAAATTTTGAACTAATTAAAATAAAATGTGTTTGAATAGTTAATATTTTGTTCCTAGAAATACTTTAAATGATTATTGCGTAAACATATTTTTAATATTATGTTACATAATATAGCCACTAAATTTGTATCTTGATTATTAAAATAGTCTTTAAAATGACGTATCAATATTTTTTAATTAATTTGAAGAAAATATCAAATTTTGTGACCAAAAGAATGAACAATGTTTGACTATCAAGAAATTAATAATTTGATAATATATTCATCGAAAGATTAAAAGCTATAAAATCTACATTTCTATATTTTCTTAATATCAAATTAAATGATATTAAATTATTTCATTAAGTGTAAAATAAATATTATTAATATTGATAAATTTTAAATTGTATTGATTAAATGATTTTAAATTCTTACTCAAAAATAAATTACACTATATTTCTGTGATAATAGAACATTTCTTCTTTTTTTTTTTTTGTCAAATTTATTGTAAGGGGCCCATTCAAATGTCCATAATTAAAGTATTTTTTTTGTTATCGATTTAATTTTTTACTCAAAGTAGTTACAAACTATATACTATTACGAACAATCAAAATAATAAAGCTATAACAAAAGAATATAAATTTAAAACTAAACGTCATAGCTAAAACAGATCAAATTAAATTAAAGTAGTATAATAGAAATAATTTTTTTAAATTTTTTTCAAAAATATCCTTACTGAAGCGCAGGCAAATCAACACTTCAAGCTCTCTCGTATAATAAGAGAAATTATGTGCATGTTGTGATACGAAAAATAGTAATACAATTCATAATATTAGAATGTTAATATCAAAATTATTTTTATTGGTGTGTTTGATTAAATATGTTCTAGAATGTTCTTTGTCCAATTATTTTTTTTCCCATGTGGTGGAGCTTTCCTTGGAGATTAAGTTTCAAGAATTTCCCTTTCAACATCAAAAAAAGAAAAAAAATAGTATTTCCCACTAGTGAGCAGTACAATTGATCAATTTCGATTACGATGGAGTGATAAGTATTTTTTTCTTAATTAAAAGTTTCGAGTTTAAATTTTTACCAAGTCATCTTCATTAGGAAGCTATTTATCCATTTTAAAATTTTTCGATATAAATTCAAATTTAATTGAACTTTAATATAAATATTGAACAATATCGACCAGAAAAACCAAACAAGAAATAATAATGACAATTGATTCCTTGGAGACAAAGGTTTTAGCAGTTCTCTCCACATATAGTGCTTATTATATTTTACTAGTCTCGAATTTCAAAAAATTCTTAATAGGTGGGGACAAGTTATATTATTCTAGTTATGAATTTGATAAATCATGTAATTTTAATTTTAATTTTGTATTTGTATTTAAAAGAATAATTCATCTCTAATGGAAAGGGGATAATTCCTTCTTCTTTTTTAAGTTTATACCACATGAATATAAATTAATTGTACGTTATAGTCTGTTAGATGTCATTGTCGTTGATATTATTTTGATTAGTATATAGCATCTTTTCTTTTCCCTTTTTGCCATTAAACAATTGAGAATTTTTTTTTAGTATTTTGGATTGATAATAAGCAATTAATAGTTGTCTTTATTAATTCTAATTCTAATAAATAAATATTATAATATGTTTATCGTCACTTCTTAATATTAAAACCTGGACAAATAAAATTTCAAAATTTTTAAAATTATAAATATAAAAAATCAAATGGTTATTAGAACATTGATGATAATATAGTAACAAATAATGGGTAATGCTAAATGACCATAAAATTTGGCCAAAAATTTAAAAAGTCTATAATATCCTTTTTATTTTAATATAAATTGGTCTTTTTTTCCATTTTTTATTAAAAGGTATTAAAGTTAAAAGGGTAAAAATGTTCAAAAAGGTGAAATAACATAGTGTGAAATATGTTATTTCTAGCCAAATTTTCTGGCCAAAAAGGATTTTTCCAGAAATACTATTGTATTAATTTTTTCTAGGTCAAGAGGATATTAAATGCATACTCACGAGAATCTTTTTGGCCAGAATGGTAAAATAACATATTTCACACTATGCTATTTTATATTTTTGAACATTTTTACCCCTATTAACTTTAATACCTTTTAATTAAAAAATGAAAAAAAAAAGACCAATTTATTTTAAAGTAAAAAGGATATTATAGACTTTTTAAATTTCTGGCCAAATTTTCTGGCCATTTAGCATTACCCATAGAAGAATATGACAGCATTAAAGAATGTTAACCTTATATTCTCGATGCTAGAATTTAACGTCTTGTGATAAGTGATTTTAGGATTTAATGCGTTCTAAAGAAGTGATTATGGAATTTTAATGCTTTTGTATAATTGATTTTAGGATTTAGCACCTTTTGATTAGTGATTTTGGAATTTGACATCTTCTGATTAGTGATTATGGAATTTAACATCTTTTGGTAACTCATTTGAGGATTTAACTTCATTTTTAATCAGTAGTTTCAAAATTTAATGTCTTCTACTTAATGATTCTTAAATTTAATGTTTTCTAATCAATGATTCTTAAATTTAATGTTTCCTAATCACTATTTGTTTCTCCAATCCATTTTCAATATTCATGAACCACTTTGAGAATCTAAAGATTTGAATTTATTTATTTAGATGATTTTAAGAATTACAAATTTCGAGTGAGCAAAAAACAAATAAAACCATTTAAATACATTTACATATTTGTGCTACATATTTATTGTCATTAACTTTTGTGATGGTTATATTTATGATGTTTATCAATTTAACGTCTTTAATTCAAAATCGATCATGACACTTTGGTTTCATCCAATTCATCTGTGGAGATTAGTCTTTATCTTAATTTTTGTATGTAAAAGAAAAAAATTAAGATTTAACACCGTATAACAAGTTAAAATAGGATTTAATATCGAAGTAGATATGGGATATAACATTTTCTTATCAATGATTATATGATCTAACACCTTTTGATCGATGATTTTAAAATTTAACGTCTTTTAATAAGTGATTTTAGGTTTCGACACTTTCTCAGTAGTGATTATAGGAAATAATGCCTTATGATATGTGATTTTAGGATTTAACGATTTTTTTATCAATGATTATAAGATGTAACGCCTAGCTTCTGTTCCGTGCTTTTACGATTTTAACGTTTTCTGAGAACGCATTTCAAGATTTAACGTTTTCTTATTAGTAATTCCAAAGTTTAACGTCTTTTGATCATTGTTTTCAAAATTTAACATTTTCTAAACATTATAGTTTCTTCATTTCATTTTCAATATTTATAAACCAATTTGCGAATCTAAAAGTTTTAAATTTATTTAAATGATTTTAAGAATTACTAGCTCCAAATAAGTAAAGAACAAATATAACCATTCGGATACATATACATATTTGTGCTACATATTTATAATTAACAAATTAGGTCCCTATTTTTCGTTCAAAACTCGAATTAACACCATTAAAGTTGTAAACAAAATATATTTACCATCTGAACAATTTAGATTTATCCTAATTTTTATATTGGTATTAAAACATATTCTCAAGGCTAATACGGGAAGAAGATAGAATAAAGAGTATATATATATTATATTGTATATATTAAATGATGTGGTTCAATAGATGTGACTCCTCCTCCTTTAACCAAAAATTTCGAGTTCGAGTCCTAGAATGAAAAGAACCCTTAGTAGGGAGCATTTCTCCCTGTATGGGGCCTTACGTGGGGCGATTCTGAAATAGTGGAGCATAAGATGAAAAATAATTAAAAAAAAGTATTGAAAACACCCTGAACTTGGTGCAAATTATTAGTTTCGTCCCGAACTATTGACAATTTTAAAAACACCCTTCTATTTGACTAACTAAACTTAGTTACACCCTCCTCCGATCTGCCACATGATATAACCAATGGTCTCAAACTCTTGTAGAAATACGCGACTCTTAATAAAAAAAAAAAAACTAATAATTTTTTTGAAAATACTCCTAAGTTTGAAGAAAAATTAAGGGTGAATTTCATTCGGGTATTGCAAGATCGAAAGTGTATTTCATACCGGGTATATTCTTTAGAAATTTAATTGGATTCATAAGGCCAAAAGATTCTGTCTTTTCGTCACCCTCCTACCTCTTTCCTTCCGAAAAAAAGATTTTGGGGTATTTAATTGTCGTATTATATTTGCTTTTTCCATAGGGGATGGGGGTATTGCAGAACCTTTTTTTTTTTTTTTTTTTTGATTTTATATAATATGCTACTATAAAAACCTCAAACATATTGTATTTCTCACTCACTCTTTCTTCTTCACTAAACACTGAAAAACTGCTCTTCAAAGTTTTTGCAATTCAGCACTAGCCAGTGAGTTTTCTTTGCTATTTCTGTGATTGTTTTTCATAAAGATTACTTTTTTTATGCATTTTAATGAAAAGGGTGTTTGAATCTTTGATTATATGTTCTTTTACTTACAAAAATCTTGTTTTTTTGTATTCTTTTCTGATTTGATATGTGTGCTTTTCTTGGATATTGGTTTTTCTTGGTGTTTCTTTGAAATGGTACAATGGGTATGTAGATGATTAGGTTTCTTTAACCCTGGTATGTCATCTGGTTGTTTCTTTGTTGGTGTTTTTATGTTTGTTTGGTTTAATGTTAATGTGCATATCAAATCAATGGAGCCAGGTGACTATTTCTATGTTTTGTTTTTCATAAAGATCACTTTTTTATGCTTTTTTTATGAAATGGGTGTTTAAATCTTTGATTATATGTTCTTTTGCTTACAGAAGTCTTGTTTTTTTTTCTGGTTTGATATGTGTACTATTCTTAGATATTGGTTTTTATTTGTGTTTCTTTGAAATGGTACAAATGGTATGTAGATGAATAGGCTGCTTTAACCCTGGTATGCAACCTGGTTGTTTTCTGTTTCGTCTTTGTTACTTTGTTGGTGGTGTCTTTATGTTTGTTTGGTTCAATGATAACAGATTAATGGAGTCAGCTGACTATTTCTGTGTTTCTTTTTCATAAAGATCACTCTTTTATGCATTTTTTGAAATGGGTTTTTCCATGGGGAGTTGAAGCATTTATTATATGTTCTTTTACTTACAAAGCCTTGGTCTTTTTTCCTTCTGATTTGATATGTGTACTCTTTAGATTTTGGTTTTCTTTGAAATGGTACTAAGGGTATTGTTATCTGGTTGTCATTTCATTGGGAGTGTTTTATGTTTCTTCTTTGTTACTTTGTGGTGTCTTTACGTTTGTTTGGTTCGATGTTAATGTAGATAGCAAATCAATGGAGCCAGCTGATTATTCATGTGTTTGTTTTCCATAAAGATCACTCTTATATGTATTTTTTTGAAATGGGTGTTCACATGGAAGTTAAATCTTTGATTACAAGTGCTGAACTTACAAAACCTTGTTTTTTTTTTATGGTTTGATCTTCTTTGATTTTGGGTTCTCTTTGTGTTTCTTCGAGTGTCTAGATAAAATAGGTTGTTTTATGTATGATCACCTGGTTGTCGTTTTCTTGGAGAGTTTGTTGTTTCATTTTTATTACTTTGTTGGCGTCTTCAGTTTTGTTTGGTCTGATGTTAATGTAGAGAACAATCAATGGACCCAACTGATGTTGCAGTCTCTGAAAACCAACAGCTCTCTGCTGATCCTCTGCCTTTTGCAAGAAGGTTGGCATCTTACATTTATTTTCTCTTTTAATGGAGTTGGGAAAAAAATTTGATTGAAAAAAGAAATTTTATTTTAAAAAAATGAACTTTTGTAATGTACATGTTGATTTTGTTATGTATAGTTATCAGTTGGAAGCTCTGGAGACAGCATTAAAGCAGAACACCATTGTTTACTTAGAGACTGGTTCTGGAAAGACCTTGATTGCAATTATGCTTCTTAGAAGCTATGCTTACCTTCTTCGAAAGCCTTCTCCGTACATAGCTGTTTTCTTGGTCCCGACCGTTGTTCTGGTGACTCAGGTGGTACTTCTAGCTTCTCAATCTAGTCCCTTCAAATTCATTATCTTAATGTGTATATTTTTGTTATCCACCAATTTCTCTCCCGTCTAAAGATTGTACAACTATTTTTCCCCATTAGTTTTCTCATGTTTTGCAGTTTGTTATATGTTTGAGGTTGCTTGGTTTTAGGCTCAAAACTGTGTATTTGAATTATCCTAATGTTGTTGATCTTGTGATTTGATAATTATAAGCAAGGAGATGCTCTGATGTTGCATACCGACTTAAAAGTGGGCAAATATTGGGGAGAAATGGGTGTTGATTATTGGGATGCTGCTACATGGCAACAACAAGTGGACGATCATGAGGTTTGTATGAACTATATTTTATCTTCAGTGACAAATTATTAACAGTTGCTTGAATTGGCACTGAGTATGGCTACATTTCCAGTCCTAAAGTTACTAAACAACTATATGGGAACAAAATGGAAGTTACTGTTTATCAGTCCTCTCTATTGCCTGAACTAATGGTACATGGAGTATATGCTTCTATGCTAAAGTAAAGCCCGCATCCACATGAAAATGCCCACAGCTGAAGGGTCAAGCCTGCCACAACCTAACTTTGATCTTTAGGGGTTGTTTGGTTGATGGGATAATGGATAACAATTGGGGATAAAATTTGAGATTATATCACTCGCATTTGGTTATGAGTATTAATTACTCTCAGAATACATTTTGTACTTAAATGGTGGGATATCCCAACCCATGTGATATCCTTTTCCATCCCATTCCGGTAACCATTCGATCAAAATTGCAGTGAACCGTAGCAACATTTTGTACAGATCAGTTAAGGAAAAGAAATGGTTGTAAAGGCTATTGAAATTAGCTGCTCATATTTGCTGGTATTGGGATCTGGTGGAATAGTAATAAGCTAATTGCTATTCTCCAAGGGAAGTTGCTAATGAGCTGCTGTTGTTTGCGTTAAGATTCTTTTTTTTTCTTGGCAGGGCTCTTTTCGAATATATCAGATCCGACGTTCAGGATTTATATACTAGAAATTAAGTTAGGCATTGTATATATATTATACTTGGATGCCTCATAAGTAATCACCGCAGACTTGTCTTTCAGGTACTTGTTATGACTCCGGCAATACTACTTGCTGCTTTGAGGCACAGCTTTTTACAAATAGACATGATAAAAGTTATAATATTTGATGAGTGCCACAATGCACGAGGCAAACACCCCTATGCCAGCATAATGGTGGTACGTTGTTTGTGCTAAGATTGAGTTTTCTGTAGAACAGTTTGAGCTAATTGTTGATTATATTTTCTGAATTAGTGCAATTTCTTCATCTGCACAATGTTGTTATATGATATGTGTCACTCTCTCGGTTCCCTACTTCACAGCGACAGTACCCTACTTCTTTTGTCATTAAACAGAAAGAATGAGCAGCGTTATATCAACTACAATTGATTTGTTTGTTAATGGATATCATAATTATTGTGTAGTTACTGCCACTTCAACAATATTTTATTTCAAAAGTTGACCAAAAGGAGATATTAGAGAGAATGCGTGAAGACATGTATAGTGGATGAATTCTTTTACATGCACACTATGCAATGTGTACATTTACCTGATGTGGAATCCCCTGTGAGCATGCCATTGGTTCTTTTGTACATATGTGACCCACATAAGAAAAGACTTAACTAGAATCCTGCTTGAGCATGACTTAGTATGGTGCTTGAACGATTCTTATCTTAGAGGGTTAATATTCTTTCAGGAGTTTTATCATCACCAGTTAACCCATGAGAGCGCACAACTTCCAAGAATATTTGGGATGACTGCTTCCCCTATAAAGTCTAAAGGTTGGTGGGATTTGATCTTATAGCTTTGGACATCTTTTGAGATTTTTCTACGTCATACTGTTAAAGTACTGGTTTATCTCACTTTCTCTGGATTCTCATGTTCATACTTTTTATGCAGGTGCTAGCACGGCACATAGTTATTGGCAAAAGATTCGTGACCTCGAGAATCTTATGAATTCCAAGGTTCTCTCAATTAATCTTCTTGTAGTTCAGAGAAAGAACTGTGCATGCATTAAACTCTTAGCTCTTGGATGATTGTCATATCGTTTTTATATGCAGAAAGTCATAAGCACACATTTAGATAGATATTCCGTTCCTCTAATTGTGATCTCCCTTTGCAAATGAAGGTATACACGTGTAGCAGTGAATCTGTTCTGGCAGAGTATATCCCATTCTCAAATCCGAAGTTGAAGATATATGAACATGTGGATATTCCTTGCTCATTGTTTAATACTTTAGCTCATGACCTGGAAAGGTTGAAAGAAAAGGTAAACATCAATTCTTTAGCCAATGGATTTTGTCTTTCTACTTTGCAGAATGTTCATGCTAACCTTTCATCCTGCTCTGAAGATATCAATTATCATTTTAGCTTATGTTGCCTCTTTCCTTCTCTACATTGTGTGCAACCAGAAAACAGAAAGTGCCTTGAAGGAATACTGAGACTACTAACTAAACCTTAATTTATCCTTCGAGTAGCGACTGGAGCAATCATGTTTTAACATATGGGTCAAACTTTTTTGCTCTTCCAATTTTAGTTGTTTAACTTTTCTTATCATTGCAGCATGAATGTTCAATTTCAAAGTCAAACCTGTCTGGTATGAGTGCTGGATCTGCAAGAAGACGTTTATCAAAACTTCACTTGGCTTTCTTATTTTGTTTGAGTGAGATGGGTGTGTGGCTGGCTTTCAAGGTAAATTTTTGTTCCTTGCTGGTGTATAAATAAATAAACGTTTTGGCCTTGATCAGTTTTCTAACATGACTTTGTTTTGAATCAGGCAGCTGAGTTCTTGTCCTTTGAAGAAAATGATTTCTTTTCATGGGGAGAATTCGATGCATGTGCTCAGACAATCGTTAGAGATTTCAGTTTGGGTGCATCTAAGATTTTCTCGGCTGGCTTACCTTCAGGTATCATAGTTAGCAACATCCATTTTCTTTTCTCCCTGAACTGTAAGATTGTTTTTTGATTTCCTTCTGCTATCTGTCTCTCTCACTCACTCTCTCTTCCCTGTAAACATAGGGCCACATTGGTCAATTGGTGGTGATATTCAGGCAAATGCGGATGCTGGATATTTGTCATCCAAAGTTAATTGTCTTCTAGAGTCTCTTCTTGAGTACAGGTGAGAGCGCTTGAATGATGAATCTACTAATTAGTCAAAAGCTTTAATGTTAGTTCAATCAATTGGGGTTTTGGAGAATAAATAGAAAAAAGAGAAGTGGTCGGTTAGATTCTTTTAAATTTTGTGTCTGCGAGAGACTCCTTTGAAGAAGGAAGGTCATCTTTTTGTTTTCCTTGGTGAAATGGACCTGCTCTACTTTTCTTTCCGAGATTTTGAGGAAGCACATATAGAATTATATGTGATTTAGTGTTTGATGCAATTAAATATTTATAAGATATTACAGTTCCTTTGTATTGGTTATTGAGCCTACTTTGGATTCATCAATAATTATAAGAACTTCCCTTGGAGTTTGATTTGGACAGTTTCTGAGATTATCCATTATGTTGTTGGGAAATAGGATTCTATATTTAGTGATTTACTTACAAACAATCTTATCGTTGGTAACAGGGACCGAAGGGATTTGAGATGCATCATATTTGTTGAGAGAATTGTTACAGCCATTGTTCTTCGGTCTCTACTGAATGAGTTGCTTCTGGAACGAAGTGGTTGGAGAACTGAGTACACAGCAGGGCATATTTCTGTGCTCCAGTCACAGAGTAGACAAAGTCAAAATAAAATTGTTGAAGAATTTCGCAAGGGGTTGGTAAGTCTAGTTTTTTTTTTTTTTT
Source organism: Solanum commersonii (assembly GCA_029007595.1). Classification (NCBI taxonomy): domain Eukaryota; kingdom Viridiplantae; phylum Streptophyta; class Magnoliopsida; order Solanales; family Solanaceae; genus Solanum; species Solanum commersonii. Next base: position 2,717,428 of record JAJTWQ010000069.1, read on the forward strand.
TTTTTTTTGCTTTTTAGAAGTTTCTGAAGATTTAAAGTCTGACATCCATGCAAACACTGCAGGTGAACATTATTGTAGCGACATCTATTCTTGAAGAGGGCTTGGATGTTCAAAGTTGCAACCTTGTGATTCGATTTGATCCATCAGCTACTGTTTGTAGCTTTATACAATCACGTGGACGAGCTCGAATGCAAAACTCCGACTTTCTTCTGATGGTCAAAGAGTATGTTTTGCCAATCTATTCTAATTGATACTATGAATGTTTTTCAGTGTTCTCTCATTATTGTTTTTGGTGTATTATTTACTGGATGCTATTTCTGCTGTTGTCACTTGCTATCGCACTACTGTTATAGAAGTATTAAATTGACTATTTAAGAGAATCTAATAGACAAACAATTACTTTAGCTCTTGACATTTTGTGCAAGTATTAATGATAAAATTTGGGAAATTTGATTATAACAATGGACTGATCATTCTCATTTTGACTCAAATCCTAGTGGGGATGATCCAACCCTTACTCGCATGCAAAACTATATGGCTAGTGGAGAGATAATGCGGCAAGAATCATTACGTCATGCTTCTATTCCATGTTCACCTCTAGATGATGAATTGTATGATGAACCTTGCTACAAAGTTGAAAGCACAGGAGCAGTTGTCACCCTCAGTTCTAGCGTGTCATTGTTATACTTCTATTGCTCAAGGCTACCGTCGGATGGGTTTGTACTCTGCATATTCTCTTGCTATGTGTTAAGGATTCTGGTATCATTGAGTATTTCATGTGTTAAATATTGCATTATGGTCTGGCATTCAATTCAATTGTAGGTACTTTAAACCCAATCCTAGGTGTGTGATTGATAAGGAAACAGGAACCTGCACACTACAACTTCCCAAAAGTTCGCCACTGCAAAGAATTATTAGTGTACAGGGGAATAGAAAAATATTGAAGCAACTTGCATGCCTGGAAGCTTGTAAAGAACTTCATCATGTGGGTGCCTTGACTGACAATCTTGTTCCTGATATCGTGGAGGAAGAAAACATCAACAAAGAATTGGGTAATTCTAACATCTTTTATCTAATGTGGGGATTTTGGATTGTGATACTCCACTTCTAACCTATTATATTGTGCAGAATGTCAAATCCATACTGTTGAAGAATCAAAATACTTTCCACCAGAATTGGTTAGTCATTGCAGCAATGATTCAGAAGCAGTGTACTACTGCTACCTAGTTGAGATGCAACATGCCACTTACAATGACTTCCATCTTCATGGGATTATACTTGCTGTTAGGACAAGGCTCAAGTGTGATGATGAAATACTAGCATTTGACTTGGACGTTGATAGGAGGGGACTCTTGCAAGTTCAACTTAATTATAGTAAAGCTGTTACACTTACTGCTGAAGAGGTGATTATAATTTTGATGGCTCTTATCATCTCTTTACTCGTTACCTGTAAAAATGGTTGGTGATACTTTTTTTTTCTTCTATTGATCTCTTTCTCTACAGATTCGACGGTGTCAGAGGTTTCAAGTCAGTGTCTTCAGAATTCTTCTTGACCGTGATCTGAGTATACTGCAGGACGCTTTGGCTGCAGTTCAATCGCCTATCGGTTCTGCAGTTTCTGATTATCTTTTGCTCCCATCTTTGGGTAGTACCCCTGAAATAAATTGGAAATGTGTGAATTCTTTGCTGTTTCCGTCTCAAGTTCTTGGGGATAAGCATATGGATTGGTGTTCTACTCAAGATCGCAAACGCAGTGTGAACACCAAAACTGGGGTGGTATGTAGCTGCATGTTGGAGAATTCATTGGTCTTTACACCTCATAATGGCCATACATACTGCATTACCGGTTTTTTGGATAATTTGGATTGCAACTCATTGTTGGGTATGAGAACTGGAGAATCCATTACCTACGTAGAATACTACAAAAAGCGGTTTGTACAATTAGCTTCTGATTTTCTGGTGCACCTTCTCCATATATCATCTTTTGTTTTCAAAACACTAAGTAAGGTGCGGTTTACAGGCATGGGATCAACATATGCTTTGAAGAAGAACCACTTCTTAGGGGAAAACATATTTGTAAAGTGCATAATTACCTTCAGAGAAGCAGAATTCAGAAGGCTAAAGGTTCGATCATAGGGTTCTTCTTCTGTTATAATGCTTATGTATGATCACTTAGCTTTGGCCTCCTTTGCAGATTCAACTGATTCATCTGTCGAGTTGCCTCCTGAACTTTGTTCCCTCATCATGTCACCTCTCTCTATTTCTACCCTTAATACTTATTCATATGTTCCTTCGATCATGCATCGGATTGAGTCCTTGGTTATGGCCTCAAACTTGAAAAGAATGCATTTGGATCACTGCACACTAAATGTTACTATTCCAACCGCTAAGGTATGTGCTGCTATGATCTCATCTCAGATCTTTGCTCTAACAAAATCAGTCTTTCTTAAGCTGTGAGCTTCACACATACTCTTGTGCCCACAACTTACTCCTTGTTTTATTATTTTAGATTTTGGAAGCAATGACAACGAAGAAATGCCTCGAGAAGTTTCATTTGGAATCACTTGAGACACTTGGAGACTCTTTTCTCAAATATGCTGCCAGTATAAAGCTGTTCAAGACTTACGAAAATCATCATGAGGGTCTTCTCACCGTTAAGAAAACTCAGATTATTTCCAATGCTGCACTATGCAAGCTTGGATGTGCTCGTAAAATACCGGTAGGTATTCCTTGGTGATCAACTCCATGTCTCTATTAATCTTGGGTGACATTGTTTTTCTTTCGGATATGTCTCATTGATGCTTTAAGGATAACCAGGGGATATTTGCTCGTACACTTTGACTAAAGATCCAATATTGACTGTTAATCATGCCTGCCACCTAAAAGTTGTCAACTCTTGCATATAAACATTGCCTACTTCCCTTCCTTGCCCACACAAATGTCTACTGTTTGTTATAATGGAAATTAGTAGTTATTCATATTTGTAAAACATGCATATTTCGTTAGTGCTTCAATTGGAGTACAATTATTTTAGGACATGTCAATTTTGAGCGAGTGCTTTTGGATACTTGTATTAGTAAATATCCCAGTGAATTTTTAAAGAGTTCATGCAGTTCCTTTATATTTTATTGGTTTAACTGCATAGTATTGTGCCTTGCTGGATGCAAATACTATCTGAATTCTTTTTCTTTTTTTCTTCTTTTGGTTTTCCCTTTAATAAATACCTTTGATTACAGGGATTTATCCGTAATGAACCATTCGATCTTAAAGCATGGATCATTCCTGGTGATAATTCTCAAGTTCACAGCTTCGATGAAGAGCTCCTAACGTCCTCAGATAAAATGTATAGTAGGGTAAAACAAAAGATTAAAAGTAAGAGAGTAGCTGATGTGGTCGAGGCACTAATAGGCGCCTACCTCAGCTCGGGTGGGGAAGTAGCGGCTTTGTCATTTATGAAATGGCTTGGAGTGGACATCAATTTTGTTGATGCACCTATGTCAAGGTACTTTCCCATGAATGCTGAGAAGCTAGTTAACGTCAGATACTTGGAATCCCTGCTACATTACAAGTTCAATGATCCTTCTCTGCTTGTTGAAGCGCTAACTCATGGATCTTACATGCTACCTGAGATTCCACGATGCTATCAGGTTATTCCCGTAAATAAATATTATCCATCTTAATGTTGTTAAATACTTGGAACTATATTTTGCATATTGATTACTAAAATATAATGTTGCCTAGATTGGTAAAGTTGTGAATCTGAACATTTCATTAACCTAAGGCTTCATAGCATTTGGTGGCTGTTCTTACAGCTGCTAGTGTGAAGGAAAAAAGTGCATTGTTTTATTCATTCACGGAAGTTTCATGGTTTTATATAATGATAATATGAATCCTGTCTTGCTCTATTTGCATCTTATTCTTAATTCAATATGTGTATCTTCACATTTGGACCAATCTATTGTATGAGCGCTCATGATGAGTAACATCATAGAAAGAGCAGTACTTGAAATATGCATCATGATTTCACGAAATGAATCATTTTTTGTTGTGTCGTGGTTTCTTTGCGGTATATTCAGCCTTCCTTGCACACTGAGAGGATAGATAGTCACACTGCCTACATTCACAGTTTGTTCCTTTAAAATCGATATTCGTATCTTTTTAACTCTCTATTTGATTCAAATGCTGATATGATCTCCTGACTTTGCAGCGCTTGGAATTTCTTGGAGATGCAGTGCTCGATTATGTTGTTACAGCACATCTCTATTCCAAATATCCGGGACTGACTCCAGGTCTAATTACTGATTTGAGGTCTGCCTCGGTAAACAACGAATGCTATGCGCAATCTGCAGTTAAGGCTGGCCTGCACAAGCACATTCTTCATGCCTCGCAAGATCTGCAAAGGCAAATATGTAGTACTGTTGAGGATTTCGAGAAATTGAACCTTGTCTCCACGTTCGGATGGGAGGCTGAAACTACTTTCCCAAAGGTATTGAATACTTGCCTCGAAGTTAAGATATAGAAGAAAAAGTTACTGAAAGCTCTTTCTGCAATAAAAATGTAAATCTTTCCCATTGTCAAGAGCTTCATTTTATGCCACGGATTTGTCTTATTTTTGTTTTTGGTTCGCTATAGGTGCTTGGAGATATTATCGAGTCCCTTGGTGGTGCGATCTTTGTTGATTCTGGCTTCAACAAAGATACTACATTTCAGTGCATACGACCTCTTTTGGAACCGTTGGTTACACCTCAGACATTAAAGCCCCATCCAGTAAGAGAGTTAACTGAACTATGTGACCAGAAAGGTTATATAAAGAAGAAGGATGTCGTCTGTCGTGAGAATGGTATAGCTTATATTACAGTAGAGGTTGAAGCAAATGGCGTTATTCACAAGAACACGTGCTCGGGACGAGATAAACTAATGGCCAGGAAGGTGGCTAGCAAAAATGTGCTCAAGTCTCTGAAAGAATGTCCATCCAATGCTTAACAGTAGTGTTACAAAATTCCCAGAATTGCTTAATATTGTAAGGGTCATTTTGGTTGTTTGATTTCTGCCCTTGTTTGTTTGGATGTGTTGTTTCATAATGTATCATAATGTAGTATAGGATTTGTTGTTATGTAAAAATGAAGATTCTCCTTTTATGGTTATTTTCTTTAGTAAAGGCGGATTTTGTCAAGAAATCTTCTTTCTTTTTGAACAGTCTCAACATCCAAATGGGTTGCGCATGAGAAAAAGAGATACATCAGTGTAGATGTGAGAGATTGACTATAGTGTGTCCGGTGAGAGTTAGAGGTAGGTCGAAAAAGTATTGAAAAAAGTGATTAAACAAGATTTGAGACACTTAGAGCTTACTAACATGACCCTAGATAGAAGGTTAGTAGATAGTCATGTTGTTTAATTTTTTGTATCAGTTGTCTCTTCATCTCATAAGGTAGAAGTAAGATTACGTACACACCTGACACCTTTCTTTCCAAACTTTACTTGTGAAATTTCATTGAATATGTGGTTGTTTAATTTGTTGTTAATTAGATGAGGTATAAATATTTTTAAAAAATTTGTCAAAATAATAAGAGATGATCAATAATTCAAAATATGGGAAAGAAGCACCTTAAGAGCATATTCCAAATTCTGAAAAGATGCTTCTTTGTTAAAAAAAATTCTTAATTACTACTCCGTCTTTTTCTATTTATACGTCATCATTTTAGATTTTAAGTCTCTTAAGAAACTATGCAAGTTTATCATTATATCCTTATTTAACATTCTCTAGTTGAAGTCAAGTTTTCAATAAACGAACATAAATTAATTTATTTTGATTAATTAAATTGACCAATAAATATGAGTTAATTATTTAATTTTTTTTATGTTGATTGAATTTATAATTGCAAGGTTAATAACTTGATAAGATAAAATAGAAAAAATAATATCATTTATGTTGATTTAATAAGAGCGACTTATAAATAGAAACCTAAGAAATAATTAAGGAACTTGTATTTGGTGATTGCGTTGTTTATATCTAGAAAATAGTGATGGTTATTTATTGTCTATTTATTTCTTGTGGGACTTGTTATTAATTGCTTATGGGACTTTTGATTTCTTTGAATATTGTCTTCTTCTTTATACGTGTCATTTTTATCCAAATCTATGAGATTTAAGTTTTATAAATAAATAAAATAAAATAATTAAAAATAATGCAAAAATATGATATGAATAAATTTCTTACGGAACAAGAGATATTGATAAATAAAACATATATTTGGAGAAATTTTCAGATTTATCATCAAAAAAGAATATTTTTTTTCAACCGATATAGTGCTTCAATTCTTAATTAAAAGGTATCTGGTTAAGTTATGCTAATCAATTATCTTTGAAATTGCTTTCTTTATAATCAATTATTTTTTATAGAGACTCTGTTTTTTTTAAAAATAATATTTTTTTAGAATAATCAAAATACTTCTTTACTATCATAACTTCCAATTGTTACACTTTTTCTACGAACATCTCGGCAACTGGAGAGGATGAAGTATACATATAGCTTACTTCTATTTTCGTAAAAATTATTTCCTATAGATATTCGGCTACCGAGAAAATCATTTTCCAAATTATTACATTTTCCACACACTTTTTTCAATCAAAAGGACTAATTAATTGGTCCACCAAACTTTTATTTTTGTACAAATATAAAAAAAAAAGGACATTTTTCTTCAATTAACCACATGCTATTTTTCACTTCAGCAGCTCAACTACAACACCGGAAAGTTAACCGTTGCCGTTCGGAGCTCCGGCGAAGTTTCAAATGTTGACAGATTATTTCTCTTGTCTGTTTCCGGGGCGGAGTTCCGATTCCGGTGACAATGTTGTAGCTGATAGAAACCCGGTTTTGTTGGTATCGGGTCTTGCCGGGTCCATTCTCCATTCTAAGAGTAAGAAATTTGGTAGTTTCGAGACCCGAGTCTGGGTCCGACTTCTCCTAGCTGAACATGAGTTCAAAAAAAAGTTATGGTCAATTTACAATCCAAAAACAGGTTAGTTTATTCGGAATTTTAGTTTATGAGTTCTGGATAGATTATTTATACATATTTAATATAAAAACTTTAGCACAAATGTAGAGTTGGAGGAAGATATTTCCATTTTACTGTTTTTTATGTGTTAGTTGAATCGAGGGTCTATCGGAAACAATTTATACACACTACTCTCGTAGTACATCACTTGTGCGATTACACTGAGTATGTTGTTGTTGTTGTAATAACGTGGAATATAGAGTATGATAGTAGTGTTTTGCTAGTAATTTTTTTTTTTGGTATTTTGGTTAAAACAAGTGATTATGGGTATTGTTTGGATATATGCAAAATAAATGATTTTGTTCATAAGTACTTCCTTCGTTTCGATTTGTTTGACTCAGTTTCATTTTGTTTGTGTGGTTTGATTTGGTGTGGAGTTTAAGAAAGTAAAGAAAGACTTTTGGATCTTGTGATCTTAAACCAAACTAATGATATGTAGAATATACCAAAATATCTTTTAATCTTGTGATCTTAAACATGGAACATGGAAAGTTAGAATTAAAGAGTTGCCAAAAAAGGAAAGGGACATTCTTTTTTAAACGGACTAAAGAGCAAAGTAGGACAATCAAATTGAAATGGAGAGAGTCATTTGAGTTGTGACGGGAACTGTTTCATACAATTGTAACTTGTAAGTAATCGAACACTGGAAAGATTGTATAGAGTATGCATTCAAGTTCTTATTTTAAAAAAAATAAATCTTTTGGGCGAATTGTTGTATCTTATTGTTGGTTTTGGTGTGGGATATTCAGGGTATACAGAGGCATTGGATGATAGCACAGAGATAGTAGTGCCACAAGATGATTATGGACTCTATGCAATTGACATTTTGGATCCTTCACTGGTACGTTTTGCAGCATCAAGTGGTCACAAGTGTATATCTATGTGCTTTAGTATTGCGTTATATCAAAAAAAAAAATTGTAGTTTTGCTACGTCAAATTTGTATGGGGAGATGATATAATCTTCACAATATATATATCACCTTTGTATATATAAATGCGGGATAATTACTTTGAGTGTATCTTATCAAAGGAAAAAAATAAATCAGTTACTTGAGTATACAGTACATTTAAGTAACAAGTAAAATTCCCTGTCCCAAAAAAAAAAAAAAAAAGTAATAAATGGAACCAGTATTCTCAAAGGGGAAAAGCCTTAAAAAGCAGTTCAGGTCTATGGGGGCTTTAAGCGTAAAGCGCAATTGAAGTGTGGGCTTTAGTTTAAGAAGGCGCAACTAAGAATTAAAAAAAAAGTACATGCAATTGCAATGCAAGAAAAACTAACTACTTCATTCACAATGATTTCTTTAACAATTTTAAAATCATTTTGCCAATCAGAATTATGCTTAGTACTGTTCTATTAAGATATAACTAATTGGCAGTGAGGTGTATGCCTTACTAACTTGCCTACATGGAAGTGCAGCCTAAGTGATGTGAAGTGCCTACCCTGAGCTTTAGGGCTTAAGCGCACCTCTTTTTGACAACACTGAATGGAACATGAAGTTTGAGTAAAATAAACTTCAAAATTACCATTGTGGATTTAAGAATGTTTTTCTTCTTAAGGAAGACATCACTGGATTTTACATTTGATTCAGGCAGTGCTAGAGGCTAAAAGGAAATGGTAGGGGCAGCCACCCTTACTTTCCAGTTTCTGTAGCAATAAAGTTCTAGAAGTTTTCATGGGAAATAAATTGATAAATTTATCAGGCTAATTGTGAAAAATTGTTTCTATCCATTCCTACAAAACTCACTTTCTTTTGTCTCGGATATTGACTATTGGCTCTCAGCCTCTGGTTTCATTTCAGTAGTTTCCTGTACCTCACATCAAGATCTTTTATGAAAGGAAATTAGGCAATTGATAGCAAACTATTTGCTGAAAGATTATACATGCTTTGGTAGCCAATGAGATAAGTCTGTGAAAATGAGTCTTTTTTTGATAAAGTAAGTGGCATTAATAACAGCATCAAGAAGATACAAGAATTACAAGAAATGGCATTTGAGCTTACAAAAAATCTCTGGCTAACTATACAAACTATCTAAGCCAGAACAAGTGAGTTCATGAAGTCCTGAAGTTGTTTTGCATTAACAGCTGGATACAAGTTGGACCAACTAAACAAATTTGCAATACACCTAAAGCAGCTGGCATTTGTCTGTCCAGAAGAGTGTTACTGCCAAGCCATTTGTCTGTCCAGAATTTTAGGAGTGAAAATGAGTCTTATTAAGATTGTGATCCATTTTCAGTGACATTTGAAAACTCATGCACTTCCAAGAACAAAATAGGACTTGTGAATTAATACTCCACACATCCCTTACCCCGTCCCCCACCAAAGAAAGATGATAATAATAATAACAAAAGGAAGCAGAAAAGAAAAGATCAAATGTATTGTCTGGTCAGTTGAACCAAGGAAGAAATGAGATTGTTAAAGTATTTATGCTTTGCTAGAACATTAGGTTATTTGTTCTTTGTGATGAATTTTGCTTTCACAGACACTGCTATCAGACATTCATTTGTTGGTTGAAACAAGGATTTAGCTGATTACTGTTATCAGAGTGACGACGAAATTTAATTAACTAGGCGTAAAATATGGATGATGAGTAGTGAAAATTACTTGCTTGCATAATTGAGGACATGTTGGAAGTTCTTTGAATTTTGAAACGATAGTATTACACTAGTTAGTATTACCTATCAAAAAGATAACACTGGTCAGCCTCATCTATTGTAACTCTACATGCCCTGCGAAAAGGAAATATATGTTCTCGTCTTTTTTGTTTCTTTTTCTTTTCTGCAGTACTTTCCTTTAATGAGATCATAATCTTCTACTGGTGTTTGATTTCCAGATGATTAAGTGTATACACTTGACCGGTGTATACCATTTTCATGATATGATTCATATGCTTGTCAAATGTGGATATAAAAAGGGAACTACGTTGTTTGGTTTTGGTTATGACTTCCGCCAAAGCAATAGGTATTATTTAACCGCTGAAATTTCCATTGCCACTATGTCATATTGCACTGTATCATAGCTTACTATTTGATAAGTTGCTGAATGTGATGGTATTAAACAAGAGAAGCTTAGTTCTATTTTGCCTTATTTGATTTTTCTGCTGAAACTATCATCACACTTAAGGGACCTGGTTAGCACATGGTTGCAGGATTGACAAGGCAATGAATGACCTGAAAGAAAAGTTGGCTGCAGCTTATAAGGCTTCTGGGGGAAGAAAAGTCGATATTATTTCACATTCCATGGGTGGATTATTAATCAAATGTTTCATTTCTCTTTATAGTGATGTAAGTGCAATTGCTTGATACTTATTCAGTTGCAAATCACCTAGAGCATTTAATCAAGTTATATTAATCATAAGAAGATAAAGTTTGATGTGTCATAAGTGGTGTGCACAAGGGGGGTGGTTTGGCCTGTTGTTCCCGTTGGTCACCTATGTTCTCCAATTTAAGATAATGTCTTCCTATTTGTTCTGCTCATGCATCTTTTCTATTTTACTTCTCCGTCTCCCTTCATTCCTGCCTAGCTTCTTGATTTAGAATTACCACTCTTCCATGAGTGGCATCCCTAAATGCAAACAATTACCTTTCAGGTATTTTCCAAGTATGTGAATAAGTGGATTACCATTGCCACCCCCTTTCAAGGTAACTTTTCTTTCCTTCTCTTTGCAACATTTTGCAAATGATGTCTATTTTGAATTGCTAGGATACTAGCTAACATATCCTTCTTACCAGTCTGAGGATGCATAGATAATGCATATAGTGATATAAATTTGATTACCATATTTGAGCACCACCTCCCCCTCCAGCTGAGTCCAACAATTAAAAAAGAAGTAGATGATCGGTATAACTAGAGAAGGTCAGGCAGCATCAGAAGCTTACGCTTATCTTTTGGTGGGGGAGGTACCAGTTACAAAAGTACAAGAAAGAACCAATAACTGATTGATAATAGTTGCACTGAATACAATCTACAGCTTCTAATTCTGAATCATTGTTAAAGATTATTTTTTTTTGCAAAATACTCTCTCTGTTCACTTTTACTTGTCCACTTTGGACTTTGCACGCCCCTTAAGAAACAATAATTAATACGAACATTTTACAATAATACCCAATTAATTGATGTTTAGTATTAGGTCTTGGAAAATGATTTGGGGAATAAGTAATTAGTGTTTTGGAAAAACATGGAAAAAAATAATTGTCTTTTCTTTATATGTTAAAAGCCACAAGTAAATTTGAAAATCTATTGGATTTAGTAGACAAGTAATAGTGAACGGAGGGAGTTGTAATAGTATCGCATATAATTGGAGGAATGATAAATTTGTATTTACCAACTCCAGTACAAGCTTCATAAAAGAATATGTTACTTTTTTCTTCCAGATTTCTGGTGAAACATTACCTTGGCTAGAGTTCGTAGTCCTTAAGAAATGCTCCTGAACCCCAAGACTGTGTGTTACAAGTGTGCAGAATGCTAATTGTTCATCTCTTGTAAACAGGTGCTCCGGGATGCATTAATGATTCTCTTTTAACTGGAGTGCAGTTCGTTGATGGATTTGAGAGCAACTTTTTTGTGTCAAGGTGGACAATGCATCAATTGGTAAGCCTCTCTTGGTTAGGAAACTTAAGCAAGTCCCCCTATTAATAACTTCAGCAGAAAAACAAAGCTCAAGTTTACTAATAGCTCATTATTTGTTGATTTAGATGGAAAATGTGTATTGGATGATGAATTTAATCTATCTGCCTCCTTATTTACTGAAGACGAGTTCTTTTTTAATCAAGTGAAGCTGTTAAATACGAACTACGCTTGATGCATGTCTAACTTCATATGCATCATCTCATACAAAGATATCTTCCTCAGCGTTTTCAGTCATGTCTTCGATGGCCCTAGATAGTTAATAGAATATACCTGATCAAAAAATAAAAAATTTAATAAAATATATCAGAAAGAGTTCCCGAAACTGAATGCTCAAAGTGTATAGTGCTTGGCTTTGCCAGAAATTTTTGGATCTTACTGATACATCTTTCAAGCCATATGGTTAACTATACATTGAGTTTATCTGGAAAATGTTGTTTGATTGGGGGATGACTGTTCTTTCACCTGGTAGTTCTTGTATTCTTATTAGATGGTGTCCGTCAATGTTGCAAACATTGTCTTATCTTGTCATCCTTAAGATGCCGACTAGAGTCATAGTTCCTTTCTGTCTTTAGAGTTTTCGTAAGATGACCTTTGATTTACTCTCAAGTTTAATCTTTTGCAAGTTGGTTGAGTGCCCATCAATCTATGAGATGTTGCCAAATACTAACTTCAAGTGGGAAAAGCAACCTGAAATTCTGGTATGGCGGAAAAAATCCAAGGATGGGAATACAGTGGTTAAATTAGAACGTTATGATGCAAGTACAAGTGTGACTCTCTTTCAGGAAGCATTGAAGGGCAATGAGGTATATCTCCAAGCTATCTTTAGCCACTAGAATTATTAACTTTGTATTGCCAGTTTTTAAGTTTCATACTTCTAAACCTCCCCAACTCCACGATTAGCTATTAAAATGAGAAGGCTTGTTGTTTTTTGAGAAAGCATTTCGTGATCTCATGCTTGCTTGAACTAGACAAAGCTAAAGTATTGAGGCTCAAGTAAAATACGTGTGACATTTTGTCTAGAGCAGCCGCCCCAATGATGCTGAGAAGTGCCACTTGGACCAATTGTACTTTTAAGAGGACAAATTTAATTCAACCAAAAGCAAGAGTGTAACTGCTCTATGCTCACTTTACTACTAGGTGTGGGTATAACCAGCCAAAATATGATGTTCATATCTGTGCTGTAGTACTTTAATTTTGTTATGTTACCAATTTTAAAAAAATAAAAATACTTAAAATGACCATGAGCTTTTCCTTGCATGCCTTGTGTCAAATACCCTCTAAGCTCATTTTTATGAGACAGGCTGGCAGGGCTAAGAGGTTAAGATTAAACTTGAGTTACCCTTTTTCTATTTGTCTTGTTAGAGACAGGATCGGTAAAAAGTTGCTTTACCAATTTAAAGAATCAACATGGTCTATGCATATGAAATTTTGAAACTTGTGGGTGATATATCTGTCATCATCTGGAAGTGCAGCAACCATTTAAGGATGGACAAATAGAACGTATGTCTCATACATAAGATAGATGGATAATTTGTTAATATTACCTTTTGAGTTTGTCAGCTGTCGTTATTGGTTTTGGATGCTGATACAAACTGTTTCTCGTATGCATATCTATGACTAGAGTGCAGTGCCATAGCAAGTGATTTAATTTTTTTCACTTTTTCCTGAATTGCAGCTCAACTTACATGGTAAAACAGTGGCTCTACCTTTCAACTTATCAATTCTTGATTGGGCAGCTAGTACTCACAAAATTTTAAATGATGCTCAATTACCAAAAGGGATTCCCTTATATAACATCTATGGGACATCTTTTGATACACCTTTTGATGTTAGGTACATAACTGTATCTTATCATACAAATTCGTACTTTGTCTTTGAGGTTCTGCACTATTTGAGGTGTACATGTTTCTTTTGTAGTTACGGTTCAGAAGCTTCTCCAATCGAGGACCTAACAAATGTCTGCCATACAATGGTAACTAACTTCATTTCTTTTTCCTTGCTAGTATGAGTGACATTATGACGTTCCAACATTCTGCATTTTTTCTGTGTGTTTGTGATTTGTAATCAAGTGATCAACAAAACTCTACTACATCCAGAATCTTTAGGGGAGTGGATAGCGACTAATGTGTGAAATGTTCATGGGGATGAAATTCATTCTGTATTAAGAGCATGTCTTACTGTTATATAATGCTTCCTGAAGCTTTTCTACTTACTATTACCTATTTCCTTTGTGATCTAGCCCCAATATTCCTTCGTGGATGGTGATGGAACTGTTCCAGCTGAATCAGCAATGGTATTATTCTTCACTTCTCTATTTTTTTCTTACTCTTCTTTTATAAGATTAAAGGTATCTTGGCTGGTGCGAGGCAACAAGTACCCTATGGAATTAGTCGAGGCTTGCGCAAGCTGGCCCGGACACCACAGGTATTTTTTTGAAAAAATGGTATCTTGGTATTTTAAGTAAACAGAGTCTAATACTAATTAAGAAAAAGAAAAAAAGATCAGGGCTTCCATCCGAACTAGCGCCTTAAGCAGGAACGCAAATGAAATTATGTGGTATGATATCATAGATAAGAGAAACATTACATTTAGGAGTGTGATATTCTGCCTTTTATTGAGGAGATAGCGTCAATGGTGACACTATGACGAATACTCAATATCTTGGTTGATTACTGACCCTCGGCTGATAATTCCGCAGGCTGATAATTGTGAAGCAGTGGAAAGAGTAGGAATTCAGGCTGGTCACAGGGGACTACTACGACATGAGAAAGTTTTCGAGCTTATCAAGAAGTGGCTTGGCGTCTCCGGTAAAAATAAGGTGCATTCCAGAACCTCTAGAGTAATGGACCTTTATGCAGGTCAACAGTTGTAAACAATGTGTTCAGCTCATTCTTAGAACCTTTCCCTTTTTCTTCTCTCAGTTTTATTAGTTGGTAGTTGTATACACATGTACAATTCCTCGAGAATGTAGAAAGTAGCTTCTCAATCATCGCGTATGTTAGTAGCAATATGCATTACACACTCTAGAGAACTGGAAACTTGAACCAACACTTGATGTAATAACAATGTTTTTCGTGTAAATATACGTAAGAATCCAGAGGTTTTATCGTTCATTTTTCGTTACTCCTTTTCTGCAATTCTTCATTTCATTAAAGAGTACTTTCATCTACCTATATTATTTTGTAGAATTTGAGAATGTAACTTCATAATGAGATTATTTTACAGAACTTCAGGCTCTTCCTTTCTTGTTGAAGTAATGTCCAGGCTCAAGCTTGTTCATTTATTCTCAATTTTTTTTTTGGATTTCTGATAGCATTTATCCAGTTGGGGTAACTTTATATTTGCCAAAATGCAAAATAATTTCATTTGTGTTGTTTTTCTCCCCTTTTAATACAATTCAATTGAAAATATAATTAAATAAATAAAAATACTCTAAAAATAGTTTATATCTTTAGATGAGATAGACATATTTGGTAGTTTCAACTTTCAAGTTTCACAATGTCATTGGCGAATTATCATATAAAGTTTTTTACGTGTTTGACCTATGATAAAAAAAATTAGAGTCACATATGCATAATCTCTCCACAATTTTAACTAGAGGTCTCGTGTTTAAACCTTGAGACTGAAAGAAATGCTATATAGGGATATGGAACGCGGCGCTCTTAATGAATTGTCAAATTAATCGAACTCTAAAGTGAGTACTGAATATTAGGCAAAAACAAATCAACAAGTTCCAAACTTCATTTTCTACTGTCAGATTTTGGTTGCATCAATTTGTTACTTGTTGAGTACAAGATAACTTGATTGGGTGAAATAAACATATAGGAAGAAGGGTCAAACTGTTGTGGTCAAAAGAAATATAGGGTTTGAATCCCCAATAATATTGTTAATTTTGATTTTCTTGAAGTTGTAATTACTAGTAGTTCTAGGGTTTTGATAACATATTATACTAATTAATTTTAGAGTATCATAAACCAAGAAAGATAAAAAAGAGAAAGAAACAAATGAGCATTCCTAGGCATTTTTTTGTTAGCTTAATTTCATTTGAGATACAGACAAGTCATATATACACATAGTAAAGCTAGGGAAAGATTAGTAGATAATCGAGTGTCGTTAAGTTTTTCTAATTGGTATAATAATTATTATTAATTGTCCATTATATGTTTTGATGATTTTTTATTATTACACATGTTTTTTTTTCTGCTTTTGATTATCATATTATTTATTATTGTTACTGTTTATTTTCCCATTATTTTCATTGTAATTTCTTCACTACTATATTCCATTTTCATACCTGTTTTTGAAATGTTTCACTTGAGTCGTGAGTTTATTGAAAACAATCTCTCTACTTCCAATATATAGGATCCTCCTAGATCTGACTTATAAGATTACACTAAATAATTATTCCACATACTAAAGCTAAACTAATCGAGATACGCGTAAATTAATTTGAACAATTATAAAAAGAAAGGCATTGGTTTTGGATTTGCTAGTTGAATAGCCTAAAAGACTGTGCAAATTGGAATAGATTACCAAGAAGGCACGGGTGATGCTTCTGCTACGAATGCTCCGCCTATTTCTCCAATGTACTCTGTTTAGTGCACATCGAGAATCTCGACTCGACGTAACTGGTAAAATTGTTATTACATATGTGATGAGAAAATTATAAATCTGAGTTATAGAAATAATAATTCTAGCAAAAATGTAGATAAGATGGTACAATCGACTCTTGTAATCAGTAGTGAATAGTAAACAATATAATTATGAGGCTAATAGACTAGATCACACAACCTCAAGAAATTTTCGCAACATCCTAACCACTATACTAAATTTTTAACTTGTGTCAAAAGGTATCAATATTTTATATATATATATTAAACTAAAATTTGATCTTTAGTAATTTTCCGACGAAGGGGTGTCGCTCGACACCTCTTTGCTTAGGGTGAGTCCGCCCCTGCTTCTAATATGATCGCTTAAGGCACTGAACTGTTCTTTTATGTATATTGTCTTTTTCTTGTAAAAGTGAATTTAAAATTTAAAGTTTTTATGATTTGATAGAATATGGGTTGGCAATGATTATAGTTCGCTAAAAAATTAATAATTTGGACTCAAAATTTTGTATTTATATTAAAAAGTTATTTAATATGTACAAATATTTAGAACAGTCATATAATTATTTCTAGGATTTTAGTTTTTTGTGTTTTTGTGTGTATGTGTGTGTCATTAATTATTATTGGTTTTAGTTCCCACCTTAGTTCTTGTGCTACAAATACATAATCTTTAGTGATAATTATCCATTTGCATGTATGCACTCAAAAACAAAGATAGACTGAGTTAATAAATGAATGAATAAAAATTTATAATTTTATTAAAAGATACTTAAAAATCACTTGATATTATTTGATTTGATCGATTAACTTGATTTACAAAATTCTAGCTCCATCGATGTTTTTCGAATTATTAAGGGGTTGTCCCACATCAGCTGAATGTCTGTGCAGAACATACTGATGATGAGTTATTTATTTTAATCTGTTATTTTATCTGACTAAATGCTGCAATTTTTTTAATTATTTTGCATGGCAGCATATTGAATTAATGGAAATATATGAAGAGGGGGCCATTTTTCACATGGGTCATTGACAGTATATTTACATAATCCTCACTGCACTTTTCAGAATATCATCATGGTCATTTTTATGGTAGAGAGTCGAATTTAAAATTTAAAATTTATAAATTTTGAATATTATGATATTACAATTTTAGTAGATTTCAAATCGTTTATTTATATCTTCTACGTGAATAATCTATTGAATTAGTAATTAAAACTTTAGTCCATTTCTGTAATGATGTAATCAGAAATTTAATTACAAGTGTTTAAAATGTTTAATTTTTAGTCAAGTATAATTTTTTTAACAAACAATGCTTAACGGATCATTCTTTAATTTATGTTTAACTATTCATCTTTCACTTTGTATCGCTCTGCTATTAACGAAGAGTCTTTAACTGACCATCCTTCATATCAAAACTTGCAGTTTAAAATAATAATAACATGAACAACATCTTTAGTGTCGTCCCACAAGTAAGATGATATGAATAGGATTGTGATTTACATAGACCTCACTTCTATATATGTAAAATAGAGAGATTATTCGATAAACCTTCAACTCAAGAAAATCGTTTTTCATAAAATGCAAGAAAGAAAAGCTATAATGAAAAATATGAGTTTGATTTTTAATTAATAATTTATACATAACATAATATTGAATCATAGTTATTAAGTTCGATCATGCATTTATAATGTACACACTGACTCCGCCTCTCATAGTCCAGGCTGTAAGCCTGGAGAATGAAGAGAAAAAGACTGATCATACACACAGTTGAGAATTAATTGACTGTACACATAACACATGACATATAGACCTTAAATTCATCATTTATTGAAACAAAAAAAAAAAAAACTAGTAGTATAGTAAGTATCAGTTTTTATTCTTCCTCATGGGGTTGATATGGCCTATCTGAACACTTCAGTATTTAGTCATGTTAATGTATTTGCACCACTCTTCAATTACTCACTCATTTACCCCCCATGGGTACCACTCCTATTTTTGTGTGACTATCTTTTTTTTAAAAAAATCATAATTAAAAAAACGAGCATCGTGGAAATACATGCCGCTTAGTTAAAGAAAGAACTTTGAGTCAGGTTATGTTGATGGTGATAGTATATAGTGTAAGAAAGATATTTGAGTCAGGTTATGTTGATGGTGATGGTATATAGTGTAAGAATGATATTCGAGTCAGGTTATGTTGATGGTGATGGTATATAATGTAAGAAAGATATTCAAGTCAGGTTATATTGATGGTGATTGTATATAGTGTAAGAAAGATATTCGAGTCAGGTTATATTGATGGTGATGGTATATAGTGTGAAGACTAGAGGCAAACTCATGTGATGAGTTGGCGGTGCATGTATACTTCTTAACTTTGAAAAAAGTTGATACATATGTGTATATATACCTTAAAGAACCGTATACTCTATTATGTATTTTAAAAGGATCCCGCAAACATATTTGTTGAGCCTACTCCTTGAATGTAGATGTGTGATCCTAGTTCGAGTCTTGATTGTTACATTATTTTTGTTTTTGATTGATGATTCTAAAAAATATATAAAATTGTACGTGGTGAATTTCGGGGATAGGCAACTTAACATATGCAGAATGGTGCAAACTATCGGTTAGCGAAGTAAGCTTTATTCAAATATATGTTGATATCGTAAAAAAATTCTATTCAACTTGACTTGTCACAATATCGTAGAAAATCTTGATTAAGCTTGACTTGACATTCAAATTTCTCTATTCATATCACTTTCGTTAAAGATCAATTACTTGATTGAATGGACTGGTGCAATTATATCTTTCGTGTTCTCGTTCGTAAGCCTCTTTAGTAAACATTATTATATAATCGATCAATTATATTTTTCAATATTTCTGACTTTATGCCCCTTTTAATTGCAAATGCACATGCTAATGACATATAAGTCATAAGAGGAAGGGAGTTGAATTTTTTTTTATTCAATTATTTAAATTCTCGAACATGTTGTTATAAGTACACGTGGATTAATATTACCAAGCAATAAAATGATTATTTTAAAAAAAAGAAACTTTGGATACACTCAGTGAGAGATGTTTGAATAATAGAATTTATTTTCAATATATTCTGCTGTGACAGTAAATTTATTTATTAGTAACATATTTTTGTACGTGTACACACCACCCTAAATAAATAAATATATAAATGTATACTAGCATTCTCTTTTATTTTATTTTAATTAATTAATTAATCAACCTTTAAAATAGCTTGGAAACAGGATAAAAATTAACTTCACTAATTAGTGGCTGTGAGTTGTGACTTAGGTAACCAATTAGCATTACAATATAGAAATATTGTTACTTTTGTATTGGAGCTCGACTATAGTATAATTGTATAAATAAACTATTTTAGTAAATATTATTTCAGATTTAAGTCGCGTAGGGCCTCATTCAGACAGTTCCTATCAAAGATCTTTTTATATCTCACACGATGAAATTAAATCTCAAGAGTCTCATAACAATCATTATTTTTAAGGGGTCATTTAGTATCTGGACAAAAAGTAAGTTATTGTTTAGTAGGTAGATAGGAAATAAGTTATTCATGTATAAAACTAATACGACGTTTGATTTAGAATTTAAAAATTCACATAACTAATACATTTATCAGTAATGAAAAAATTTCTTTATTATTTTATTGTAGGATAGAATTAGGTGGAATAACTAATATGTAAATATTTAGTCCCTACATAACTCAT
The DNA here is from genome assembly GCA_029007595.1 of Solanum commersonii. Classification (NCBI taxonomy): domain Eukaryota; kingdom Viridiplantae; phylum Streptophyta; class Magnoliopsida; order Solanales; family Solanaceae; genus Solanum; species Solanum commersonii. The sequence continues at coordinate 2,737,452 of JAJTWQ010000069.1, forward strand.
CACTGCATAGATTGACTCATAATTAATCTCTATATGAATAACTCTAATCAGCTACTAACAACTCCTAAAAAATGTGTAAAGTATAAAATGAACAAATTAAAATAAACGGAGGGAGCATTGAATACTGTATTAAGGGAAATATATAGTAAAAACTCATTATATTCAAACAAAAGTAGGGTTAGTCAAATGATATATAGGTCAAAAGTCATAATTTACTTGTATTTACACATGGAGTAAAAGTTTTGAGGCATGATTATGATTATGTTACCGAGATGTATTAATTTAATTTATTTTTTACAATACAACAGACAGGCTTTTAATAATTAATCAAAACAAAAAAAAAGTGTTTAATAAATAAATAATTAAATAAAATTAAGAAAAAATTAATGTATCCATGTGTTTTTTTACCGTCTTTTGATTCCTTTTTTTCTTGACGGTCAAACTTTGCTGTTGATATTTTTACATATTTCGAGATGATAATAACTTACTTTTTTCTCTTTTCAAATCATGTGTTGAAATTTCTAAAAATATTTATTTGAATTATTTTTCATTTTTTAATTTATTCTTAATAATTATTGTTCTTAAAAATTACAAATATATTAATTATGACGTAATGTTATGATTATTTAAATATTGATGAAGGATAAAATGGCTTAAAACCTCTTCTAATTAATGTTTCTTAAGTACGTGTAAAAAATAATATGAAAATAATTTGAAATGTAGGAGTATCAATTATATTGAGTAAAAAATATATGTTTTTCTTGAATTTGTTCACTTTAATAAATTAAGAGATAATTAATTGTTTTCTTTCATATTTTAACTTTATAATTAAATATATATTTTCAAACTAATTAAAGTATTATATATTTTTAAAAATTATAAGTTCATATCTAGATATTTATTGAAAATTTTATATATGCTCTGGCGTTGCAGTTGTGAGATTTGAGTCTATAGTCTATTGTAAACAGTCTCTCTATCTTCACAAAATATAAATAAAATTGTATATATATGTACCACTCTCTTGAGACCCACTTGTAAAATATACTGAAAATATATAGTTGTTCTTGTTGTTGTTACAATTATTGGTTTCAAATAAATCAGTACCTAAAGGTTGCATATATTTTTAATGAAAATCCAATTATCAATTTTAATTTTTAGGAAAAATAATGTGGCCCCTTATTATTGGAACCAAATGGATGCATTACACATTCATTGGATCTCTTATATATGTGTCTACATCATTATATAGTAGGTGTGAATCAAGAATTAACGAATTAATTAATTATGCATTAATCATGACCTAGGTTCAATTAATTTGGTAATGAATGGATTTCACAATTGAAACCACTATAATTCTCATGCATAGTATAAAATGTTTTCCAATTAACTAGCTAGATATCTATTCACTTCTTTGGAAGAGGCATCAATAAAAATAACCCTAAAACCTAAGTAAGGTTAAATATCAAGTTGATAGGAATTAAATCAAAACCTAATACTCAGAGGCGTATCTAGGAATTCGTCAAGATGGGTGCACGAATACGAAAAAAATGCATCTTAAATATAAATTTGATAAGTTTGACTTTTAGGTTATTAATATGAACCATTAAATTTTTAAAATTATAGGTCCAACTATTAATTTTAAATTTTAATATACACATTTGATTTAATTATATAAAAATCTTATAGTGCAAAGTTTTTTAGGAACTTCCAGTATAAGGCACTTGAAATTTTTGAAAGATTAAAGGGAAAAAAAACAAAAGAAAAATTAGTTGAAACGTCAAAAGAATAACGATAACCACTTGGGGAGGTGTTACTCAAAAGGACAAGATGGATATACGACTTAAATTTTTATCCTAACTTAGAGAGGTGCACTCAATCATTATTGTATTATTATATGATACTTTAAACGTGGGTTCACACATCTATATTTAAACATTTTTTAAAAATATAACACTATTATATATGATCTAGAGAGGGGAGCATGAGTTCACGTGAACCCACGGCACCCCCTCTAAATACGCCCCTGCTAATACTTACTATAAGGTCTAACTGGTTTCTTTTTTCAAATAATATTTTATGTTTTATGCATTGACAGTTTTTTTTTAAAACAAAAATTATATTATCAGGTTAAGTTGACCTTCATTGCTACGAATATAAAAATCTTTTTAAAATGAAGTAATAACATGTTATAACTGATTAAACTACACAAATATTGTTAAACTTACATATTAGTGTTTGTAATTTAAAGTCACGTGATAATTGATAAATACTTATTTGCATCTGATTTTTATGTTAAAATTGATGCAAGTTATCATGGTTAAGTCATTTGATGTAGTAACTACATGTTATGTAATTATGGTTAAGTAATATTTAGATATATTCATATATATTATAGGTTTTTATTAATTTAGTGTAAATATCGAATATTTCACGAAGTTAACTTATTCCAAAAGGTTGGTAATTTATCTCAAAAATCTTATTATAACAACCAAAAAGAAGATAAACGAGGAAATTTTCAATGAGAAATTGTAAGATATTTTCTTATAGCATCTTCAAAATTAATTTTTAAAGACAACATTAATTAATAATTTTACGTCGTATTCGAGGAGACTCTATATAGCCAATATTGTCAGTTGGCGTCATACAAACATTGTATAATATTTATATATGTCCATCATCAAAGGACAAAACAACGAAACTGAGATTATAAGACAGTGAAAAAATATATATAATGTACTTTTTCTAAAATAAATCGAAAATTTGAAAAAAAAAATTTAATAACAATCACAATAATAACATATTCAGTAAAATATGAAAAGATAGAATATATGCAAATCTCAGAGACCCTACGTATTTTATAGTCTCCTTACTCATACCTTTATGGGATTGAGACACTGTTTCTGATATATTCAGTTCAGAAGAAGGGAAAAACTAAAACTTGAACCGAAGGAAAATAGCAATAACAAATATCTTTCTATTTAGAGTCGTATGCTTATTATAAAAATTATTTAATAAATATGTTTTTTTTTTGGACTGCAACAATAGTTAATTCAGTCAAATATCTAATGTTCATGCATTTGAAAAAGAAAGAGAGAGAGAGAATTAAATAAGAAATTATAGTAGATACACATAAAGGTGGAGAGAGTGAAAATTCCTTGGGAATTAATCAAGATTTTCTTCCAAATTGTCCCTAATTGTTTAGAATTAAATTAATCCAACACCCATAAGACAAGGGTTAATGTCCTCATTTAGGGACACACCTAATTACACCCCCCCCCCCTAATTATGTATTTTAATTACATTTTTATTTTCATTTGTTCATGAAAATTGTTGCATGTGAATACCTAAAAAAATGATTTTACAAAGTGTGTACTTCACATTATTTATTAAATCTATAATAACTAGTCACATTATCCTTAATTAACTTCATGTTTGACCAATTTTACTAATTATTCAACTCAAAATTTAAAACAATGTCCTCATAAGTGCTAGTAATTATTAGATTTTAAATTTAAATTTATTTCTGAAAGACCCGCCTTTAAGTGTAGTAATTTCAGATATAAAAGAAGAAAATAATGACGAAAAACATTACAATTAATTAGAGAAGCAGTGCAAAATCTAAAAAAAAAAAAGAATATGAAAAATAACAAAATACTGCAGTAGTCGAAACATAACAAACATACGAAGATAGATTGGGGATATATATTCAATAATTTTTTTAATATATTTATATATAATTTAAATCAAAGCTATTGAATTCTATCGAATCACCGACGTTGCCCTACATCCTTCTTGGTATTGCAACGTGTCAAAAAACTAAAAATATAACTAAAAAGATTCTAAACTCTAAAGGGAAAGTATCTCAGTCTCTGCGAAATGATCTAAATAAATAATATTTTTAAAAAATAAAAAATAATAGTAGTAAAAGGGGAACTAAAAGAAGTGTCAGTATCATGCAAATGAATTATTTTTTTATATTAAAAGTTAAGAAAAAAAAAAACGCCCGCTTCTAGCGGGGGAGCAGTTTGATGATTATAATAACAAGCATGCATGACATACAATAATGATTAAAGAGAATAATATCATATCTTGTTAAAAAAAAATTTGAATTGATTTAATCGAACATATGATATAGAACTCATGTTTAACGAGATGAGTATAACAAATGTATACGGTGATGTTTGAATATCGGTTTACTTTGTATTACGAGTTATAGACTCTGATTGTTATAAATACTTGTAAAATAGGTGTGAGACACAATAGATTTCGAAAATTGATTCATGAATCGTGGTGAAAGACTACGTGAAACTTAATACCAAGAGGAGATAAATTGATGGTCAAAAAGATTGGAAGCTACAAAGAATGTATAGAATCTCTTAATGGTACGAAGTCTTTTGAAAATATTATACAAGTTTGGTCCAAAATGAAATATATCACTTTATTTTTTTAAAAATCTCAGGATAATACACAATTGCTACATTCTCTGTCACGGTCTTTGTTCTTCGAGCGGTGAGCATTTTGTGCGCACTGGATAAACCATCTTTATGTAATAGCATGCAAACCACATAGGGGATGTACACCATACTAGGCAAGTTCTATACGATAGTTTCGACTCAAAAGACATTGAGGAGAATCGATTTTGAATCATCCGTATGACTGATCGCCCTCCAAAGTTCAAATCAACTCAGCCATCGTCTAAAGGACTATTATATCACTTCATATTAAGAATATCTTTAAGCTAATTTATTCTAATATTAAATATATTACTACATATATTAAAAAAAAACAAAAAAACATAAAATTAAAATCAAAATTATTGAATTTGATCGAACTCATAGCTCTCCATATGGACAAAAGAATGTGAGGAAGTTATGGGCTATAAAAAGAGGGGTAAAGAAATTAAATCAAAAGTAATGGGTTGGGTTGGTTAGGTTAAGGGGTGTGACAGTGGACACATTATATATATATATATATATATATACGTATAAATTTAGAGGAAGAGGATTTCTGACACTGAAATGACTTATCAACTCCTAAATTATTCAGTGTGGAGGGAAAAAGAAGAGGGCCACCCAAAGGAGAAAAATGAAAAATCGCGCATTAAATCTCATAGCAGTATGAAATAATATAGAAATTTTTATGTAAATTAAGTTTAAATTCATGTTAAGTTGTATAAGTATAAAATTGTATGTAAATTATAATTATAACAAAGTACATATACATTATATAAAATAGGGGAAAAGGACAAATATACTCCGAGCTATTGTAAATGGTATGCAGATACCCTCTGTCATATTTTTAGGACATTGGTGCCTCTGCCATCTAAAAACTAGAGTAAATATACCATTTATACTTATGGACATACACGTGTCATAATCTTATCCATCGATCCGACATTTATTATATATTGGATCGACGGATAAGATTGTGCCACGTGTCCCTATTTAGTCTTTCGTTAGAGTAAAGGGCATATATGCTTTAGTTTTTGGACGGTAGGGGCACTAATGTCCCAAAAGTATGACGGATGATATCTGCATACCATTTACGATAATTTAGGGGTATATTTATTTTTTTCCCTATAAAATATGTATAGGAATTGAATTGAAATTGTTAGTGAGTTGAACAAACAAACACCTTTTTTCCCCAAAAATATGCTATAATATGTTAAAAGCTTACTAAGTTTGGTAAATAAAAGAAAAATACTCATAAATTTAATAATATAAGGTATTGTATGTTCAAAATAATATAAACATGTAACATACCAAAAAAATTAAGTGAATTCAAAATAAATATTTAACTATATATATATATATAAATAATAATTCGACGACTAAATATTTTAATCGATATTCCTTTAAATAGATGTGGCTCCGCCACTACGTGTGGTTTTTTGGCATTATCCTTTGTTAGGTGTATCATTTTTCCTCTCAACATGTGTTCGTTTTGCACCATCACTACCTTTTATTTATTATAACAAATAATTTTTATATATATTAAATAGTATAAATAATTTTGATCTAATTATTTAATAAATCTATAAATAGGCAATTGTTTATAATACATTTGATTAGTAGTTACCAAAAGTACAAGACACCAACCTATTACCTTCAAGACAAAGTAAAAATTCAAAGTTTGAGTTCTGAATTTATCACCAAGTTGAGTAATTTTAAATATTATTTGCAATTTATGAATTTTATAAATATAAATACATGATTTAAACAAAAATTATGATTAATAAAACTTCAGAAAAAATCATTTAAATTATACTGACTTTCCATACTAGGAGGTTAGACATTAACAAAAAATAACATCTAAGAAGAAGCATAAACCAAAAGTTATAAATTTCATTCGAATGAATACCTAATATTGTAACTCCGCCCATGATACACCCAATAATATACATATTATTTATACTATTTGTATATATAACTACAAAATCTTCATTATGAAATTGTTATTTGATTTCTAAAAAGACAAATGTGGCTACAATTTCTAATTTTATGTCAAGATATATGTTTTTCTTTTAACTAATTAATGAAGCATACTTGATAAGTCATTTTGAAATCACATTAATTTTATGAGGTTAAAGTCAATTTAATTATGATCTTGGTTTAAGTGAAACACAACTTGGAATTAATTTGTCCAACAATTAATGAACTTGTCAATAGTGACCAAGTGGAGAAGTATTATAGGTTATATATATACTTATAAATATAAATATTTTTACGCTATCATTGTAGTTTTAAATCTATTAATAATTATTTCATAAATAATATAATTATGTAAATATTTTTTACAGTACGTAAAAAAAAATATGGAGGTGAGAGATGGACAAGCACAAATAATAGAGAAAGAAAATACCTATTAATTTCACTAATAATAAACTATTTAAGAGATTTGGTAAACAGAAACAAGGAATGACTTTCATAAAGTTATTGCAGATGTGTTAAGCCAATAATATATGTATAAAAAATATTATTATTTTTTATAATAAGAGTGCAACTTGGATACTGATCTCTTTGAATGTTAAAAGAATATTACTATATTTTTGTTTCTAGATTACGAAATCACACATGCCCTCCCCCTCTCACTAATAACGGAAGATTATCGTGGAATGAATATGATCTCGTAACATTTAATTTTTATTCTCAGATATGAAAAAAAAATTGTACTAATTATAAGAAATATATACTGTTTTTCTCCTTTAACATATCTTACACAATACGATTCTGAATTAATTTGAATTCCAGAGCGGATATTACATACACCAAGTGGAGAATATAAAAAAGTACTACAAACTAGGGTTAAATTATCTCAACTTGCTATATACCACTTTACCCTATCTGTGGATTACACAAGAAAAGATTAGATTACATATATACAACTAAAATATTTTAGGATAAATAAACTATTAGTATTATATGTGCAACAAACTATACAAATGCGGCGGCTCAACGTAATTCGGGGCCTAAAACAAAAATTTCAATTCGAGGCCTAAAATATAAACAAACTTCGTATACATATTTATTCAAATTTTATTTCTATAAGTAATAAGTTGACAAATATTGAATAAAGATAAGAGTTAGAACCATAGAATCTCAAGAAGTTGATGACTTGGTATACCCCATTTTAATATGCTTGACGTAATGCTTGAAACTAAAATTCAAAAACAAATAAAAAAGAATTCGTAATGCACTTTGTTTAACACTTTTCACTATTAATTCTTATTTTTAACAAAGTACAAAGGATGTTCAAGTGGGTAAAATAATATATTTTTAAAATATTATACTTTTAATCATAAATAATCAATTTTTTCTATAAATTTTTTAACACGTAATTTATTCTTGATAAAAATTTAGGGCCCCAAAATTTAGAGCCTAAGGCGTAAGCCTTATCTTATAAAGCATAGAGCCGCCCCTGCAAATGCAGACAGTTTTAAATTTAGTCCTCAGTATATGCACTTTCGATTATTATTATTTTCGAATGATATGTTTATAATTGTAACAACATTAAATTTCAAGTCATCAAAGCCCAAAATTCATATAAAGAATTTTAATAAATTATTAAAAATTTAAAATGTCATATATAATTAAGATTTGAACTTGTGACATAAAATAACTATTTGAATTTTTTTACGACTATATATACTAGATTTTCTCTAAATTTGAAAATTCAACAACTTCTATATATGTTTAACGAAAATAATTTCACTTTTCTCAATTTGCTAAAGTATATATAATTTTTCAACAAACTTCCCTCTTATTTGCATGCTTTGCCCTTGTATATGCACTGATAATGTAAGAAATTTTTACTTAATTGGTTAATTATAACTAGTAGTATCTACATTTTTATTTGAGTAAACTATACATAATTATATTAATCTTATCAAAGATAAATATTCTTCTTATAAAGCCAAAGAAAATTGCAATCCTATCCCTCATGAACCCTATATTTGCTCTTCATTTTGAACCCTATAGATGTTTTTGGGATTAGAGAAAACACTGCCCCTCATTTAGAGGGCACCCCATTTATGACCAACAAGAAATGGAGAGAGAGAAGGGTGGGTGGGTGGATGGGGGTGGGGGGTGAAAAAACTTGAGTTAAAATTTCATATAAATCTTCACCTTATGCTTTGGGAAAAATGATTCCTCTTCATATACTTTTTTTTTAACCTTTCCTCTTCTTCTTCAAACAACTTAATATTAGTCTTTTTAATTTCTAGAACTACAACTTCATGCATGAACTTTTAGTATAGGAAAAAATAATTAATTCTCCTTTTTTTTTTTAATATAATTTTATCTAATTTTTTTTATTATTTTGATATATGGCTTCTTCAATGAACAATTGGCTTGGATTTTCACTTTCACCACATGAAGAAGTACTCACATCACAACAAAGTTCACATCAAGAATGTTTTGATCTAATGACTTCTCATCATCAACATCATGATCAATCAACAGTAGTACTTCCTTCTTTAAATGTTGTACCTCATGATAATACCCCTTTTGGTATTTTTGAAGCTTTCAATAGAAATCATCATCAATCACAAGGTGAGTAAGTTATATTAATTGATTGTTTCATTTTCTTTAAAAAATTTTGGGACATTTCTTGAACTATAAACCCTATATGACGGTCGTGCTCGTCTTGAACTTTGACTCTCCCTTTTGAGTTGGTAAGGCTCATGTCAATGAGAAAATACTAAAAACCATAACTCTTCAACAAAAAGGAGAAAAGATTAAGAATATTGATGGTGTTTTTGTTTCAAAAATATGGCTTTTAATCAAGGAAAAAAATAATACGGTGCACTAACCTTTCACTATTTTTTCCTTCTTATGACATAGAGATACATATATATGACCAGCAGTCAGGGATTCATTAGGCAATAAGTGTCAAACACATGACTTTTTGAAGTTGATTTGTTGGTGAATATTTTCCATTTTATTTTAAGTAATTATACGATGTACTAAAGTTTTCGCTATATATCTGATGTTGTTGATTTTGTTTAGTGATCCTACTTGTTTTCATTAACATGACTTTTTAAGTAAATTTCAAGTTGTTCTTGTTAGTGAATATTTTTTATTTAAAAAAAAAAAAAAAATTCAACCCTTTTGGCTATAGTTGAGATTTTATTTTATTTTGTATGTAGATTGGAACTCTCATGATACAAACTACAAGACTACATCAAATATGTCTATGTTAATGGGAAATTCATGCAATAGTCAACATCTTGAAAATAATCAAGAACCACCAAAGCTAGAGAACTTTCTTGATATTGGTGAACAAAAGCTTCAACAAGTCTGTAATAACAATAACAATAACAATAATAACGACTACAATATCTATTGTAGTACCCCTAATAATATTAGCGAAAATAACGCTAATAATATTATAGGGCTTTCAATGATCAAGAATTGGTTGAGAAACAACCCTAACTCGACTACCACCACCACTACTACCCCGTCATTATTACAAGATGATAAGAAGGAGGGCGATGTTGTGGGGGTAGCCAGTGGTGGTTGTAGTGGTACTAATGCACAATCATTGTCACTTTCTATGAGCACGGGTGGAGATGGAGATGGAGGTGGAGGTGGAGGTGTAGGTGGAGAGAATAGTTGTTCGTCAGAAAACAAACAAGAGATTGTGAATGGAAATAATGGTAGTACTATTGATGGACAAATAAGTGGTGCAATTGTAGCACCAAAGAAATCTATTGATACTTTTGGCCAAAGAACTTCTATCTATCGCGGTGTTACAAGGTAAGATACAATTGTTTAATTTCATCCCTTTTCAAGTCATTTATCATAATAGAGTGAAGGATGTTCATTCCAACAATATAGAAAGTTAAGTTGTGTAAATACTACAAAATAATACTTTGCATATAATTTTTATTTTTTAAAATTTAAATTGTTTTGTGTGTATTTATAGGCATAGGTGGACTGGGAGATATGAGGCACATTTGTGGGATAATAGTTGTAGAAGAGAGGGACAAACTAGAAAAGGAAGGCAAGGTATGTTTATTATATTTCATTTAATTTGTCTCCCATTAAATATATTATATTTATTTTTTCATTCATTTTATATATTTTCAAAATACTAAACTTGGATGTGTCTTAATTATTCATTTTTTTTCTTATTCTATTTCATGGTGTGATGGATGGACTCAACATTTGTAAACTTGTTGCAGTTTATTTGGGTAAGTTATAGATTAATTACTTCCTTCTAACTATTATCTTGGAAAATATTATTTAGATGACATGATAGTTATATTGACACTACATTACTAAAATATGAACTTCGTCGTCAATCTGTCTGTATTTTGCTTGTAGTTAACAAAATATTATCGCTAATTCCTTGCTAAGTAGGATTAGCGATGAATTTTGTTGTTTGGCTATAAAATTTATCTGCTGTTAAATCGAGTTTTTTTAGTAGCGAATATATTTTTTGTGTAGCTGATTTATTTTTCATTTAAATGTTTTTATAGGAGGATATGATAAAGAAGAAAAAGCAGCTCGTGCTTACGATTTGGCTGCACTTAAGTATTGGGGTCCCACAACTACCACTAATTTCCCAGTAAGTACATTGAAATTTTCTAATTTTTTTTCTTTAATTTCATAGGAATTTTGTCTAGTTAGTGGGAGGACATTTAGTAATGCTAGCAACCTAATAATGCCTGATTTAGACGCTTCGTAAAATTGTACTGATCTATGAAAGGAGCTGATAGATGAGTACGTTTTTCTATTCGGTCCAACCTATATAAGGTGTTGCTCGCTTTCTTTTGGCTATTAGTGGCAAATGCATTAGTCGATATTTCTACGTGCTCCTCCTTGCCTCCTACTTAGAAACTCACAAGGCACCTAATGTTATGTTGTTTGTAACGCTTGGTTAAGAAGGGTACTGTAGTTTAAGTTAATGGATAGATTCAGTTAGTGAAAGTTCTTTTCAACTCAATCAATATCAATAAAATATCGTGATTGCTTAGATTTGGAAAAGTTTAACAAAAGTCATCTCACTTATTTCGTACGTAAATATTTTATTTTTTGTGAAAATTTTCAGATTAGCAACTATGAGAAAGAGCTTGAAGAAATGAAGAATATGACTAGGCAGGAATATGTTGCATCTTTAAGAAGGTACATTTTTTATTTTTTTATTACATTAAGGAAAAAATATATTATTAACCTTTTCAAGAAAATATAAGAGATAAAAATGTAATATTTATATTTTATGGTTCTTAATATAGGAAGAGCAGTGGTTTCTCTCGTGGTGCATCAATTTATCGAGGCGTTACAAGGTATGATACAATTAATTTCATGTCATTCATACTATAGTACTCCCGACTCCTAAGGTGATGGGGTTTGACTTAACTCCTATCTGTCTAGTGTCTATAATATCATTCGAATAGTCTTTCTTTTTTTTCGAATTGTGTTTTATATGTGTGTCATATATTACCTTTAAGGACTAGAATCAGACTTTTAAACACGAATTATTTTTTTCGATAGTATTAATAATTATTTAAGTTTGTAATTTTTTAATTTTTTTTGTGTAATATTATAGGCACCATCAGCATGGAAGATGGCAAGCAAGAATTGGTAGAGTTGCTGGAAACAAGGATCTTTATCTTGGCACCTTTAGTAAGTGCTCCTAATTATTTCCCTAAAACCATTTTATTGGCACGAGTTGAGTCAAATTTAAACGGATCAAAATATATCAGATTAATAAAAGATTGTATAATTTGATCTGATCGAAGTTTGCTAGCTTGAGTCAGAAGTTAAATAACATATCATAACTCAATTTGCTTAGCACATGACTCAAATATCCCCAAATTTGATTTTGCATGTGTTGATTTGAGCTACATTTTGACCCAATAATTTGATAGGTCATCTAGGATATTGAAGAAAGTACTCAACAAACGAGCTAGTCATAATTCAATTCGTTTAAACTTCGATATATTAGTATTTTTTCCACCTTACTAAATTTGTTTTTTTTTAGGTACACAAGAAGAAGCTGCTGGGGCTTATGACATTGCAGCAATCAAATTCCGTGGACTAAATGCCGTGACCAATTTTGAAATTAATCGATACGACGTTAAAACCATACTAGAAAGCAGCACGTTGCCCATCGGAGGGGCTGCTAAACGTCTCAAGGACGTTGAGCAATCTGAAATCGCGTTGAATTATCAAAGAGCAAGTCAAGAAAATATCGGGACTACTCATCTCATGAATGGTTCAATGAGTACCTATGGCGCGGGCCATTGTTGGCCTAACATCACTCTTCAACAAGCTCAACCTTTAAGTGCGATGCATTATAATAACCCTTATAATAGTCAACAAAGGTTGTGGTGCAAGCAGGAAGTACAAGATCATGATTTGACTAGTCAAAATTTTCAAGATTTTCAATTGGGAAACGCGCATAATTATCTAATGGGATTGGATAATTCTTCTTCATCGTCAATGGAACAAAATAATGTTACGTATCATCAAGGCGTTGGATATGCAAGTAATAATAATAATCATCATGGTGGTGGTGGTGGATTTGTGTTGCCACAATTGAATGGATCATCATACGGTGGAGAGAATGATAATGAAGTGAAGCAATTACAACTTGGTACTCATGAGAACATATTTGGTAATTACTATCATTCACAACCAGCAACATCTAACGACTCTGTCAAGGTTAGTAATACTCTATATGATCATCAAGAATCTGCATGCAACAATAATAATTGGATGTCAACTGATGTTCCTATGGCTCTTGCTTCGAGGACTAGCACCATGGCGGTTTGTCACGGTGCGGCCCCCACTTTCACTATGTGGAATGACTCATAGACCTCTCGTGATCATCACAAATCTAGCTAGTAAGGGATGTATACATAACTAATCTCTAATCTTTTTTCTTTTTTTTTTGGAAAATCAACTTTAGAAAGAGGGTTTTATTTTTTTGGTTTATTTTTTAAAAAAAAATTGGTTGGTTTAATGAAAATGGTAATTTTGTTGATAGGATTTGAAGAATGAAGTTCATGTATAGTCTATGTTATTGGCTATAATTTTGGGAACTTCATTCTTATAGATCCTCGGAAAGTAAATGCTTTGTAATTTTGGATAATATAGTACAATGCAGATAATTAATTTATGGCAATTTTCTAATTGTTGTGTATGTATATTTTCTATATAATTAAGTAATCGTGTAGTTTCTTATTTTTGATCGATCATGTATGTACAAAGGTTGTTGATTCATTTGTCTTGTATCTTATTATTTTGTTATCGTACATCGATATCTTCACTCTTTTGAGTCGAGAGTTTTTTTAGAAATAATCTCCCTACCCCACAAAGGTACATAGATGTGAGATATGCATGCATACATCGATCTTGCCCTCCTCATACTCTACTAGTGAGAATATATTGAGTATATTTCTCTACACATGACTAATGGCTAAAGAGATTCTTGATTTTATATTGCAGAAGAAATATCGTATTTGTTAATATATGAAAATTTTATGCCAAGATTTTTTATTTTTTTTTACCTACTATGATTATCCAAACCTTTGAGGGGATATAATGGGATTAAAGTTCACAAATAGCCATATTTTAGTTCATGTAATTGAAAAAATAATTGTATGTATTTCATTTGTAAAATTTGAAACTTGATTAACAACGGTTATTTTTCAAAAATAAGTTCAACGAGTGATCGATCAGTGGGAGCAATTCCTATAAATATGATTTTCCATGTTGGTTGAGGACTTGAGGTATAAGTACGTAGTTCTCATTTTGACGTTGTCATTTAACTTCACAAGATAGGGTTGTAAGAGTAGGTTGTGTACACACCACGCTCTCCAGATCTCATTATGAGATTCTATTCATTGGATATATTGTTGACATTGTCATTTAACTTGTGTTCATTTTTTAAAAGACTTCTTATATGTGTACTCACTTGGGAACAACATAATACATACCGTTTATGATGTTTCATATAGATGAAGTCAGTCATTTTTTTGAATCTAATTTCATTCATTTTTGTTTGAAGTTCATAAATGGTTTGAAGTCGAGCCAAAATGAATCTAATCATTTTTATCTAAATTCATACATAAATACATGAATATCATACGTAACTTCAGACATTTTTTCAAACCTAACTTTATATGTTAATTTTTTTAAAAAGGTGAGTACAAATTAAATATTGATGTAGGCCCATTTCTGTGTCCATAGTAGATCCATTACACTACTTTTATCCGACCCATTTCTCTGTCCATTGTAGGCCCATTAAGCTACATTTTGTTTGGGCCTATACTACTATGATCTGATCCATTTATCTGTCTATAGTAAGCCCATTAATCTGCATTTCATTTGGGCCTATACTACTTTGACCCAACCCATTTCTCATAGTAGGCCCATTTCATTTGAGCCTTTATTAGTGGAACAACTACCTAAATACACTACTTATTTTGTCATATTTTAACGAAAGTCATCTCACTTATTCCGTACGTAAATATTTTATTTTTTGTGAAAATTTTCAGATTAGCAACTATGAGAAAGAGCTTGAAGAAATGAAGAATATGACTAGGCAGGAATATGTTGCATCTTTAAGAAGGTACATTTTTTATTTTTTTTATACCATTAAGGGGAAAATATATTATTAAACTTTTCAAGAAAATATAAGAGATAAAAATGTAATATTTATATTTTATGGTTCTTAATATAGGAAGAGCAGTGGTTTCTCTCGTGGTGCATCGATTTATCGAGGCGTTACAAGGTATGATACAATTAATTTCATGTCATTCATACTATAGTACTCCCGACTCCTAAGGTGACCTATCTGTCTAGTGTCTATAATATCATTCGAATAATCTT
This sequence comes from Solanum commersonii, assembly GCA_029007595.1. Lineage (NCBI taxonomy): Eukaryota > Viridiplantae > Streptophyta > Magnoliopsida > Solanales > Solanaceae > Solanum > Solanum commersonii. The sequence goes on from JAJTWQ010000069.1 coordinate 2,752,793, forward strand.
TCTTCTTTCTCGAATTGTGTTTTATATGTGTGTCATATATTACCTTTAAGGACTAGAATCAGACTTTTAAACACGAATTATTTTTTTCGATAGTATTAATAATTATTTAAGTTTGTAATTTTTAAATTTTTTTGTGTGTAATATTATAGGCACCATCAGCATGGAAGATGGCAAGCAAGAATTGGTAGAGTTGCTGGAAACAAGGATCTTTATCTTGGCACCTTTAGTAAGTGCTCCTAATTATTTCCCTAAAACCATTTTATTGGCGCGAGCTGAGTCAAATTTAAACGGATCAAAATATGTCAGATTAATAAAAGATTGTATAATTTGATCCGATCGAAGTTTGCTAGCTTGAGTCAGAAGTTAAATAACATACCATAACTCAATTTGCTTAGCACATGACTCAAATATCCCCAAATTTGATTTTGCATGTGTTGATTTGGGCTACATTTTGACCCAATAATTTGATAGGTCATCTAGGATATTGAAGAAAGTACTCAACAAACGAGCTAGTCATAATTCAATTCGTTTAAACTTCGATATATTAGTATTTTTTCCACCTAACTAAATTTGTTTTTTTTAGGTACACAAGAAGAAGCTGCTGGGGCTTATGACATTGCAGCAATCAAATTCCGTGGACTAAATGCCGTGACCAATTTTGAAATTAATCGATACGACGTTAAAACCATACTAGAAAGCAGCACGTTGCCCATCGGAGGGGCTGCTAAACGTCTCAAGGACGTTGAGCAAGCTGAAATCGCATTGAATTATCAAAGAGCAAGTCAAGAAAATATCGGGACTACTCATCTCATGAATGGTTCAATGAGTACCTATGGCGCGGGCCATTGTTGGCCTAACATCACTCTTCAACAAGCTCAACCTTTAAGTGTGATGCATTATAATAACCCTTATAATAGTCAACAAAGGTTGTGGTGCAAGCAGGAAGTACAAGATCATGATTTGACTAGTCAAAATTTTCAAGATTTTCAATTGGGAAACGCGCACAATTATCTAATGGGATTGGATAATTCTTCTTCATCGTCAATGGAACAAAATAATGTTACGTATCATCAAGGTGTTGGATATGCAAGTAATAATAATAATCATCATGGTGGTGGTGGTGGATTTGTGTTGCCACAATTGAATGGATCATCATATGGTGGAGAGAATGATAATGAAGTGAAGCAATTACAACTTGGTACTCATGAGAACATATTTGGTAATTACTATCATTCACAGCCAGCAACATCTAACGACTCTGTCAAGGTCAGTAATACTCTATATGATCATCAAGAATCTACATGCAACACTAATAATTGGATGTCAACTGATGTTCCTATGGCTCTTGCTTCGAGGACTAGCACCATGGCGGTTTGTCATGGTGCGGCCCCCACTTTCACTATGTGGAATGACTCATAGACCTCTCGTGATCATCACAAATCTAGCTAGTAAGGGATGTATACATAACTAATCTCTAATCTTTTTTTTTTTTTGGAAAATCAACTTTAGAAAGAGGGTTTTATTTTTTTGGTTCTTTTTTTAAAAAAAATTGGTTGGTTTAATGAAAATGGTAATTTTTGTTGATAGGATTTGAAGAATGAAGTTCATGTATAGTCTATGTTATTGGCTATAATTTTGGGAACTTCATTCTTATAGATCCTCGGAAAGTAAATGTTTTGTAATTTTGGATAATATAGTACAATGCAGATAATTAATTTATGGCAATTTTCTAATTGTTGTGTATGTATATTTTCTATATAATTAAGTAATCGTGTAGTTTCTTATTTTTGATCGATCATGTATGTACAAAGGTTGTTGATTCATTTGTCTTGTATCTTATTATTTTGTTATCGTATGTTTTTGCTATCATACATCAATATCTTCACTCTTTTGAGTCGAGAGTTTTTTTAGAAATAATCTCCCTACCCCACAAAGGTACGTAGATGTGAGATATGCATGCATACATCTATCTTGCCCTCCTCATACTTTACTAGTGAGAATATATTGAGTATATTTCTCTACACATGACTCTAATGGCTAAAGAGATTCTTGATTTTATATTGCAGAAGAAATATCGTATTTGTTAATATATGAAAATTTTATGCCAAGATTTTTTATTTTTTTTACTTACTATGATTATCCAAACCTTTGAGGGGATATAATGGGATTAAAGTTCACAAATAGCCAATTTTTAGTTCATGTAATTGAAAAAATAATTGTATGTATTTCATTTGTAAAATTTGAAATTTGATTAACAACGGTTATTTTTCAAAAATAAGTTCAACGAGTGATCGATCAGTGGGAGCAATTCCTATAAATATGATTTTCCATGTTGGTTGAGGACTTGAGGTATAAGTACGTAGTTTTCATTTTGACGTTGTCATTTAACTTCACAAGATAGGGTTGTCAGAGTAGGTTGTGTACACACCACGCTCTCCAGATCTCATTATGAGATTCTATTCATTGGATATATTGTTGACATTGTCATTTAACTTGTGTTCATTTTTTAAAAGACTTCTTATATGTGTACTCACTTGGGAACAACATAATACATACCGTTTATGATGTTTCATATAGATGAAGTCAGTCATTTTTTTGAATCTAATTTCATTCATTTTTGTTTGAAGTTCATATATGGTTTGAAGTCGAGCCAAAATGAATCTAATCATTTTTATCTAAATTCATACATAAATACATGAATATCATACGTAACTTCAAACAATTTTTCAAACCTAACTTTATATGTTAAATTTTTTAAAAAGGTGAGTACAAATTAAATATTGATGTAGGCCCATTTCTGTGTCCATAGTAGATCCATTACACTACTTTTATCCGACCCATTTCTCTGTCCATTGTAGGCCCATTAAGCTACATTTTGTTTGGGCCTATACTACTATGATCTGATCCATTTATCTGTCTATAGTAAGCCCATTAATCTGCATTTCATTTGGGCCTATACTACTTTGACCCAACCCATTTCTCATAGTAGGCCCATTTCATTTGAGCCTTTATTAGTGGAACAACTACCTAAATACACTACTTATTTTGTCATATTTTCTAAAATTCTCTACCATTTGAAAAAATTACAAAAAACTCTACTCTCTCTTATTCTCGGATACATCACTTTATGCGATGTATCCATCAGATACACTTACGTGTTACATCAGGACGTTGAGTGATGTATTCTAAACCAAAACGTTATAGATCGGGATGTTGAGGGATGTATTTGAAATCAGAACGCGGTGTATTTGGATGTTTTGGGATGTATCTCGATTCCACCAAATTTAAGGAACTTGGTAAGTTGGAAAAGAGTGGGAATAAGATGTATTCCTTCGAGTTCTACTGCACCCATCGGTCAAGTAAGCCAAGCTCACAAAAAAAGGAAATCTTTTACAGCGATGTATCGTAGTCTCTCAACCAGGTCATTATAAGCAAATACGGAAAAATCTTTCCAAAATGAGAGATGGAAGGAAGGCGCGAATACAACTAACATAACAAGCAGCTGAAAAATGTTAGCTAGCTAGGGTAGCGCGCAATAGTTTTCTCTGATAGGGGCTTGCTTCTTTAAGCTCTGCCCGACCTATACAAGGTGTTGCTAGCTTTCTCTCAGCCACTAGTGGCTTATGTAGTGGTAGGCATTCCAACGTGCTCCTCCTTGCCCTCTCCCTCCCCCCCACCTTATGTAGTGGTAGGCATTCCAAGAACCCAAAGGTCACCTTTGGATGTAGTCGTGACGCTTTGGTTACGAAGGTTACCGCGGTCTAGGTTTATGGATGGATTCAGTCACCGAAAGTCCCTCCAACTCAATCAATATCAACAAGATGTATTAAGCTCTTTTTTTTTTGACAATAGATGTATTAACTCTTAACACTATGAAATTTGTGTAAACTTCTCATTACTGTGATCCGACCCATTTCTTTGTCCATAGTAGGCCCATTACACTACTCTTCACTTGGGCCTATACTACGTTGACCCGACCCGACTTGACCCGTTTCTCTGTCAACTCTCCGATCTCTGTGTACCTTAGACCAACAACAAGAAGAAGAACCAAAGAAGAAGAAGAAGAAGAAGAAGAAGAAAAGGAGAAATGGGTATTTTAAAACTATGTATTTTCTCCTTAATCTTCATTTTCTTGCTGAAATTTCATTACATTTCAGCTGAATTCTTCAAAAGAGATGTAATAGAATTGGAAAAAGGACCGGAAGATGTAGCTTGGGTGGTTCAGTTATCTGATCTCCATTTCAGTGTTCATCATCCTGAACGTGCTCTTAGCTTCGAAAAAATTGTGGGTCCTGCTCTTTCTATGATCAATCCTTCATTAGTCTTCATTACTGGTGATCTTACTGGTAATAATCTACTCTTTTTTTTGCTTCAAAGTTTAGTTATTATTGAATTTTTTAAATCTTACTTTCTATTGGGCTTGTGGGGTTCTTTGAAAAGAAGTTTTTGATGGTGGAAAATGGTTATGGAGGGATTTTAGTAGAAAATTTAGGAAAAGGGGAACTGAAAATGTGTTCTTTTTTGTTTCTTGGAATTGTTGGGTTGAGAAATTTGATTGGTGAATTTCTTTAAGCTCAGATTTTGAAAATTTTGGTTTTTGAAGTTGTGTTTGGACATGTATTTTACTTAGAAAATTTACAGTTTTGCGAGTGGAATCTAGTTATAATATGTGAAGTCGATCAGATTTCATGGTTAAGCGGATATTTGAAGATAGATTTTCAAAATCTATAGTCAAACACTAGCTTATAAAACAACTTTGTTGATGCTGGAGAATGATGATGCAGGCATTTTAGTGGAAAATTAAGGGAAGGAGGTTTCAAAAATATGTTATTTTGTTTCTTGAAACTATTGGATTGGGAAAATGAGGTTGGTGGGATTTGATTGGGAGTTGGAGTGGACGTTAAAATGTTACTCAGTTTCTGGGAGAAAAAGATGAATCTTTATCAATGTGAAGTAAAGAAGAAAGAAATTTGACTGAAGAATACAAAAAAGCAAAGAAACATAGTTGCTGCATGGTTCTTTTGTTGTTGAAGGACCACAGATTATCGCATTAGTGAAGGCTATACTCTATAGTGTCCATGTGATACTCAGTTTTACAAGGGAGTAATGTTTTCAAGATGTGACCATACATGACTATGGTGTAGTTGCTAAAGTAGCTTGGTTTCGTGTTATCTCCTTTGTATAGGGTACTATGTCAACTATCACACAAGGTAATTTTAGAATTTAAGATGAAGTTCTGCAACAGCTATATTTTAATTATTCTTGGTTCAAGTTTGATTCATAATTGAGATCAGTGACCACTGTTTAGAGTTTCTGAACTGTTGTTTAAGTTATATTTCTAATGTTTTCGTATCAGTGTATTGCATTTCTACTGTAAAGTGGTTTTCCACAAGTTGATTGCTATACATACTTGAATAAAGTATTTATCAAAGCTTAAGATATTTCAATGATCTTTGCTCGTACGACTGATAATTTCAATTGTCACCAGATGGAAAGAGCAAGGATTTACTAACAATGAAGCAAGATGAAGAGGAGTGGTTGGAATACCAGAAAGTCCTGGACAATGTCATTAAAAAGAGTGGACTGAAGAAAAATGTGTTTTATGATCTCCGAGGAAATCATGATATTTTTGGTGTACCAGCCATTGGTGGTTCATTTGATTTTTACTCGAAGTATAGCATTAATGGGCAGCTAAAACGAAGTGGACTGGTCAATAGTGTCACTATTCAGGTTTGTTATAGATCGTATCTGTTAGCTTCTTGTGTTCTATACACACTCTTTTTATTTATCATTCAAGCTGCCAGTAAGGTGCCTTTTAAAATGAAACTAATATGGAGGGGAAACCAAATGTTCAAAAGAGGCTTGGAAATTTTCTTAGACGAGGATAAAGGTAGTGTAAAATTGTAACATGGGCAATGAGGAAGAGGTAAAATCCATGTATGGAAGCAAATCTGTCTATATGATATTTATGAATTCTATTTTCGTATTAATCACAAATTATATTAAAGAAAAATCTTAACAATCAAATGAGTTCTATTTTAAAAGTTTGAGCCAATTTCTTTTCTAGTTCTTTGATTCTGCATGTTAGAATCTTCTTGTTTCTTAATGTAACCATTATTAATGTATTTTTTCCAACAAAAAAAGAAGAAGAAAAAAACTTTATCGATGTAATTATTGGCAATGTTATCATCATTTAGGCACCCATAACCTTCAGAATGAAGGGTGAATCATCCCTGAACTTTAATATAAATCAATCAGGTAAGTTTCAATCACAAACATCAGAAACTTTTTGATGCCATATCCACTTAATATATCATACTCTGCTATTTGCCTTGACCTCTTATGATGACTATACTGTTATCTGTAGCTTTCTTGTTTCATAGTTCTTCTCGATAAATTGTTTGGTTTTAAAAGCCTTCTAGTAACATATAATCATGTATGTTTTTCCTTGAGGACTAGAAATATTGAATTTTGAGCTTCTGGATTGATGCTAGTGTGTGTGTATATAATTATTTCTATTATCAGCATTTTATCATTCTTTAAAGCACGTGCTCTATGATCCAGACTGGTGAACGCAGTATTCAGTTCGTCGGGTTTGACAGCATTACGTCTTTAGGTCTGCGGGGCCCAACCAATCTATTTGGTCATCCCACTGATCAACTATTAGATGAAATAAGCTCTGAGCTCTCAGTACTAGATTCTCAACCCGCCAAACCTGTTATCAAGATTGCTTATGGGCATTTCCCACTTTCATTTTCTGCAGCATCACAATCTGGAAGAACCCTGAAAGAGACATTTCTGACACATAATTTGTCAGCTTACTTATGTGGGCATTTGCATACAAAGTTTGGTAAGAATTTAAAGAGGCACCATGAGTCAAATCAACATCCATTGTACTCTAAACATCTTCTCCAGTTGAATGGACATGGATCACTTCCAAATAATTCAAAAACTTGTTCAGATGAGGCTACTGAATTTAAAGAGTTCTGGGAGTGGGAAATGGGCGACTGGAGGAAAAGTAGAGCAATGCGCATATTGTCCATTGATAGAGGATGGATGTCTTTTGTTGATGTTGACTTCAAGTTGGGAGCTAAGAATGTTATTATATTGCCAACGTTTCCTCTGGACTCTCGCTTTACTTTGGAGAGATCATTTCACAAGTGCAAGATGGAGTCCTTGAACTTAAACAGCATCAGGGCTCTTGTATTTTCTTCTTCTTCTGTTGTATCAGTTGTGGCTAGGATATATGATTCAAGGCCTGGAAATCTCGTTACAGTGCTGGAGACTCCTATGAAAAGAAATGAGGATTCTACATCTAGGGGGAACCTTTACACATGTCCATGGAACTTTAATGTCTTTGAAGATCCATCTCCTGATAGATTTTTGTTGCAAATAGAAGCAGTTGATATCGAAGGCAGATCAACTTTGACTGAACTAAGGCCATTTTCTGTTGGTGGTCTTCGTGCTAGGCTTTCATGGAATTGGAAAGAGTTTATGGTTATGGGTTGTCAGTGGGAGGCTTTATATTTCCCAATATTATGGTTATTCTATTTGTTAACTCTTCCCATCCTTGTCTTTCCAAAAGCTATCTTCGTATTTCTTAGGAAACAGTATACTTACAAGAGCTTAGTTGGAAACAGAAAACTGGTAACTTGTGTGGCATGGATTCTATCAGAGCTATACAATCTTCCTCTTGTATGGTTCTCAATTATTGTTTATTTGTTTTACCTCATATTATGTCCTTGGCTTTCTGGCCAAGTTTTCACCGAAGGAGGAGAAAGGGGATACATGACCTACAGGGGTTGGGTGCTGAGATTCAATGAGAGGGAAAAGCTAGACTTTCATGGATTTCCAGATATAATGGTGGTAGTTCTTCCTCATCTTTACTTTGTAGTGTTGCCTACAATAATTGTGATTGGAGCATTAGTGGCTGAGAGGGCAGTATTCCAAGATCATCTTCGAGCTCTTTCTGCAAAAAAGGAAGATGATTATTTGGTGAAGAATAATGTATCTGCACCGACTAGCGGAAGAAATAAGACTCTGACACTCCTCCATAGGCGGTGGATTAGGAAAATGCTCCTGTTAATATCTTTGGCGATTTGTTGGAAGCATTTCTTGGTAAGTTTTCAACTAATCTTTTTGATGTCCATCTTTGTTCTGATTTGAAGTGTTGTTCTTCTTAAACAAAATGCTTGTTGTCCTTCTTTAAACACTGGAAGATTGTTGCCTTCCCAAACTCCTATAGGCCATAGTGCTTCCATTGCTCTTTACTTTTCCCTTAGTGGTTGTTGACATGTTTCAATGTGGATTACTGTTCCATCTTTTTGGAGCTCATTTGACATCACCTATATCCTTCATATAAAGTAGCTAGATCTTTTCCCAAGTATGGAAATTACTTTCACATAGATAAAAGAGGAACTTTCAATATCGCGCCCAAGAGTGTGGCCTAGTGGTCATTGAAGTGGGTTGAACACCACGAGGTCTTAGGTTCAAATCCCAACAGAGACAAAAACACTAGGTCATTTCTTCCCATCGGTTCTAGCCTTGGTGGACAGAGTACAAAGTTACCTGGTACCGAGGTTTACATTCTGCCAATGTCTTTTCCATTCATAAATTATTTAACCATCATAGCATTTCACTCATATCACATATCCTCCTTATTTTTTGTTTGTGGAATGCACAATATCCTGATTGTTCTAAGTAAGTTACAATACTAACAAACTGTCCATTGTTTCCGGATAGAACATGCAGAAGAATACATTAGTACCTTTCCAAGATAATGTATTTCAAGATGTTTCAATTCTAAGCTTTCCTTGATCAGCTTATTCAAAGAATACAGTACTGTTATTCGCTTTTGACCAAATCTGCTTCTTGCTAATTTTGTTTCTTTATGATGCAGAACTGCAGAGCTCTTGTCAAAGCTTATGTGATGAACCCATTTCTCCATTTCCCTGTCTATAGCCTGTCAATTCCTCTCCTGTTGGCTTATACTATCTACAAAACTAGCAGAGCTGAGTAGAATTTTCGGAGGTGAACTACATGTAGAGCAATAAGTTCAATACATCAGACAGAAATGTACACCGGCTTCTTAGTAAAAAGGCATCAATGCTGCTGCTTCACTGACAGTTATAGATCACATTTAGCATCTCATGAGGGGCAACATGCGAAAGCTTCAAAGGTTGCGGTTAGCCCAAAGGGTTGGTTCCAGACGAATTTCTTGGTCATCAGGAAAAAGTAGACTAGTAGAAACATTGAATATTCTTTGTTTTAGACATTGAAATGCGGGTGCAAGAAATCGATCTTTTACATAGTTGTACAGTCATTTGAAAGAAAAAATGTAGCAATGTTGAACTTCAGATCCATGTAAATGTATTACTACATCATTTCACATATGCGTCATTTCATTTGAATATTGTCTAATTTTACATTAGAAAAACAAAATACCATGCATGGTAAGGTGAACCAATTAGCATGAGTGTAAGCTTTGTGTTATCCCTTCATCTTTTATTCTTTTGTTTTGGTATTCGAAGACTACCGAGTCTAACTAATCTGAATTCATGTTAGGTTCATTATGAGGAGTCAAAAGGTACTCTCTACCAAAATTTCTCTATTTTTACAATTTCATATCTTCTCTGATTAAGGATGAAGAAATAACAACTATCACACATCCCCCAACAAACCTAAGGCAAAGATCATTGACAAATATCGAGTTTAAAGGATATCTTTTTGGATTAGGATGAGCGAGGGTCTTACCTTTTTGATATATAATTCAAGTCGAAAGTAGAGGTATAGTTTTACAAGAAAACCATCTAATGAAAAACTACTTTCATGTTCGGTTCATAATTCCACCCTTGCAAGATAAGATGGCCGAGATACAAAATAGGGAACTCGCTTCAAAATCCCTATCCTCTCTAATTCCCCTTTTCACATGCTAAAAAAAAGTAGACTTTGCAAACCTTCCTAGAAACTAGAAACAATTCGAACATTCGAGAATGTACTTGAGTGAGTGAAATAGGTACTATGTTGCTTCGACTCTCCAAAAATGATGCCACACCCATGTTGAATCTTTCAAAAATGCACTACTTTTGAAAAATCCAGCATGCACCCATAACCTTTTGAAGAGTCCGAGCAGCATAGGTTACTAGCATCGTGCAAGATTTAACTATCCATTCACTCCTTTCCATTTTTTTAGTTGGAACCTTCTATTTCATATGCTGTGATATGCCCTTAAGACTTTACTAACACAACAGCTTTGTATAATCAGGGAGTCGAATATTTCAAAAGAACATTTTCTGGCAAAAGTCAGACACAGTTTACAAAGATGAAAGGCAACAAACAGTATGTACATATTCATCTCCAGATGTATGATCGGCTTTCCAACTCATGGCCATAAACTTATCGTCTCTATCAGACTTTACGACTGTTAGGTTTCGATTTGTTCCTGCATGTACGTGACTTAGAAGACACGTCTGGAGCTGGACCTCAGTCATAGCAATCAGCAGATAGTGAGGATTTTCCCAATCTGAAGTAGTAACTTCAAAAAATGGCTTCAACGTCGCTGCTGGCACATCTGGCACGCGGTAGAAGACCTAACATTGGCATATGTACAATACTCACAAGACCAATGTCCTGAATCATCTATGTTTCTAGAACTGCTTGATCTTGATGTGGTTCCCTTTCCTCTACCGCCCTTTCCTTTGATGCTCCCACCTCCCAAACTTTTTGAGCTAGCTGCCCTGCTGTAAGCACCATGACCGTCCACATCCGAGAGACCATTCTCTAAAGCTCGAACCAGGTTCTCAAAGTAGTTTCGAGTTACGCTGTCATCATTTGAACAGAATAAATTATTAGTATTCTCCCTACCCATCTCTATAAATAAATTATAACAGATTGGGATATCCCTGCATTTCAGCAAGATGCGCAATAAAATAGGAAGAACCTCCACCGGATGTACACTAAAGTTGAACACAAGCAAGAGACAAGTACAGACCCTAAATCTAATCAAACCTGGTTAAAAAAGATTTTGCTTCTGCAGTACAACAGCCGTACTAGTTTTCTCATACAGAAACTATGAATCACAAGCGATGTTCTGCCCGCTTTCATGTCGGAATCAGCTAACACAAAAGATATCATATATTATTCATCAGTAGACATGCCTCAGAAACCAGAGCTTGAATGTGACTCTCAAGAAACTAGGCTGCTACACTAGCACTCATCCAACTTAAGTATGTTAGATGCTTGCATATTCCTATATGAGTAAGTTTCCCAATTACGAAACAACAACAACATACTCAGTGTAATCCCACAAGTGTGGTAGAAAGGTTGTTTCCAATAGACCCTTTCAAAAAAAGAAGTTTTTGAAGCAGGGCTATAAGAAACTATGACAGCAATATAGAAGGTTTGTTTCCTTACTGGTGAATAAAATATTCTGTCAAAAGAAATTGGCATTTGTTGCATTTAAAGGATGTTTATCCTAATGACTTGCTGATCCAACTGAAAACTTGGAGACCTCGATATTTCTGGAATGCACTACTTACTGGTCCGGTGATAGAATAAGAGTTTTGTGAATGGAGAATTTAATTGAAGACCTATTAGTTGTCCATTCAACTTGCCTTTTACATTAGTTGATTCCAAACAATAGGATCACCTAAAATTTGAGTCTAACCCTAAAAATAGGTTAAATCATTTTGGTGGAATATCATTAACTTTCAAGCAAATGCAAAATTTTCTTCCAACATATCCAATAAAAAGAAGCGCAGAAGCCTCTCTTGTTTAAACGAAACTAGGAATGATAGAAACCTGGTCTGCTAAAAGAGTTGGTAATATCTTCAACAAGATTTTAGCCTTTCTCAAGGAATGTTAAAAACATGACACATCCTTTTGTGTTAAACGTTCTATTCATCTGCTCCTACAGAGATAAGACTAAACAGCACTTGAACCATCATATTCACTAGCCACTAAACAGCACTTGAACCATCATATTCACTAGCCACTAATAGAAACTAAAGACTACCTCCAGGTTTAATGCAGAATCTATATTACCTTGTAAGCCCTGCAAGCTTTGTTCGGAACTCATTAAATTCTTTTGATGGACCTTCTGCATCAAGGTACCCCTGGAGTTCTTTCTCCGCGCACTGATGAAGCCGTTCAAGTCCAGACTCAGCCTCACCTACGGCATTAAGGATAATAGCCTCAATAAATGAAGGAAACCATCTAAATGTGATTCTCGAAAAGGAAGCAAAGGCAAAACCTTGTAAATACTCAAAGAACTGCCTTTTGGCATGTTCATGCTCGGGTAAGTAATAACCATATGCATAAGTCCATTTTAGCACACGCCTACACTCAACTATCTGCAATGATTTAGCCGTCATAATCAATATATATATACATGAATCAAGAGAGAGGAAGAACACTCAATATTGATATAGAAGATCTACATTACCTGCAACCAGGCCTCTATAATAAATTTGAGCTGTGATTCGGGTTGACACTGTTTGTCACTCAGTTTCTCAAGCTGCAAAGTGCAATCACTATAAATGCTTTCCGGAAATTCAGAAATACAATCAGATAATGACAACTTGAAAGAGAAAGATGGCCAAGTCCTCTTTTGATACCCAACCTTGTACTTGACCACTTTTGTATGGGTTGCTCAATGAATGAATATGCAATGTAGGACATGAAAGATAACAAAAAGCTTTTATTTTGCCTCCAAAGAAACGCTTTATATTATCACAATGAGATACTTTCAGAGGAGCAGACTGAAAAAGCTCAGCAACAAAATTAAACACAGCAGTTCAGTCTATACAAATGGGGACAAGACTTTAGGGAAAATATATAATGAAATCCTTTTCAAGTTTGAACTTGTTCATTCGGAAGCTGGGTTCTTCTACTTATGAATATTTTCAAATTCTTTGGGAAAGAGAAACAAACAAGCAGTTTGTTAATTAAGTGTATAAGCAAAAAGCAAAAGACTGTTGTATGAAAAGAATTTTGATACTTATATTTTTTATATGTAAAAGAAATTTTCTTACATGTACTGTTTGCATTTGCTGAAGATCTGAAAGTGCCTTTTGCCGCGACTGCAATAAGACATACAAAAGACATTACTGACATTAGGTAAGCAGTTAAACAAGGATCCTGCAGCATCTATAGAGAGACTTCTCCCAATAAATAACAAGAATCAGAAACAAAAGGAATGGCCTTTTGAGGCAAAGAAACATAATTGTACACTACTTAAGTCTCAATCCCCAGGATGCAGACTTGGCCCAGTTCAACATGAAATATATGCAAAGCAATGAAGACGCACACAGAAGTTTCACTACTGGAACAGAGAAGATAGTAACAAACCCATGACATAAAAGAGAACTATTTTTCTGGATGATTACTTTTCAATTCAGACCCACAAGTGGGCAAAAGTTTCTAGTGCCTTCACACTGCACAAGATGATTTGAGAAGACAGCAAAAGATGATTACAGTAAAAGAAGAATAAATGTCATAAGGAAGATCCAAGTCCCAGACTTGCAGTTCCTCATAAAAGGGATAAACATCTTTTTGGATTGGGTTGACTTTGCTATCAAGGAAAGAGGTCATTTTTGGGGGAAAATATAACAAAAAGCATGCCAAACAAAATTGGAGAGAATTAGTTACATAAATTATTTTCCCTTAGTTATATTCACCATGCACGGACTCTTTCGTCCCATTAGATTATGGAAAATCAATCTCGAATGTACAGGTTCCATTGTTGGAACTATCGAGATGTCCTACAGGTCACCTTCATGCTGACAATTGCATAAGATTGTAACTTGATAGAGACATTACATCATCCAATCTATATTTTCATATAGCATAAGTAGATCTTTAGATTGGTAATACTAGACTCCCGATAGGAGCAGAAATTATGCAGCATCTATTCCATGATTTGAGACATTCCCATGGACATTAGACTTTCTTGCTATTATATTTAAAATGATGATATCAAAAGCAAGGTCATGAGAACCAGAACCACACTATCTGAAAGCCTGCTGACAGATCATGTATAAAAATTTCATGTGCCAAGTCACATAACAATTCTATCCATCATCCATGCAAGAAGCCATCACCACAAATTTAGGTCACAAAGAAGAATTACAGTAGTATCTAGAAAGAACACGTGCAAAAAGTTACCAGTTTCAAAAAAAATAAAAGAACATGAGCAAAAACCAATCTTCTGTTTCTATCATCCTTATCCTAACAGAAGTTGAGATAGCTGATAATGAGAAACAACCAAAAGTAAAGGTGTCCTAAACCTACCGACTGGTTGGTGGCCCATCGCTCATAGTAATGTGTATATCTTTCTAAAGAATTTTTTGCCATCTCTCTCCTCTTTTCAGATTCATCAAACTGGAAGAAAAAGATCAAATAAACATTAGCTAACTTATGATTAAGGAACTGAATTAGCAGATAAATCTTGAAAATAGAGAATACTAATAGAGCAAAGATCTTACCACTCCATCTTGCTTTGCTGACTCGTAACGGTTGCACGCATAAAAGCCGCCAGTTCTCTCACCGTGATCCGTCCAAGGGCCAAGGCAGAGCCTGCAAAGATGTCTTCTTAGTTCACGAGAATCACAAAGAAACAAGATCTGGGAGACAGCTCCCCTACCTTCACAAAGGTAGGAGTAAGACTGTACCATCACCCTCCCCAAACCAGACCCCACTTGTGGGACTACACTGGATATGGTTGTTGGTTTTTTAAGCATGGGAGGCCAGAACAAACAATAGAAACAAGCAGGACAGAACAAACAATAGAAACAAGCAATTAGTTATGCTATATAGAGTGTAGACAAGATAAAACACATCCAACAACCTCAGTGAGGAGGTCCTGCTGCTTGGTGTGTGCATGGTAAGCAAAGCAAAATGTTAAAAATGGAAGCAGACTGACTGAAAAAACTGCTCACACTACAGCATATGCTAGGATCAGGAACTGAAAGAAATTCCATGGAAATAGCTGATACACTTACCAGCAAAACTCAAATTTACAGGGTGGTGTGCATGTGATATGCATGCACCCCTGATTTTTCTCAATTGGCCGCTTGCATTTCGGACAAGGCTTAGAATTAGCTAATATCCTGCAATGTCACCATGATAATGATGTTTAGTTCCATGTATTGAAAGTGGAAACAGTATGCATATCCAGAAAATGCAGCTATAATACAGACACAGAATTTAGGCTTAGATGAAATACACAAATATAATGGTATAGAAAGTTAGCTAGGTTGTCAGGACTCAGGAGGCAGAGCTAACACAAATGCATAGTCGAAAAATGATTGAATAGCAGCTCTAATAACACCAAATATATCTCTGCTTTGAAGCATGAACAGTTATTTAAGAAAAACAGGTACATGTTGGCACCATACAGCAATTAAAATTGCAAAAAAACTAAATCTCAAAAACCTCAAGGACAGTAAAAACTGGAGTCTTAACAAAAATAGAACAGTAACTACTAAAACATGAGCCTATTTGAGACACAAAACATAGAGTAGACAATGGGTCATCATTTTAAATTGCTGGATCAAGGCTTGTTTGTGGTGGTAAATTCTAAGATGGTTAGGACTAGAGCAGGTGAAGACGGGCACTGCAAAAGAAACTATGTTTTGCAGGGCGTTAAGAAGATGCAGGACGCGGAATGTTGCTCCTCTAGCACCTTTGTGTACCACGTGCAGAGAGATGAGTAGGAGAACTACTGATGGGAATAGCAAAAGATCTGGTACACTTGAGGAATAGCCTTTCCCTTTATTTCTTTTTGGTGCACCCGCGAGATCCCTATATGTATAAATGATGGGGTGTTATTCATAGAAAATCATGTCTTTTGCCAAGGTTTTCTATTTTCTGCTACACTTCTTGTATACTGCACGTTTTTGTCCATCTTTCAAATTTATGACTATATCCCAAAAAAGGGTCGCAATGGGCCAAAAAGCACAAAAAAAATTACTGAACTTTTAGCAATAGCCCAAGAAAGTTGATGTTATACCCTGACCTTCACTTGGTGAATAATTATCTTTCTTCAATAACAGAGAAACCATGGCATTTTAGGTTCGAATCTCAATGGATAATGGGTTCACCCCTCTACCCTTCTCAACTTATATCAAGCTTTTGTTTGCGGAAGGTCCAGATCCATGACATGTGGTACTACATTAATTTCCTGGTAGCTACTTGACCAACTTTACCAGGGTCTTTCAAGTAGTAACTAGTAATGATATCCATCATCAAAGGCTTACATATTCAAATCAAAAGAATACATCAATAAGCCATATGTTCTCTTCAACAAATGAGTCTGGTTAAAATTACTTCAAAGTTCTCTTTGAGACCGTCACAGGGAGTTGCTTCTTTCGAAAGGATAGAACCTCCTCCGTACTCCCAGATGTATTCGAACTTCAGTATGACACAAAAACTACCAACACAGAGAAAGCAAATTTGGAATCAAAACCTATGCAAAAGTAGAAAAGAAACCTTTTCTTCCAAGTTCTGAGCAGGAAAATGGCTGCATTATAGCCCTTTCAGGAATTTCAAGTTTTTTATGCTCCAACTTTACCTTTGTGCCTTCCGTTACCACGGTTGCTATTTTTTCCCAACACAAGGAATACATGATTACAGCAAGTTCTATTTAAAATTATGAGCCAATTTCACCTCTGTCTCAAAGATGGCTAAAACCCATCTATGGTGCAACAATTTCACCAGAGAAAGTACTAACTACAATAGCTCCATCCTCAAGTTATTTCATCTCTCTTCCAAGACTTATTTACCAAAGCCAGCTAAACCAAGTAATACAAAAGATAAGGAAAGGACAGGATGATAAAATCTGATACTACATACCAGTTCATGTTTTCAGACTCTGCACTGTTCTTCAAAATCCACTTAGACACAGTTCCACAATCAACTGGGCGATGAGTTTCCTCGGTACACTGCAAATATGTAACTCATACAGATTACAGAAATGCAGAAACAGAACAACTATTATTATATAAAGTAGTTAAGTTCAAACATTGCAACTCACATTCCAGCAGAAACTATATGAGCACCCGCAAGTAACATCATAGCTTCCACTACCAACAATATAGTCAACTGCATAATCACACCCTGGAGCAGGACACCACTTTGTCTAAACAAGACCAGAACAACCATTAGGAACTTAATAGACACACAAGGCATATAGTAAAGATTCTTCCAAAAGACACAAGTCATAACAAAAAGTAAAGTATCACTAGGGGCCCGGGGAGGGGGGAGGGTGGGGAGCAATTACCTTTCTATTGTCCTCCACAAAGGACCTGATGAAGTACCGATTATACCTCTTTTTGTCATCGTCTTTGGCCAATTTTTTTATCATATCTAGACCGATAGCAGCACTACAAGATGGATCAGGACAGCGCAACATCAAGCATCCAGGACCATCAGTGATGGCCGTGCTAATATACCCTGCACCAAATAGAGAGACAATGAGAAGCTCTATGGGATGCCTAAACGGGAATTGAGAAAAACTTAACCATACCACGACCAATCGGTAGATATTGGACCACCCCCTCCACCTTTGTCCTCTTAAATACCAAGTTTTTGTCCACGACAAGGTTCAAACACATGACGTGCACCTAATCCGCACATCACGTATTGCGGTATTAACATTAAATTTTTCTATGCTGACAAAATTAACCAGTAAATGCCTCATAGAATTAACTGTAATCTTTTCTCTTTAGCTTCCCATATCCATACGTTCCGAAATCAACCTTTGGCACCTATATTTTTCTAAAATCAAGTAACAACCTATTTAAGCGAGAAAGTCCCTGTACGCAAGCGGTATTAGAAAACCCAGATAAAACTATCGTCCTTCATGTAAGAAAGTGAATGAACTGTGGCAACAGAACCAACAACAGCAGAGTAGCCCTTAGATATGCAAAACATTTTCAACCCTAAAAAGCTCTACTGATGATCCCCACCCCCCCTCCCCACAAGTACCAAAATAAGAACCAAAGGAACCATATCCCTATAATAATACTCAAAACAGCTTATCAAACCTATAATAAAATTCAGAAATCAAGAACAACCCTGAAATGGGTACAAAAAGTATAATCCTCCCATTAGTATATTGTTATCTTCTTTCCAACATCTTTTATCAACGAGCTGGATGAGCTCAGCAAACCTCAAGCATCGCAGCGAGCTAAACCAGTAAACCATGTTTAAGACAGTATAGAGTAACTTAAAGATTTTCTCAAGTAATTCTGTCTAACGGAAAAAGGCTAGTTTCATTCATCTGGAATGCCAGGTTATTCAAGGAGATGGAATGTTTGACCCAAATGCCTTTCAAACTTCCATTGAAGAAGCGACAATTTTCTGAAGAAATTAACCTTGCCAGCATGTGAAACAAAAAGGATGACCGCAAGCAGCCGCACTGATCTCCTTACGAGGATAAACGTCAAAGCAGATCCCACATGTAAGCTGCAAGAAAGGAAGTGCACATCTTCAATTCAAGGAAACAGTAGTGACCAGCCCTAAACCTCTAGCTTCAATCCAATCTAAAGGAGGAAAGTACTCTTCATCTATGAATTTAAGTTACCTCTTCCCCATCAGGGACTGGTACGTGATTCTCTAACAAACCAACAACCCTGCGGACCTTTCCTTCATCTGCAAACCATTCATCATTCACTTTGCTGACACTCCTGTCGACCCAAAAACGCTAGGATATTTAGCATATAAGCCCTAAAAACCTTAAAAGGCTTGTACATATGTGGTAAGTGAGAGCAGTGTGCATCAGATTCAAGATCCCAGAAGCCAATGTTAACTGCCAGAACTGCAAGCATACTTTTCTTTTTATAAGAACAAATAAAATCATACTAAATGACTACAACGACATGCTAGACAACAAATTTATTGATACCACAAAAATCAACTGAGGACTGAAAGAAATTCTAATTCAATACCCATTGTACATCATCATCTAAGATCTGTAATCATAACTACAAGGTAATGCTTATGAAAAGAATTTACCAGTTATAATGCCGAAGCAGGATGCCAGCAGCTACCCGTGGAATAGAGAGCACTGTAGATATCTTCGTAATACTTTCCTCTTGGCATTTGTGAATATCAGCTTCATTCAAGATGCTATAGTTTGACTACAGAAAAGGTAAAGCAAAGTAAAAACGTGAGAACTTTCAGTAAGCAAGCATTTAATGAAGAAAATAGTATGATAAAGATCAAAACAACTGGAGAACCATGACTACAACATAGGATTCAATAGTTAATTCACTTCATCAAACACAAAGATAATTATGCAAAATTTGGCTGTAACCAATGCACTAATACCTAGTATTCCTGTATTATTATCACATTACAACTTTTTCCTTCCTTTTTTTTGGAAAAGGAAATAGTTGTATTCATAAACAGCACTGAGATAGTGTTGGAGCTTCTGTAAAAGTGAGCAAAAAGAGCCAAAAATACAGTCCTCATTGAATTTTAAAGGAACTCAATGAAATTTAATAAAGTTTCTACTTCATTAGTGTATTCCTTTTTACACCGAAAGGAAATAACAAGATACAATCTAAGTTCATCCTCTAGACAGATTTTTGCTTCTCTTCAAAACATCTTGAATTACTTTCTTTCCAAGTCACCACCATATATAAGCTGATATCTTCTACCACCAGCTATTTGTTGATTTGTCCAGCCATGCCTATACTAACAAAGCAAAAGATCCTGTGTATCCCCAGAACCATCTAATACCAGCAGAGTTATAGCCGTCATAGCGGATAGTGAGTCGGTGATAGGACAATACGAAAAAGGATGATTCCTGGTTTATTTTTGGCTGCCTTATAAGTAACATCTACTACAGAAATGTAGCCCTCTTCTTCAGAGATTATCAATAGTGAGGCAAGCCTCATTCACCACAATCCAAGAGAAACATATCACTTTATGTGAAGTTCTTGATTTCCAGATATGTTTCCAAGGCCGTGGCTTGAGATGTTCTTCTTTGTTCAAAATCCTATAAAGAGACTTCACCGAAAAATCTATTTTACTGCAGCCTTGCCATTACACAGACGGTGCAACCTTGAGAATTTTCCAAAGCTAATGGAGTTCACATACTCTTTTGGGCTTTGGCATTCCCGATCATTCATATTTCTCCTAAAGTTAACTTTCCAAGTCCCATTAACTCTAGATTCAGCCACATTCACATGAGAAAATAACAAACACCATACAAAGTTGGGAACTCGTCCTTGAAAGGACCATGAACAATCCATTCATCAATCCAACTCAATGTTATTAAAAGCTTCAAAGAGGCGAGGTGACAGGTCAAGGGGCTTTTGTTCCCTGAAGTGAGGCGAGATCAAAAAGTGCTTGCTTTAGCAGAAGAAGCAAAAGTGAGGAGAGTGTGAAGCATCACTTTTGCGACAGACTTAGACATCTTCTCCCCTTCTCTTCTTCTCCTCCAATTTTAGGGTTTCGAGGTAAATCTTATCCTCTTCTTCTTCTTCTCCTCTTATCTTCCTTTCTCTTCTTCTCTTTACGATTTTTTTCTCTTCTATTCTCCGTTGCTTTGATACCTTTTCTCTTCTCTCCTCTCTCGTCTCTATTCTCTATTCTCCTCTTTTTTCAATCTATTTCTCTACTTCTTTTCTCCTCCATTTTCTATTATTTTCTCTTCTCCTCTTTTTTTTGGAATTCTTGAAGATAGGATATTGCTCCCTTTATGATTTGGTTTTAAATTTGCTTAATATGTTATGAGAGTATCTATTACTTACTTTCTAATTTAAGAATTGAAGATTTGCCTAATATGTTATTTCAATTGAGTTGATCCAATCTCTTATGTTATCTCATGTTGCCGAGGGTCTAGGGGAATAGCCTTAATACCTTCACAAGGTAAGGGTAAGGTTGCGTACACACCATCATTCGCATACCCCATTGGGGGATTACACTAGGTATGTTGTTATTTATATTGAGTTCTTAGTTATTTATTCATGCAAATTTAATATTTCTTATTTTATATTAAATTGTGCTTCAGTTGAATAAAACATACGCTTCACTTCACGCTTCTGACTTTGGTGAAGCGAGCCCTAGTCGCTTTTCTCCGCTTCTCGTGTTCTTATTCACTGCTCCAACTAGAAGGTTGTTGAAGAGAAGTTTTTTCTCCATAAATACCTATTCCTCTACAGTTTTGGCATCAAAGAAACACGGGTTGCAATTTGGTTTAGTAAGTGGTACTTCTTACTAGGCACGGCTAGCAAAGAAGTTCCACAACATTACTCAAGCATTCCTTGGAGCACCCAAATTTAGCCACAAATGCTTTTTTTTAGAAAGGGTAAAGATTCTAGGCTTCAGGCCATGCTTCACCTCTAATTCAATTTGAACTGCCACAAATATGACGCTCAAAGTAGCCTTATAAATTCCTTGGGCAGACCCATCATTATGTCTTATCAGTCTTAATAATATCCATATTAAAAGCACTCTCTTGTCATATGTTATTATTCCATATTAGGTTTATAGCATCCCTATTAGGAACATACACTTGGTTACCAAAGCAGGAGATGAGATATCTTAGTTTCTCAATGCGAAAAAATTCAAGAGCTATGATTAGAGAGGGCATCTGCACCAGACTGCAAGGGGAATTGATTCCACATCAAGCATGAGATCTTTTAGTAATGGACTCCCAACTATCAATTTCTTATATAATTAATGGATTCTCAACATAAATACAGGGTTTGGGAAAACGTTACCGGGTTCCCCAGAACCCCCACCTGATACAATGAATCTGCCTCTATATGCACCCGATTTTCTACGCAAGTTAGTAGTCATAAATCGCTTCTTTTAGAAAAGGCATAACGTGAACACAAAACTCCAACTTAAGCAGAAACCCAGGAAAGAAAGCAAGCAGAGAACCCAAAATTATTAAATAGAGCTATAACGATGTTCTAGATTTTGAAAGATCCCCAACTTCTTCTTTCACGCTCTCTGGTTCTTCCCCTAAAAAGGAAAAAGAAAGTCATTCAAGGCCTTCCACCAACTCTCCTTACAGATCGGTGCTACTATCTACCAAAAGTCAAAACACAACCGCTTGAATCCTTAGTTTCTCTCCGTTTGGCTTGAAACAACAAATATTGACCAACAGGAAAAGCTAAAAAAGAGACAAAGGAACTATAACATTTAAGGTACGCCATTTCTCATGTCTTAAATCTATTTTATCATCTATCAGAATCTCAATTTTCCCCAAAATTTGTCCCCAGACTCCGGTCAAAGTATCCAATGTGGGTTGACTGAATCTCACACGTATCCCACACCCGCACCCGTCTCGTGTCGACACAGGTGCGGCAGCAAAAATGAAGAGTCCACACAACTTAGCATTTTACTTGTCATGTTTACACGGACTTTAAGAAAACATTAACTAAAGAGATAACTTGACTAAATTATCCTTATTTATTTTTTATATGGATTTAATACTGATCTTTTTTTCCATACATTCAAGTAAGCGTAAAGATGAAAACTAACTAATAAATTATCTCTCAATTTGCTAACACGACTACTGTTTTGGACCAGTTATTTTTTTTTTTGAACTTGGTAAGGTTGTATTATATCACAAAACAGTACATGGGTTGTACTGAAACCTTATATACAAAAGCCCCAAATTCTTACTGCTCTATGGCTAAATTGAGTCTAAAACATCAATTATAGAGACAATATTTGAGTATAACCGATTACACCAAAAACATATTAGTAAAATGCGGTTGAGCTTCACTTTTCGCACACTATTTTCTATCTTTGTCAAAACACCTACAGTTCCTCTCTTTCCATATTGCCCACCATATTGAAGCAGGGATAAGTCTCCATCTGCCTCTGTCTTTTGCCAGTACTCCTGCTTCCTCCCAGCTCTTTAAAGCCTCTGAAACTTTCCCAGGCATAGTCCAGGAGATGCCTTTGTGACTCAAAAAAATCCTCCATAATTGTTGAGTGTACTTGCAGTGTAGAAACAGATGATTTACATTCTCTAAAGTCTCCCCACAGAGAAAGCATCTAGAGCATAAGGTTATCCCTCTCTTCATGACATTGTCTTGAGTAAGAGCTGCTTCCTTGGCCAACAACCAGACAAAGCAAGATACTTTGTAGGGTATTCTGCTTTTCCATATTTGTTACCATGGCCAATTTTTAATTTGTTGGTTTGCCTGATCCATTAGCTTATAAGCTCTACTAACTTTGTATACTCCTCTATTGTTTCCTGTCCACCATAGAACATCCTTCCCTGTTTGAAGTCCATTGAACAGTGTTAAGAAAATCAGCTACTCTCTAAACCTCCTAGTCATTTAGATGTCTTCTGAAGTTGAAGTTCCACCCCTGTAGTGTCCATAAATTTGCTATAAACCCTTGCTGAAATGTAGCTAAGTTGTAAACATCAGGAAATAACTCTTCCAAGTTGCCTTTCTCATGCCAATTATCCTTCCAAAACATGGTCTTTCTCCCATCAAAAACTTTCACCTTTGAGTTGTTCTTCACTTCATCCCATAGATTCCTAATGGACCTCCAAAGGCTGACTCCATAAGGAGTAGTCACCTCTTTGGTCATCCATTTGTCTTCTGGTATATATTTAGCCTCAATCACTCTTTCCCAAAACAGTTAGTTTTAGTAAGCACGACAACTAAAATGGACCGAAGGCCAGACGGAATAAACTGTATTCATAAGGAAACCCCAGTTATTCTTATAAAAAAAAAAAAAGGTTCTATTTTTCCCCCTTTCCTCTTCTACTAAATATGGAAGAGAAAGGGGTTAATCCAACCAAATCATTCCTCACTTTCCTTCCATGTAAATCAACTCTAACTCGAACACTAGATACTCCCCCCTATTGTTACAAATCTAAGTTTCAAAAGCCAAAATAAACTTTTGGAAACAACAAATATATCGGTATGGACACAGGTAACACAACAGCATACCCAGTTTAGTGTCTGAGGAGGGTAGAGTGTTCCCAGACCTTTCCCCTACCTCAAGAGGTAGAGAAGCTGTGTCTGGTACACCCATCACTCATCAGAACACAGGTAATCTAACAGATAAGCAAAAAAAACAACCATCAAATCAATACCTTTACTAGCAATGAACTATATCCAGTAATCAATCAAAAAATAAAAACATAAACAGTTCCAAATTCAAAAAAGTTCCTAAATTTAATAAACAAAAAAGCAAAAAAACTCAAAAATCTCCAACTGGACCTGAGAGCGATGATGTGCGATGACCGTATCGGAATCATCGGAGTCGTTATCGATGAAATCGTAATCCATGACGTCATCATCATCGGAATCATCATGGACATCGCCGCCGCTGTAGAAGTCATCATCGAAGGACTCGCCGTCGTCGGTGGCATCCTGCATCATCAATTCATCCTCCGATGCCATTTCTCCCTTTTTACACCCCACCCCCTCTGCTTCTCTATCTATATATATTGTTTGTGTATGTATAGGTTGAGGAAATGAAAGAGAATTTTTTGTTGGGAGGAAATGGAAAAAAGGGGAAAGTCGAAAATGGTGTAGTTTCTATAATAGCCTTTTGTATTGGTAGGAAAAGAAAAAAATAAGTAAATTCTTTTCCCTTATGTTGAGGTTACATCAAAAATATATTTATATTTTTTCCCAATTTGGCTTATGGTATGGGCAAAAAAACATTTAACAATGTTAATATATTGTTCTCAAATTCATTGAACATAACAAAATTGAGATAATGATATTCTATTATATTCATATATTTACTTCTTTTGTCATGTTAAAATTGGAGTAAAGTAATATAATCGGACTAAAAATACATAATTTGTAGACTTTTTTGTTATTATCATTTGGTCCTTTTGAATCTTTATCTTAAAAAAAGGTTAAGCATGTATAGTTGGTGTATGTCTGAAAACTAGTTCAGAATGATATCAAGAAGTGCATGATGGATTGAGAGTAAATCTTTTTTTGACAGTAAGAGAAGAGTCGTCTTTGTCATATGGATCAACTTCTTTAGGTGTGAGGTGTGACCAACCACGAAAAGTCAGTAATGAAGAATATGCTTTTCATATTCAATACGATGTCTCGTATAATGAAAATTCACTTCTTAAAAATGAAAATCATGTTTGTATAGCGGTTGCATGAGACTTTATCTATGTGAATCATTTTACACCCTCATAAATAAGCACCAACATATGGATGGTCGTTGAGTTGGGTGATCGTGTCGATCATCTCTATGTGACTCATTTTGTTGTCACCGAATAAATTATTAAATTCTATTTTGTTTAACATATATTTATTGAACTGTACGTAGCCATTGAAGTATTTAACTTAGCCTTTCTACTATCCTCATGTTTCATCATTTTGTTGACATTTACCATCTCACATATATTTTTTGGTCTATTTTCATCTATTTCTTTGATACTTTGAAGACTTTTAAAAAAGAACTATATAGAGGGATCGAAATTGAGTTGAACAAGAAAAAAGATTTTCCATTTTCGAAAGAGAAAGGAGGGCGGGGTGTTGGTGGGGGAGGGGGTAAAAGGAGAAATGTGTAAATAATTATTTGTTGAATTGTTAATTAAGTTTTAGTCTACGTTTCAAATATAATTAAAGTTTAGCCATTTTAAAATACAAAAAATTGAACAATCATATCTCTAAACTAAAATACTAATATCCTTGAATACCTTAAAAATAACAGTATATGACAAAAGTTAAATTTTTGACGTTGTGTCTAAATTTAGATTTTGTTAATACTATATTTAGACAACGTATATATATATATATATCTAAAATAAACCGAAATAAGCACATGTGAAAAACACTTTAAAAAGAGGACAAAAGTTAAACGACAACGTCAAAATTGGATATCCGCACACTTTATCTGAAGAGAGAAAAAATGTAGATGGGCCAAAAAATACTCCTTTTGTGAATTTTCAAAGCCCAGCCCACAAAAAATAGAGACCGTCCAAGCCCATGTTCCCTTTCATTTCTTCACACTTCATCACTGAATCTTACAAATCTCCAAAGCAAACTGTGATTCGGAAGCTCTTCTTTATCTACAATTTCACCCATGCGTTCGACGAATTGCCTGAAATTCGGGATCGAACAAGTGTAGGAAGCATACATCATGGCCGCGATCGGAGCAATGCCGGAGATTGGTGGCTTCCGACAGAAAAGCCGAAGGTATTTGCCCTTTTTCATCCTCATTTCAGCTGAAAATTTTATACGTAATCGGTGTTATAGTTCTATAAACTGGTTGCGCCACGAGAAATTGAGGCGTATAGTTCCATTATTGATCTAGGGAGTTTAATTGAACTCATTGATTTTCCCTGATCATGTACATGTAATAAATTTTGCTCACTATGAACTACATCCGGTGTGTGTTGTTAGCTAGTTAGAGTCTACTGTGTAGCTAAGCCTGCGATAATGAGAAGAGTTGCTCATGTTTTGTCTTTCTATTGGCTGGAATAGGTCATTTGTAACACTTATTCTGACAGTTCTTACGAGTTCACAATCGATTCTCATTGTTTGGTCGAAGGGAGCTGGGAAGTATGAGTACAGTGTAACCACTGCAAATTTTCTGGTTAGTGAAATGACACAAATCACAAGAGTTTTTTTGCTGCTTTTTCAATGTTGTTTTGAGCTTATAGTTGTAAACAATGGTTCAATTGTCACTTTTTGTTGTGTAATTGAATTCAAACTTCTGTGTAATAGGTAGAGGCATTGAAATGTGCATTGTCTCTTGTGGCCTTGCTAAGAATCTGGAGAAAGGACGGTGTTACTGATGATAACAGGTTTGTAACAATTTTTGTGTTAAATTTCCTCTTCCAGGGGGTACGGAGCTGAATTACTATTTTCTGCCTTATCTATCTGTATTATGAATCTACTTGAGCACTGCATGTATAAAATCCTGTGCTTGTCTAGGAATTTTTTAGCCCTATTAGAGAAAATATAGAGAATTTCTGGTACTTTTTAAAAAGTTTATTTTGTGTAGTGTTTGCTTGAAATGAATTTAAATGGAAAAAATGGTTAGTGAGCTATCATATAGCCGACCCCTACTTGTTCGGGACCGTGGCGCAATAGCTTTGTGACAATGGTGTATGGGCCAACTTGCACACTTCTCGACTATTCACAAGCATCAGGTAACTATGCAAACCATGACTTAAGGTTGACGGAAAGAAATACCTTACCATGACTTAAGGTTGACGGAAAGAAATATCTTGTATGTTTTGTCTCTGCTAAGATTTGAACCCTGGTTTCCAAGGTTTGTACTCACTTCACTGACCACTAGGCTACACCTTGGTTGTATGGTAAAAATATATATTTTTATATATTAGCAAATTCAGTTGGATACCCTACCTTGTAAGATCTTAGGATATTTGCACAAGGCTTATGGTCAACTTCGCCAGAGAATTTAGATCCAAATGCTTGGTTGTTACACATTCCATCTTACTGTTTGATTTTTCCTATGTGTACGAAATAGCTTCGGTTTTATTAAATCATTTAATATGAACTTTTCAGTTTTTCTTCACTTTTGATCTGTCTATCAAATAATGACTAGTGAATGACATAATGAGTTACTTTTGGAAGATTTGCTTGGTGGATGACACTGCAAATTGTCAAACATTTATATTGAACTTGTCTCTTGAATAAGAGTTTGCACACTGAGGTTTGTTTTCAGTTATAAGTAGGCTAGTTTTTTTGTCTCCTGTCCTATTAATGTAGTGGTTTTTTTAGGTTGAGCACTACGTGGGATGAAGTTAAAGTGTATCCTATTCCTGCTGCACTTTACCTTGTCAAGAATCTACTTCAGGCAGGTTTATATTGCTTTTTGGTTATATCTTTCTCTGTTCCCAGACTTGATTACGTCTTCTATCTCACATGTTGTTGATTGAATCTCATGGGTCCTTGCAGTATTACATTTTTGCTTATGTAGATGCTCCTGGATATCAGATACTGAAGAACTTGAATATTATCAGCACTGGCATATTGTATCAAATTATTCTCAAAAGAAAGTAAGTCTTTTCACTAATTAAGGATAAGAAGTTGAACTTATGGTGCAAATTTTGATGAACAGACATCTTGTTGTCTGGGTAAATACATAAAAACGACAGACAACAAAAAAGCACCAGAATATTTTCTTGTTGCGAATACTCCATTTGGCCCAAATTAATTTGAGTTTGTCTTCTCTTAGCATAAAAAGCTCCAACTTCAATGTACTCTAATGCTGCTTTAGATAATTATGTGTGTGCCTATATATACATATGAGTAATTTCATATATATACTCCTTCAGTTTCACACTGAATTGGGGGTTCCTTCTTTTAACGTAAGGTTACTTTCATTAATAAAGTACCACGGAGGTACTACAAAATACAATCAAAGCACTACAACATTGATGCTATAGTTTTATCTCCAATAGGTCCAAAAGTCTAAGTAGTATGACAAGCTTCCAATCATGCCATTGCTACACCAAAAATACAAGTCTTATAAACATCTATTTATAACAAAGAAATATGAAGTCTTTGGCCTTCAAAGCATCTCTTATTTCTTTGTAATCAGATGTCTCACATAATGCATAATGGAAAACGAGGAGTGGTTTTCCTGTTCTGCTTCAATCTCTTGTTTACTCTTTGATTCTGCTAGCATTCCAGTAAATTTTTAACACTCAGCATTCAAATAAGCTTCCAGCATTCCATTAGCAAGGTGTTATGTGTTTTACTTTAGTGATCAAAGGTGGAATGTAGTCCATTCGCCGTAAGGAAGTTTGTCCACCTCTTGTTTTGTTTGTGTTCAGATACTTAAAAAAAAAGATGTTGTTTGTGCTGAGATACTTAAACAGTTCAGTTTTATGAAAGAGGGCGAGGAGGGAGAGAGGTTAAGAGGATGGTGATGCATTTTAGGAAGCATTTTAAGCTTTTCAGGCTTTGGGTCCTAAATATATAGGAGGAAATCGAATGCTGGGAAGCAGCTGCAGCCTGCATGGTAAGATTAAAAGATACCATGTTGCAGTGGGAAAAAGAAATGAGCTGCAAGAGGGAGGAACCACAGCTGAGTCCCAGATACTTGGACAGCCTATTGTGGTGAAAAATAGAAGTTTGACAACGCCCCATGTAGGAGAGTAAAAAGTTTTCTATGCTTCCATATATATGGTGTATGTCTCTTTCCTTAAAGATGAGATCAGGGGTGCTATCTCTCTCCTTAGTTTCACTTTGATTTGTCAAGGAATGAGCAGTTAACACTTAACACTCCGTAAAGCCTATGCCAGTTTGCTCCGCCATATATCATGGAGGTTAGTTGATTGGCAACCCCTGTAATATACAAGGAGCTGGGAGTATATCTATCTATTCTGGAAACCTTGTACTGCAAGGTTGTCCTGCACTATTTTCTGATTCGGTGGATATGAACGGAAAAGCTTGACCTTTTTATGAAGTTTGAATTTTATTCAAGTGATAGGAGAAACCACATTCAAGTACACAAAAATAGAAAATCTTAAAATTTTCTATGAAATGCATTGATCATCAAGAATATTGTATGGATGCCAAAAAATGTAAAAAAAGAAAAGAAAAGAAAAAGGTTCCACTAAAGGTAATCTTCAAGGGAAAAGCTTTTCTAATTAAAAAGAAATTCTAATTGACAGATATGACTATAGGAAGCTAGTAACCTCAAGGTGAATAATATAGTCAGGTTTGCTACGCTTATTTTGTCATCTTTCTGGATAATATTATAAGAATGTGTTCCTACTTGTTTACCTATTTTGATGTTCTATATTTTGTCACACTCAAAGCAACATTCACTTTCAGGTTAACTGAAATTCAGTGGGCTGCTTTCATTCTACTTTGTGCTGGGTGCACCACTGCACAGCTTAATCCTAGGTGAGGTTATAGCAGTTTCCGCATCTCATCTCTAGAACTGTTTATATAGATGTATATCTTGTTATATATTTTTTGTGTTTCAGCCTGGAATCTGGATGGTAAAAGATGACAATCATGATTTTACTGCTTATATTCTGTTGATTTTGTATGAATAGAGAAATGAACAATGGATTTCTCTAATGGAATGATGCTTTCTGTACAGTTCTGATCATGTTCTTCATGCTCCTTTACAAGGTTGGGTTATGGCTATTGTAAGTTGCAGATATTCCCAGGACTATATAACATGAAGGTTAGAACTATTGCTTCTAATGGTTTTATACCTCTTCATTTGATTTCAGGTAATGGCCCTTTTGAGTGGTTTTGCAGGAGTTTACACAGAGGTACATCTTTTCAGATATGTTCTGTTAGATAAGTAGTCCAAAGATATGCACTTTAGATGACCTCAGAACTGCTTCTCACTGCATTTTTCTTTACTAGAGTTGAGCCTGGTGATTTACGTGTTTAATTACCATCTCAGGCTTCATCAGCAACTGAAAAATGCTCGGCATAACGTTAAAGTAAACTAGACTCAGATACCATGTGCATAAGTTTTTCTTTTATCTTTGCAGGCTATAATTAAGAAGAGACCGTCAAGAAATATTAATGTTCAGAACTTCTGGTTGTATGTCTTTGGAATGATCTTCAATGCTTTTGCAATAATGACTCAAGATTTTGATGCAGTCATGAATGAGTAAGTTGATAGCATTCCTTCCTTTCATTTTACAATGTAAATATTTGTATTGTGCGCCTTTTGTAACAACTGACTGTTCTCGATCTAGTGGTTTAGTAACCGCTTCTGGAGTAAATATTAAAATAACCGATATTGGATGCCTCTTTTTCTCTAAAATAGAACACTTGTAATATGCTATGACCTCAGGTTTTTTGAGCTAGCTTAGTAAATTAATTGTACGAATAGAGAATCATTCCAATATCTTGTGATTGAAGTTTAGTTGTAGTTTAACTTATGGGAATATTATCTCAGGCATACCTTGTTTTTTCTCAGTACTCTTTCCATTTCTAAAGGTTTTCTTTTGGAGCTTTCCTATCTGTCCATTATATTTTATCATGATTTTTAGTTCCAATTATTATTGTATGATGCTTCATTCACAAATAAACATTAGGTTAAGCACATCACAGTTTTAGTGACCACAGACAATAACTCTTCTTGAAAGGACATTACCTCATCAGATTGAGCTTCATGTTTTGTTATCAATGTAAAGTTTTACAATTTGACCTTATCTTCTGCAGTGGGTTCTTCCATGGATATTCACTGATTACGGTTCTCATGATTCTCAACCACGCACTAAGGTTTGATTTCCTCTAAATCTTCATAGTGGTATTTTAACATATCAAGATTATGGATACAGTGGGGAGTACTGCTTTTCTTGTGCTAGCTATTTCATGTTCCCGAGGCATAAACGTACTCGAAAATTTCTGTGTTTTGCAGTTGCTTAGTTTAGTGTTTAAGTTGTTCTCTTGATAAGCATTAAGTTAATGGACTATTTTGTATTGGCTGTGTTCATTGACATAAACAATACTCTAGGGAAAAGACAGTTCCACTAGGTGCAAGCTACCATGTTGCATTTTTTCCTAAATTGTTTGTTTGTCGTATTTGCTCAATGTGCTGTTTTTTTAAATTTTTTATAGTGTACACTCACCCCTTATTGTGTTCATTTGCAAACCTAATTAACCATTCAACATGATTTGTCTATACACTGAAACTGGGTTATTTAGATAGAGTAACTTTGGGTGCAAGTTTCATTTCTGCTGCATTATTCCTTTTTTTCCTTTTGCCTGTGGTTTTTTGGTTTAACATTCTGTCATTCATCTGTTTTAAATTGGATTGATAGCATCATCACTCATCTTCAATTGTTTACTGAGCAAGACTTGTCTCTGCAGTGGTATTGCAGTATCAATGGTGATGAAGTATGCTGACAATATTGTGAAGGTAGGGTTGACTCTGGTTGTGCATCTGCTTTAGTTTGTGTTAATTGGGTTCATTAGTCTAGTGCCAATTATCCACGTCTGAGATCACCATAGAATATCTATGTTGTGAGCACAATGCCTGACATGCTTTATCTTTTCCTTGGCTATGTTGCTTTTCTAATTGAAGAGTAAAGCAATGAAGGTAAACTGGACTAGAGATTCCACTCAAGAAATGATGTATACTAAGCTGCTAACCTATTGCTCGAAATGTAATTACAGAGAAAACAGACATTCCAAAATATTTGAGCTATCGGCTGAAAATTAGGACAATGGTTAGGCGACTCTTTTGGAGTGCTAAAACATTGATGGATCAGGCATGAAGTTTAGCTACCATTTAAAGAGTCTCTTAGATCCCTCTTATGAAGCTCTAGGATGCACTCATAGCCACGTCCTTGGAGTATAGAAATGATTGTGGTGCAGTTGACAATGAAATTTCCTCTTCCTTTTCTTTTGCTTTAAGTTTGCGTGCTTTAGAGGAGATATAGTCCCGTAAAGAAGGGACGGGAATTTAGTCTCTTGCACACACAATCTGCCTATGAACAAGCTGACAAGATATCATTTTAATATAGCTTGTAATTGTTTGCAGGTCTATTCAACTTCAGTCGCAATGCTACTGACTGCAGTTGTTTCTGTATTTCTGTTTGGGTTTCACCTTTCCCTTGCCTTTTTCCTTGGTTCCACGTAAGTGTGAAAATTTGTTTTACCGCTATGTTTTTTTCGTCTTTGGGGAAAATTCCACAAATTTGACAAGGCATATAATTGAATAGGAATTTTATACTTCTTTGCAGCGTTGTTTCTGTAGCGATATATTTACACTCGACCAGCAAAGCCCGAAGATAACAACTGAGTTCACCTTCTGAGCTCTTGGTGATACCCAATAGTCATCCTACTCCAAGCTCAGTTCGATTTTCTTTCTTGCCAAAAGTGTTAGCAGATAACTACTTATCCTACCACAGCTTAAAATTTGGCCTCGTATTTATCCTTGGAGTGGAGTTGGCATTTGAATTTCGGACTGAAGAATACTTGTGATCGACTACTAGATGATCTCCTCATTTCTGTCAATTTTGAATTCAAATAGCAGCGTTTATCGCCCCAGCAAAGGTATTAGGTATGTGAATTAGATGATATTATACAGTGCAACAAGTCCCGGGACAGCAGAATACTTCACTTTGTACCACAATACATTTGACGTGGTGCATAATTTCATGAACATTTTTTTGCTCTTTCAAATGTAATTACTAGTAGTACTATTGTAATAGCAATTTGAGCAATATGTGCTTGTACAATGTACTTCGATGTTTAGCACTTGTTCTAGTATTAATTTTACGTAGTTATTTGTGTCTTGGTTCATCTTACATCCAGTATTAAACCAGGCTTTATTTTTCCTTGAGCCGAGGGTTTATCAGAAACACTCTCTACCTCTCAAGGTTGGGATAAGGTACGCGTACACTCTACCCTCCCATACATTGGATAAATTGTTGTTGTCACTTGTGAAATTTGTAACGTCATAGCTTGGAAATGTTCTTGAATCTGCCTATATTTCTTTTATAATCGAGAAATCTTCAAGGGTTGATGATATAACAACATTATTCCCCAATAGATTTTGAATTTGTGTGATTTAACCACACATCATTTGTTACGCTCTTATCGTTAGATCAAAGCCTTAGAAGTGAATCTGCCTACTACAGTCAACTATTCTCCTTCACCAATTAGAAGGATTTCCATCGAGGTTAGAAAAAACACTAAGATTACAAACTCTTCTCTACTCCACGGAGTTGGTCATTATGTGATTTATGTCTATCGAAAACAACCTTCTATCCTACAAAAGTCAGGGGATTATGGTGTATATACTGAGTACGTTATTTTGGAGTTAGTTGTTATCATACCATTTGCGATTGTTGGATCAGTATTTCGAAAGCACAATGTGGTAAAATTACTAATTTCAACAAGTCAAAAGAGAAACTAATCCTTTATTCAATGTGCAAGTATACTTTTCATCTGTACAATGTCTATGACAAGAATTTTTTTTTAAAAAAAAAATCACACTTTAAAAATCAATTCAGAATTCTTCACTCCCACCCTCCACCCCGCAAGCCATTTCTGCGAGAGACTATTTCCATAGCTCGAATCTATGATCTGATCACATGCAATTTCTGTAAGAGACTATTTTAATAGCTCGACCCATGACCTGGTCACATAACATTTCTGCAAGAGATGTTTCCGTAGCTCAAACCCATGATTTGGTCACATGCCATTTCTGCAAGACACTATGTTCATAGCTTGACTCTATGATTAGGTCTCATAGCATTTCTGCAAGAGATGCTTCCGCAGCTCAAACTCATGATTTGGTCACATGCAATTTCTGCAACAGACTGTTTCCATTGCTCGAACTCATGATCGTCTCACACTAACTTTACGAGTAGGACCAAAAAAAAGTAAAAGAAATCCCAGACCCCCACCTAAGGAATTAAAAAGGAAAGAAGAAAGCATACAAATGAAAAATTGTATGCTCTGTTTTTACAAGTTTTAGTACTGAAGATCATCTTTAACAAAACCAGACTATCTCCATCCCTTTCTTCACAAAATCTATACACCATAAAAATCTTGAAAAGTCAAAGTAAAAAAAAAACACGTGAAATCTTGAATCCATAAACTTCAAATCCTGAATCCGTCTCTGATCTTCTCACGGAGACTTCGAAGATCCAAAACTATTCCCTCTACAATACCTTAACTCCAATGAAATCTGTCTTTCAAGTTTCAATTGATTATAGAAATTAGCAATAAACATTTCAGCCCTTTTATCAATATCATCTTCTGATGATGGATAACTCATAGTTCTTTGAAGTCCTTTAAATGAACCATTATTTGCATTTTTAGCCAAATCTTGATCATCATTTTCATCAATACATATTACATTCAATCCAGTTGGCTGTTTTTGCAAAATCTTCTCATTGAAACTCAATTGATGCAAACTTTTTCTTGATGATCCAATCAAATATGTTGCTAATTTCCATTTGTTGATATCAAAATTTAGTAAAAAAGTAATCTTTTTTACTGCCCTTTTTAGTTTTCCTAATAAAGACCAATTCTCTATCCCCATTTTTGTTGTTTTTTGACTCGAGAAATAAAGCACTGAATTACAAACTATGAAATGTCGAAAAATGAAAGAAGGGTAATTTGTTCTTGAACAGAGTTGATCTGCTAATAAGAAAATGAAGTCTTTTTAAATCGCGATAGATTTGAGTGGGAGCAAAAAAATAATATGATTATAGTGAATATATAATCAAGAAAAAAAAGAAAGATATTTCTATTTTTTGAAGAAGAATTGAAGAAAAATGGATAATTGGTTTTTTTTTTTTTTGAGATTGTGTTGGTTGTTTGAGAATTTTTTTTTTCTTTGGGTGGGTGGGGGTTCTTAGGTTATATATAGTGAGAATATGTGGACTAAGTCATATTGTTGAGGCACTATTCAAATTTTGTCCTTGTTAGTCATTATACAAAGAATTAATTAGTTAATTACTTTTAAGATTTTTTTTTTTTTAAAATTATCAAAATTTTCTTGGACTTAAAACACCCTTAAGTTGAGTGGCAAAGATGGCGACAAGAGAGATTGAAATTCACATGCAAGTCATGACAAATTGATATAACTTCGTACTGTATTCAACATATTTGATATCATGGTCAATTACTCATAAACCCTATCGAACCAATATAATTCCAAAGCATGCTACGACACAAGGAAGCATGTGACTCGCAAGTCATGATAAATATGTATGACTTCTTATTATATATAACGATTAATTATCTTGTTGAATTGATTACAGATCATATCGAATCATCACAAATTCTTCTATTGGGATTCGAGCTTGCAATATGTCGGCCTTTTATTGCAAGGGTAGATATGTCATTTGTCTTTGCTCGTAAACTTAAATTTATTAATTTTAAATTCTGAATCCGTCTACGTCACATGAAATGCATGGGGTGGTTATGGAGAAAGTTGATAGGGTTAAGGAAAATATAGATAAATACGTGGAGAAAAAGACAACCGCGTTATAAAATATGACAGCTACACACGTTAAGAAGCTAAGAGGCAAAAGCTTTAAGCAAAAAGACTTTTTTTGGTCAATTTTTTTTTTTGGAATAATTATTCTTTGTTGGAAATTTTGTATTATTTTTTGTTTACTATAATGTTATTAAGGTTTAATTGGCTAGTTCGATCGAGGATGGTTCTTAATTCAAATTCTGAGTATAAATTATGTTAGAATGTGTTTTTTTTTAAAAGCGTCTTCGACGTAATTTAAATTAATTGGTGTCAGGTATATTAGGTTGAAACTAGGAAAAAATTGGTTACATCGTTGAATATTCCTTATAGGGATTAATTAATGAAAGTTTAATTAGTTTATTATAAGGATTAAGGATAGAGTCATAGCCAAATGCTTAATGATTTACCCAACTAATCATTTTTTTGTCTGGTTGGTTAAGACCAAGTCTATTTTTTGTTTTTTGTTTTGTTTTAATTTTTTTCTTGGGATTTTAATGGTATTTCAGAAAATATTGTTGAGAATAAGAATGTGCTACATTATCAATTGAGTTTAATTTA
The DNA here is from genome assembly GCA_029007595.1 of Solanum commersonii. NCBI lineage: Eukaryota > Viridiplantae > Streptophyta > Magnoliopsida > Solanales > Solanaceae > Solanum > Solanum commersonii. Next base: position 2,789,267 of record JAJTWQ010000069.1, read on the forward strand.
TATATACTATTAGAGTAAAAATAAATTAAAATTTATTATTATGTCACTAAAGAATATATTTATCGGTAAATCTTCTTACAATTGATAATTATATTTTTAAAAACAAGACATGATACTTGTGTCAACAAATACAAATAATCTATGATAGCAACACTAATCACAAATCCAATAAGGTTTGATCATATTTATATCAATTCACTAAATATATAATATGTGTTTTTACAAATATGATTATCAATTATGATTAACTTATTTAACACTTCACTATGGTATATAAATATAATTTGGTGTAAATATTCGATGTAGATAAATTTTATCAGCTTATTTCTAATTTATTTGTTTCATTTCCTTATCAATTAATTAAACAAAATTATTAATGTCATTGATGACAACGTAACTTATTTTGTTAATAAAATATACAACTTTCATTTTGGACAACAATTTAATAAGTAATTAATGATACAAAGTTTAACTATATTGCTACCCATTTGGGGAGAATGTATATTTAATTAATTGCCGGCTAACTATAGTAGTAGGTATGATTAAACAAAAATAAAGGAAAAGTTCAAGAAGAAAATAAAAAGACTTTATATTATACTATACTTTATTTTATTTTTATATGCAACTAGTTATTAAAATATATTTATTAGGCTTTTAATTTTTCTTAGCTATCTTGAGTTCTACAATAATATGATTCTTTATTAGTAGTTTCTTTAATTGATTAGATCTCTCAATAAGAGTATCATGATAATTCTCGTTTCAAATTTATAAGATACACTTTTCTTATTATATATTTTAAATTTACTTGATATATTCTATGTCTTAGAAAAAATTCGTACAATTTATACCTTAAATTTTATTAAATCATTCAAAGTTTAGATTATCGTATTTGTTTTCTCTATCAAACTAACATTCAACGATATTTTAAGTATTTTTTTTTCCGATCATAACTTGTATATAATAAATATAAGTTGAAATAAATATCGTTACCTCCCTTTCCAAATTAAATATTATTATTTAAATAGAACATGTAAAATACTTTCCCCCACATATATCGTGCATCGTTATGAGATAAATCTTCTCTTTATTTCTCGAATCTCCAGTAAGTTATAGATAAAGTTTAAAATTTTCAAATTTCTGATAATTCTATTATTTATGACATAAAATAGATTGGAAAGAATCCACAAGAATTAGATGTTTACAATATTTTTTTGTAAGTCAAAGAGTTCAATTTTGACTAGTGGGGCATGAACTAATAAAACATATTCCTAATTATGGTCTTTTTGGTCAATTTGAGGGGCAATAATAAGCAAATTTACTCAAAATTAAATATTATTATTTTGGGATTTGGATTATGTTTCAAATTCTGGTTATTCAAAGCTATTAAAAAAAGCGGCACAATGGATTGAAGCGCATGTAGAATAATGGGTCAATTTTCTAATACTTGGAAGCCAAGTCTCCATTTTTGCCACTTTATGTTATCATTAATTATATTAAGAGAATGGTTTAATATAAATATAAAGTCTTAACTAAAACTGTAGCTTCTATGAATTCGTCGCAAAAATCTTAGTTCCACCCTTAATAAAAAAAATATTTCGCATTTGATATTTACACTAAATTATATTAATTTATCAAATAAATAGCTAATAAATCGAGAAAAGAATATATATTGATTAAACTATTATTTAATTATGGATCATTTGAAGATGTATATTATGTGTCCTTATTCCCGCTTCAAAGAACCATCTTTACGTGAATCAATACTTATTCCACAATCAATTGACCTTCGATTTTTGAGACTACAGAAGACAGAAAACGTAGATTGAGTTCATATTAATATCAAAGCGTGTAAAAATTTGATCTCCAAGTCAAGTTTTTGAGGCAAATGGGTAATATAATCAATTTCACTGCACTTAATTTTGAGCTGCAATTTTCCTCTTTTTGTTTCTTCACTGCATTAATAATTCTTTATTCTAAAGTGAAAGTCATAATAAAGATATTTCCTACGAAAAGCAAATAACCAAAAAAAAGTAAACGTTTTTTTGGTCTAAAGTGAAAGTCATATTTATCTCCTACTAAAAGCAATAAATAATAAAAACAAAACAAAAACGATTTTCTGTCTGAAGTGCAAATCATAATTAAAGATATTTCCTACAACAAGCAATAACCAGAAAAAATAATGATATGAAAACGGTTTGCTCTTTTATATTCAACAACGACAATAACAATAACATATTTAGTATAATTCTATATGCGTAGTATGAAAAAGATAGTGTATGTAAACCTTACATCTATCTCATAAAGATAGAAAACAATTTACTCTTTTATATTAAGAAAAACTAAATATACTTTGTATTTTGGAGACATTTTTTGTGTAATCAAATCGAATTAAAACAAAATATTAACCAAATAAAGGAATAAATAAGTTATTTATAGATTGCCATGTAATTGATGATGCATTACCAAAGTTTTACTAATTTTTAATTAGTTGAAAGAAGTATAAGCATATTTCTCCTTTCATGGAAAGTTTAAGGTACTTAATAATAATTGATGCTTCAAAGAAGGAGCAAAAGAGAAGTCAATAACAACATACAAATGAAGCTTTCAAAAACAAACAATTGGTCCAATTTCAAATAGACTAAAGTTCATGTAAAAATGATTAATCTTCAGTCTTGTTTGCTTGAACATCAATCACGTATGACTAAAATTCAATCATTTTTGTTTGAACTTATGTGCATGAATCAAACACAAATGACTTGAACTCCATCCATATGAAACTTTAGACGTTGTGTCTGAAGTTAGACTTTAACAAGATTAATTTCAAACACCATAAGTTTGAAGTTGTCCCGATGTCATATACACACAATTTAAATGGCAATATCAAACTCGGGTATCCATGCATGATGCCTCTAGTCGAGGTGCATACAAATTGGCTCAACCAACATAGTTAAGATACAAAGTTTAACAAATCCTTAGCATTTGGAACCATAATCCTTCAATACTTCCATTCACATAAAGTTTCATATAGTAAAAGGGAGCTATAAAACAAAACAAGCAACTTGTTTTATACGGTGTTGATATGCTCTATTACCATTATTCATGAACTTGAATTTCACAAGACCAGATTTACAGAGAATGTGCATGCAGAAAGTACTCTGCACGCGATAATAATGTCAGGGTAATGAGCTAAATTCTATACAAAAGCTGATGATAACGCATCATCCAGAACTCAACTTTAACGTCTGTGGTTCCTGAGCTCTCATCACATGCTATAAAAAGGGCTATAGTTAATTCTCACTGAAGAGAATTGTGTACCTATCTGGAGGGTGAAAAGAATCTTCTCAGCATACTGAGGTGATAAATATCAAGAGAATGACCCAAAATCCGAACTATCTATACCGACCAGCCAACGATGTTTCTCCAGAAACCAAACCTGCAAATGTTTCAATAGAAATACACTTGAGCACATCACAATTCATCATGTAGTTTGAATTTCCTAGAACCAACTCTAGCTCATATATACCGGAACAGTAGCTAAGATCAATGTCACATTTCACGTAAACCAAGCACAATAGCAGAAAACTATGCAATACTTTATGGTACAAACAGAACTGATGAACCTATGCACATAGTCAGGCATTGAAAAAAAGAGTACAAGGCTGGCAAATAAGAGATACGAAGATGGGTCTTTATTCACACACACATTAATAACTTCAAGCATCGATACAGACAAAATTTTATCATGGGTGAGCAGAGTAGGATGAGTTCCACCTTATCTGTAAAAATTGGTATGCTCAACTATGTCCGCATGGTGTCACTTTCAAACATCTAAATCCACCGACAAAAGACAAGAGTCTTGAATATGGGCTTCAACCAAATACACAAGAATGGGATGCTACACTAATATTTGATAAGGAATATTGAGTAAGTTGTTCCAAATATATTAGCTATAAACCTGATATTTCAAAAAAAAAAATCTAACGCATCATCAATTTTAACGAGTATCAAATAGCAGACCTAAAAGTTCAACCGGAGCCATATTACTATATTAGTCAATAACACAGGTCTTAACACCTTGCTTCTCTAAAACCATAAAGTACGCTGAAACATTTCAACTAATTATTGAAAGTCCACTATGTATCAACCTGTCTGACAAACTGAGACTATAAACGTAATCATTTTATTGCAGATATCATTCAACAGCGCAAAAGAGTGCCAGGAGAATGCATACCTATAATAACTAACGGGGAAGAAGGGGTTCTCTGTCATCAGGTCCAACGCGATGGCTAGCCTGTAAACATCATATAGAGATATGAGAAATACATGCGTGCATAATCTTTTGAATTCTTTTTCGCAAGTTGATCAGAGTCTTACATCTTCACTTGCCCCAGCCGCCATATTTATTAAGGATCCATCCTTTAACCTGTAGAAATCAAGCACTCAAATTTTCTTAAAAAGAAAAAACACTAGATTGATGATATCAAATGTGTTGTACGAAAGGCAACGCAATAACTAAAGATTTCACACAACATGCATCAAACTATCAAAGTGATAACTGAGATTAGCTACAACACCTGCATAGTTAATAGACCATATATAGAAAAATAATAATTTAATGGAAACTAAAGGGAGAAAAAGGTGGGCCCTCCATTGACCAGAAGAAGCAATTGTTTCATCTTGACCCTGCCTGATTTCATGTCCACTTAAAGTAAAATATTAAACCCTCTCTGCTCTTGAAAACGAGGAACCTGATGAAATTCCTATTTTGTTTTCATAATTCAGAGAATAACATTAGTAAAGCACCAAGGCAGTGCAAAAACATGATTACAAAGTACATCAAGTCTTGCATCAATGTCGTTGGAAATACTACCAATGGCCCAAAATCTTCTAATAAACAAAAAAGAGCTTTTAATCTTATGAATTGGATTCCTCAATCATATGTTTCCTCTATCTTTCTTTTCCTTTTTCCAATTCTGAACTGAAGGGTATTCCCTATTTTTTATGAAGAAAATTTGGGGTAAGATCCACCGAAGTGTTAAGCCTTAACTGGATGTGTGGTAACAGGTAAAGCCCGAAGGCTATTCCCATCCCTGTCAGGGGAGATGCCAACCATCTCTCCTTTCTACGAACACAGGGTAATCCCTATTCTAATGTTTTTGACATGAAAACACCTTTTTTTTCATGCTTCATTTGCCAGTAACTTCTCATTTCATAGGTTTTGCTAGCAGTCATTAACAGATTTCTCGTTTGGAAAAAGTTGGATCTTTCCTTTCATTTTTATCCATTCCGACACCCTGTGTGGACAGTCACAAATTTGAGGTGTCATTCAGTCAAGCACCTTCTGCATCACCTTGTTTTACTTTCAATTCCATAAGCAGACCATTTAATCAGGAAAGTAAAATAGTAGTAATAATTTGGATGTATGTTTAAGATTGCAAAGCTTTTTCTCTTTTCAGGGGATAAAGAGCTTATGAAATTTCAAGGGCTCCATATCTAAGGCAAAAATACCAAATTTACTCATTTTGCTGGATGAAAGATATCTTGACCTTTTGTGATCAAAGGTAGAGCTCTGCCATTGGCCCTCCAAGATTCACTCAGTTGCAACTAGCATAAGAAGGGCACTAAGACTTTCTTAACATCTGAATCCTAGATATTCTCACACCAGATCAAGTGGTATATAACATCCTAGTGTACAGGAGGTATATATTTCCAATTCTTTCATAACGTCTGCGAGCATACATATGAATACACTGTAACCTGAATCCAGTATCCCTCCATACTCTGGAAGTTTAGACAGTCCTTTGACACCAGCAACTCCTAAGAACGTTAAGTACTTGATCCAAAACAATCTAAAGGGCGGATCTAGAGATAAGCATCTGAAGGCCTGTTGAGAAAAGACGTCGCAGGGTAACCACAATCTCTTGTATATATCAGTTTTGCTTTCATAAAGCTTAAAACTTGAAAGAAGAGTGCACCTGTAGTTTTTCTGATAACCAATTTCCACGTTGCCGTTTTGTGGCTCATCCCTGACCTTTGCAAGAGGTGAAAAGAACTGAAAAATTGAAGCTTGACGTGAGTCCAAGTAAAAAACTAAGCATGCCACTCAAAATAGATAACAACATCCAAATATAACCTGATGCATCGAGATAAACACAATGGAGATTCCTAAGATGAAGTTCATAGTAAGGGTATGCCCAAACAATACAGCAGATGCTATTCCAGTGAAAATAGTGGCGACAGTTGATGAATACTTCTTCAGAATTGTATCTGCAAATGTAAAAAAAAAAAGCAATGATTAGTTAATGCGTTTAAGTAACACATTTACTAGACGATACAAACCACCGTGGAAAAATGAAATCTGCATGTTGCTCACTACCAGAAATTGGAACTACCTTGTAAGAGCTAGGAATCCAAATTCAATAGCACATGCAAAACAATTAAAAATTGAAGCGACCCATTTTTGGCTCGCAAAAATTGGACAAATTCAAGGAGAAAAAAGCTCAAGTCCCACATACAACAGAAATATAAAACATGAAAAAATTATGGAGTATAAATCGGATGGTTAGACAAGATGTATACACAGATGCATCTTGTCGAGTCAAATAACAAGAGGTTCGTTAATAATTCAATAATTCTTCAAAAATACATTCTATTACCTTCCTTGATAATAGTCAAAAATCTACTTGGGAAGCCAAATAAGTGAGAGAAGCCTCACCTGCATACTTGAAGAAAAACGAAGACAGGATTCCCTGAGCTGCATTATTGCATATTAAAAATATTGTTGCTCGTGAGTGTCCCCGTAAGATATCGAAATTGTCAGGTCCTGAAGAGCATTTGATACAGAATTAGCCAAGAGTAAAGGAATTAAATAAGTTCTGTGCATAAACCAACAACTGGAAGTAGACGCATAAATCAATCCAAGAGTAAAGGAATTAAATGAGTTTGCCTAAAATGCTTATGAAGCCAAATGGATTGATGCATCATAAGCATTTTAGGCAAACTCAAAAGGCCTGGGAAATATAAGCAAGTGGGGATATCTTGCTATGGATGGTACTCAATCTAAGGGTGATACCATCCAGGTCCATTTTGTTAACTTTTAAAATTATGATGAGTAACTGTTATATGTATTTATTTGATGCTTTCCTTAACTTCCTCTGTTTCAATTTGTTTGTCTTACTTTTCTTTTTAGTCCGTTTAAAAAAGAATGTCTCTTTCCTTTTTTGGCATTTTTTTAATTCCAACTTTCCACATGACGGGCTTAAAACCACAAGATTCAGAAGTCTTCTTCGCTTTCTTAAGCTCTGTGTAAGTTGTAAGTTGTAACTGATTCATGAAGGAGGTGAATGCTACAAAGGAGGGAAGATAAAGATAACATGAAGATAGAATTTGAAAGAAGTTAATAATTGATCAGTTTTTTAAGATGTTATGATTAATCACATGTTTATCAATGTCAAGAGAGCTTCATTCTTAGGAAACACAAAAAGGATAAGATTTCCCATTCATACCTTTGTAAATGACAGTTCCAAGTATGCCTAGGAAGTTGAAGATTGCACCATATCCGTACAAAAACAAATTCTGCAAAGAGCAGTTTAGTTGTTTGTATGGATCATTAATAAAGTCATAGACACCCATTAAATAAACCACACCAAGAGGTTACAAGCATTTCACTACTTGGAAGATTGTGATTATCATACTATTAGCTTTGTATAATTACACCAAACAAAAATATTGCTCAGAAAAAAATCTGATTATTAGCAAATCAATTAACAATTCTATGTGAAGGTTCAAACTGAGACAGTGAAGAAATATTGAAAATGAAAGAAGAAGCTACGGAAGAGAAGATGTCTATTGTTTTGGCTGGGATCCAGTTGAATGAAGTCAAACTCACTGCAGCAGCTTAAAGAACTTTAGGAGTAATCAACAGCAAAAGTTCACCTGAAGATAAATGCTGGTCTCGAATTGGCTTTTCAAAGCATATTCATTGTAGACAGACGCCAGTGAAGGAACAGTGACCTGAATTATTACATTGCATCAGTTTCTATCCATTAAATAAGGCAACCAGGTGTAAAGTCAATAAAGTATGGCATAAAGTTTGTTCCAGTACAAGTGGCACTGTATTGTAAACCACCTATATTCTCTTGGACACTAAAAAGGGGGGGAAAAAAAAAGGGAATAGTGTCAATTAGTGCACAGATCCCACAAGGTAAAATAATTCTTGAAGGCAGGAACACTCAAAGCTAGAATATCTGATGGATCAAGCAAAGAATGTGAGTAGTCATTAAGAATTATCTTCATATAATACTTACGAAAATCAAGGTATACAAATATGCCCCTGTTGTTACTGTAAGACCCAAAGCTGATGCACCTTCCGGCAGAGAGCGCAGCTGATTCACACTGATGCCAATAAGCAATAGTGCAAGAGCCTCCCACTGTGACCATTTAGTTTTGATAATCATATATAGCTAGCATTCTTTCAGGGTCCAAGATGCATAAACACAGAACGTACAAATCTAAAAATCAATTAAAAATAAAGTTGACTACAGTTCATAAACAAACCTCTGTCAGCTTTACCAACCTGAATTATGGAAAAACGGCGTTTCATAACTATCTTTAACAACATTGCAATTACCAAAACCTGCAAGTATTAAGAATTAAAAAAGAAAAACAATCACCAACACAAAATTTGAGAAGATAAATCAATCAGCAGCAAAAGAGGAAAGATCTGGTACAAGTATGACACAAAATAAATGAATCCTCACATTAGGCATCCAAGAGTAATCACATCATCCTTGAATACGAACTGCAATTAAAAGACTAACCAGCTCACCACCCAATCCCAACTACAAATACTTGGTGTGAGCCTATCAGCTCGATCTTTGGAGGGCAGGGTTACCCATGGAAACCTGTTCTTATGAGTTGTACAGGCAGCCTGGTGGATCAACCAAGGTGCACGCAAGTTGTCCAGGCACAACAAATATAATAAAGGGAAAAAAAGGACTACCTATCTCAACCATCTGAAGAGAAATAAGCCCATAGTTGTTTATTTTACATTCAATCTTGAGTGCACATAAATGGAAATTTTAACACCTACTAGTAAAAACCTGACTGTGAACACCCAACTAAAGCTAACACTGAAGCAGAAACAAAAGATAGCAAACAGAGTTTGTAATTAATCTAGCATGTAAGATCCACCTGAATAATCAGCTACTTGCAATTTTATCAGGGAGATATAACTTATAGAACCAAAATTGCTGTAGAATTTTCACAAGTAAATTGCAAAGTCTGAAAGTGTCAGCAATAGCTATAAGCAAATGGATACCTTCAAGTTACTCAGCATCTTTACAGTAGCAGGGTTAAAATATAACTGCACAAAGTAATAGAAGTATCATTAGGAAGTGTTAGAGGATGGTTGAACTCCAATAACATTCAAGAAAGTGAGTCCTTATGAGTTACGTCAAAAGCACAAAAGACAAAAGTACAGAGCCAGAGGACAAGAATTCCGAATTACCAATAATCTTAGCATAAAAAATTGAAGAAAATAATCACAACAGATAGAGATTATACGAAATTAAGAAGGTTAAATAATTCCACTTGAGATGACAATCAAGTCTCTTCATGCCAAAGTTCTAAACTTTCAGGGAAGATACTCAATTTACTTTCTGATCTAAAGCAACGAAAGAGGCTATAAAAGAAAATCTTCTTGTAATGTATTTTTGGAGTTATATGTACATCGATATCTTTCTTGGAAAGCACATGATATTTCTTAATAATACTAGAACAGTACACTACTGGGAGAAAAAAAAAAGATAACAGCCATATTAATCAATATGCTTCAATCCCAAACTAGCTGAGGTTAAGTATATGAATCTCTTTGTAACCCATTCCTTGTATTCGTTCCCATCTAAGATAAGGGCAGTAAGTCATGAGAATTTGATAAGCATCTCACAAATAACCTATTAATATCCAAATGAGGAATGACAGAAAAAATTTACCTGCATGATAAACTTAAGGTAGTTATTAATACCATAAAGCAGAGCAGGAACAGCCAGAAGCACATTGTTCCGAGCAGCCTGCAATTAATAAAGGAAAACAGTTTGTAACAGAAGTTGTCATGAACATACTTCACTGTAATTCTTAGTATCCCACTTGTGTCCTACGTGGTAGAGGAATGTCAGAGAAAGAACTTCTGAATGGTTAGATTCATTAATTTCAAAGTTCAGATTGGCGCATGTATTAAAGAACAAAGCCCATTCACATATTACTTAAAAAAAATAAACTTGGTGAAATAGAAACCTATTACTTTTCCTCTGTGACCAGATAGGTTCCCACCTTTTACCGGCTGAAGGACCAAGCAGCTGAAGCAACTGCTTCGGGCCCCCAATTTATTGAGGCCCCATTAACCATTCATTAGTACTATTAGATGTCAGTAGTCATCATCAATTATGGTCATTGTTTCTTCGTTCTTTGTATACTGGAAAACAAAGGAGAAATATAGAAAAGAACGCTAGCATTCTATGTAGATTTAACAAGGATGACTAAACTATCTATAAGGAAGTGGAGAAAACATATAGGGATAACAAAAGAAAAGCCTTCACTATCAAAAGTTTAGATTTTGCATGTCAAAAAGTTAGAAACATAGACTCCAAATGGAAAAAAATAAAAGATTTTTATTTAACTTGAAACTCTTATTAAAGTTTGGCTTTGAGCACCCTTGGGTGAGGTGGGTTCATAACCTACTCAACTCTCCATGTTCATGTTAAATATCGTCACTAATTCTCATAAGGGTAAGCAACAATATTTGTATATGGAGAAGTCAAACATATGACAACATACCCAATGTAATCTCACAAGTGGTGGGATCTGGGGAGAGTCGTGCGTACGCAAACCTTACCCCTTCCTTAAATGGAAGAGATGTTGTTTCCAATAGACCCTTAGCTCAAAACAGATGAAAAAGACGACAGCAACAACACGTACGAAGAACAACAAGAGAATGCAAAAAGAATGTAAGTTTATGAATTAATGTAGATTGTGTGGAGAGAGAAATAGGAGAACTTTAGAAGGAGTAGAGTCAAGTTTCTCCCGTTGAGGAGTAGTCTCTGTTCCCTTATTTTCTTTTGGTGCACACAGAAAGTTCCTTGTTGTATAGACGGTTGGGTGAAGTTTGTAGAGAAATAGAGAATCATATATTTTGTACATTCTCTACCTTTTGGTATACCCCTTGTATACAGCCAGTTTGGCCATGTTTATGAATGAAAATACTTTTACTTGATAAAAAAAAGTGTTGGTATATTCTTTTGTATACATGAAAAAGACACGTCTCAGTGGAAACATTTTTTTATTGTTGGACACAACTGGACATGAAACTTGTATATCTATTTAAAACAAATAAAATCACTTTTGTGTATTAACAAGTCTTACCTGGAACAATGTGGAGAAGGAAAGAAGAGACTTCTCACCAGCCTTCTGGTTTCGAGCCTTCAAATAATACAAGAGATTGAGAAATTTTAAAACAAGTGATTAGTTATACCAAGGTATCAAGATATGAAGAACAAAATATGATGCATATGAGCAATACCTGGTAGAGAATTTTCTTATATTGAAAAAGAAGAGAAGAAGCTCATAGGATATTGAAGGTGTAGAAGGTTATAGAATGAGTTAAGTCAATAAAGAGAGACAAAGCCATACCTCTAAGCATAGCATTATTAGTGCAAATGCAACTTTTGCCAACTCAGTCAAAAAATTAACACTGATGGGACTGAACTCGAATTTGCCATCAACTTTTGACATATATACAAGTATAGGCTGCAATAAAAGAAATAAATGAAAATATATTTTATTCAATATACAAATATAGCATAATTTAGAAACTTACATAAGGAAACCCAAAATATTCCAGTAGTACTCGGTGCAAAATAACTACTTTTTTTATAACCAAGTTCTAAGAAATAAATACTCTAATACACATTTTTCTTTAACTAAATACAAATCCGCGATGTTCAATATTCAACACAAAAATAAATAAATCAAAAGCTTAAGGCCATACCAACAACCAACCTTCACTAAGAGAGATATTAGACTATGAGGTACTTATATTGGCATCAATCTCTGTAAGTGTTTTTCCATGGAAAGTATTTCAAAGATGATATTGTAAAATCATGAGAAAATTGATGACATTCCAAATTGAAACTTAGACTTAACCATCAATTTACTCTTTTGAGCCATTTTACCTTCTACATTCCAAGATGACTCGGTTTTATTAATATCAATAGTTTTGCACAATTTAGCAGATTTTAATACAAAACACAATTACCTCGATCAAGTGAGAAACCAGTAGAAGTAAGCATATTCAAAACTACAACCCTTATTATCAAAAGGAAAAATATCATAGGATAGGCCAAAATATATTCAGCATAGTCCAGCTACTAAATCCAACCTTTATTAGCTCCAATATTTCTCAATTATTTGTTCCAATGATGGGCTCTCCCAATGCTAAGAGAGCTAATGGAACCACAGTGACATACTGCAAAAGTTAGGCTTCCGAAACAATGCCAACATGCCTAGGTATTGCTCTTAGGCCTCATTTGTTTGCACTTAATGAAGATCTTAGTCTCAATCTTTTCAGATATCAGTCATTAAGTCTATTTGTTTTCAAGGTTTGAATCTTAATCATTACGTGTATTTGTTTTTTATCTTATTTTACAACCACTTAATGGGTCTGAACTTCAGACGAATATTTATAACAAAATCTTAATATCATTAAGATGTCTATTAAAGAATTTGTACAAAATATGACAGTTCGCCGCTACTCCAACTACTTTCACCCACCCCCCACAACCACCATTTCAGCCACAACTACCACCATTGTCAATCACCACAACCACCATCCTCAGCTCAACCACTACCGCCAATCACCAAAATCAATCGTCACTATTAGCCATCATTTGCAATCATCACCACCAATCATTATTACATCCACTAATCACTACTGATAATTATCACCATTAGTCAATAGTATATACTGCTTACCGCCATCATTATTCATCACCGTCATTAGCTATCAGTATTATCTCACTACTAATGATCAACCACCACCAACAACAACCACGATTAATCACTACTGCCAACCACTATACCATAAGATACTACCCACAACCACCATTATCAGTCAACACTATTCCAAATCGACATACACAATCACCTTTATTAGTCATAACCATCGCCAAATGCCATATAAAAAATTTAAAATATTTTATTGATATAATATTATATCAATTTAGTGTTTTATTTGAATTTTATGTTTATTATTTTCAAATGAAGACAAATTTTATATATTCAGATGTTGAGAAAATAAACAATCTTAACTATTTAGTATTCAGATGTTAATGCACATCTTAATAGTCAAGTGCTCATTCAGATACAGACGTCCAAACAAATGAGGCCTTGATGTATTAACATGGAGAAATGGGATACTTTTGAACTCTTGAGACTAATATCATTCTAAACTAAGAGCCTTAGGGCCTTGATTCAACAACAAAGGTAGAACACAAGATGTGTAGTAGGTGTGAGTTATTGAGTTCGAACCAAGTTTAGTATTTAAGGGAGAAGGGTAGAGGGATTGGTCCAAAGCTAAAACAACAGCTTTCTCGGTCATAAGAAAAATGATTCTACACTAAGATACACCTATGATGAATCACATGCCACCTCCCTAGTCCCCCCACTCACACCTTGAAACGAGGAAAAAAAAAAGTGATTCTGCTAGAAATTGCCTTTACTACTTTATTTCACCTATTAACTCCACATGTCATAAGACTTTTATCAACTTTCAGCATTTTATTGATGCAGATGCTTAAGTTCAACAGGTAGCAGTTCCTGATACCCAGGCTTTTACATTATCTTTTGCAAATGAATTTGAATCTATTCACCTTCCAGGCACTAATGCATACATCTTCTTTACTTTGTAGCTTTTCAATTCACCAAAATAACTCACTTTTCCAGCTCAATAGGATTCGTTTCATACTAGTTAACGGACATGCATGTTTTATCCAACAAATTCACTTCTTGAGCTGATTATTTCTACCTTAATAGTTGAAGAGCAAGTAGCAACACTAATACAAACCAAAATATTCACAATGCAAGTTTCACATAAGCTACAGCAGCAAAAATTTAATACCGGTAAACCGACCAAAATGCAGTCACTGACAACCAAATAGAAGTTAAAAGAGCGATTACATCAGTGCGATGATGATCATAAAGTTTTGTATCTGTTCATTTTCCAGCACTAATGCAAACATCTTCTTTAAATTTACCCAAAAAAAAAAACACTTTTTCTAGCTCAAAAAGGATTTGCTTCATACTAGTTAACCGACTACGTTCACAAAAATAATAATTGTTCTTCAGCTGATTATTTCTAGGTTGATAGTTGAATAGCAAGTAGTAATACTATCATCCAATGATCCAAACCGCAAAATTCACAATGCGAGTTTCACATACCTGTATGCCGACCAAAACGCAGTCACCGACAACCAAAAACACGTTGAAAGCTCGTGTCTTCACCGATACAACAGTCCGATGACGATCATAGGCCTTTGAAACCGTTCTTTTGGTAGGCGAAGCTACCAATTTCGAGTGACAAACGCTGCATTCCGACACTTCATTCATTTTTCTCAATTCGTCTCTCACCGGAACTCGAATTTATTCCGTCAATGCCTAAATTTTTCCGACGAACGATCAATCGATTTAGCGAAGAAATTAGCTTTTTGGAATTTTGATTTGTGTTTGTTGGATCTGAATTTTATATATTATATATATATATATATATATAAGAAGAAAGTCTTGAGTCTTTTTTCCTTATAAAGGATATTCTTGAAAGAATAGAAGAAATGACTCAACTACCCATAGATTGGATGTAGATGGAATAGGGATTGAGGAGGGTATCTTTGTCTTTTGAGGAGGAAATTAATTTGTTCTAATCCATTTTTAGCTCCGTTTGGTCAAAGATTTTGAAGTTGAAACTTGAAAATTTGGATTGTACTTGGATATGCATTTTATTTGGAAAAATAATTGAAGTTATGTGATTTTGAAGTTGAAATTTGAAAATTTGGATTATAATTGGATATGCATTTTATTTGGAAAAAAAATAAAGTTATGTGACAGAGAAGAAAATATTTAAAGATTAGATTTTCAAAACTGATTAAATTGACCGAACAGAGATTTGAAGATAAACTTTTAAAATTTGATCCAAAGTGTATGGTCAAACACCAGCTTAAATTTGTTCTTGTTCAAATATATTTATTTCCTTTTATAGTAATGCTTAATAAAAGATCTTCCATTATAAGTTTTCAAAATCTTATTAAATTGACCAAACAGATATATAAAGATAAACTTTTAAAATATGATTCAAAATGTATGATCAAACACTAGTTTAAATTTGCTCTTGTTCGAATATGTTTATTTCCTTTTATAGTAATGCTTAATAAATATCTGCCTATTATAAGTTTTCAAAATCTTATTAAATTGACCAAACAGATGCATAATAATAAACTTTCAAAATCTGATTCAAAATGTATGATCAAACACTAGCTTAAATTTGCTCTTATTCGAATATGTTTATTTCCTTTTATAGTAATGCTTAATAAAAGATCTTCCACTAATAATTTTTCAAAATCTTATTAAATTGACCAAACATATATATGAAGATAAACTTTCAAAATTTGATCCAAAATGTATGATCAAATACTAGTTTAAATTTGCTCTTGTTCGAATATGTTTATTTCCTTTTATAGTCTTGATTAATAAAATATCTTTCATTATAAGTTTTAATAATAACAACAATAACATATCCAATATAATCCACATGTGAGGTCTGGAGAAAGTAATGTATCCCTATGGCATAAGTAGGACTTTTTGGCGTGAATCTTATTCTAATCGGGCTTTAATGTGAGTACGAATTATGAGTGGGGAAAAAAACATTTAGGACGAGTATTATTTTGTTGAGAATCTAAATTGAGTTTGTAACATGATTATGAATTTGCTAATTGTCTTAAAATATCAAGAGAATTCTTTCGGTTCAAATCTTGAGAATGAAAAAACTTCTAAAATAACCTTATTAATAGGCCTTACGCGACTTGAATAAGATAAGTTACGATGTCAAAGCAGACACCAAAATTGTTCTGCTTCATTTGCAAGTCTCTTTTGTTTTGAATCTTGTTATCACTACTAACAATACAACAACAATCTCACAAAATGGGTTTGGGAAACGTAGAATATATGCAAACCTTACCTGACCTCAGAGATACCGAGGTTGTTTATCACTACTAACAATACAAAAATTAATCTTTTACAGTAGTATTCACATTCTACCTTCATAAAAACATATGATCATGAGATTCCATTTTTTGCATCATTATGCACCAACAAGGGAAAATAATCAAAAGATGCCTCACTACATCATGATTCATGATGTAAGTACTTGAGCTTAAACTTCATTTTTTTTTTCCAAGAACCATTATTATATCTAGAAAGTTAAAATGGTACTCTTTACATTGCATTATGCAGTTTCTCATATGCCTAATTTCAACTCCCATCTTCTTTTAGCTAAAAGAGAAACTGGGATGCATAAATGAAGTGCATTTGTAAGCACATCAAACACAGAATGGGATCGCCACGCGTAATCAGTGGATTTGCTCAAACTGCAGCCGCTTTAATAGAGAGGAAATCAGAAATCTTGTTGGCATAGAAATCCGGTTGTGTAGAGTTGTTGGGATCTTGAAGCATCGATAAAGATGTCACGCCTAAAACATGAACAAAAGATAGTGTTGGATGACAAACTTTGAAGCATATGCCTTATAAGGAGAACAAATTTTCATTTCTGATACCTGATAGAACAAGGAGAGTTTTGCAGCCACCATTTTGTCCAAACACTATGTCTGTATCCAATCTGTCACCGACCATGCATATCTGCGACTTCTGTATCTTAAACCTGTTGCGATAACATTAATGAAGATGAAGAAAGAAGAGTTATTGAACGTCCAGTTATATTCACATCTACACTGCCTTACAGATTAGGAAAATGCATAATAAAAACTAGTCTGTTTCTGTAAAGAACTATGTAACGTTCAACAGAACAACAGTTTTCTTCCTATGAATATGAACCTGAAAATAATAGAAAGATCTAGTTCATGTTTGATCAAGACAAATGCTTGATACATCACAATGCCAATACTACTCCTTCAGCATACATACGTTGAAGAAAAAGTTCGTAAACACTCTTTCTATCTCTTTTATGACAGTACAAATACTACCTACATAAGCATGATGCAAACATTTAGGTCAGCCTTTCAAGGCTAAAGCCTAAAAGTATTATTACTTAACATGCAACTAGAGAGCACTAATCAAACTTGATCTAGAAGTAAGGTAGTATGATTTTGATATTTCTCATGATGAAGCATTCATCATAGGATGACAAAGTTTCATCAGCAACTAAACAAGTATACATCTGAAATAACTAAGAACCACAGCGATCCTATAAGACTATAACGCTAGTGAAGAGCAGGGGTGGAGCTACGTGGACGAGGGGGTTCAATTGAGTCCCTGTCAGAAAATTTCTTTGCAGAAAACCATTTTTTTTTTTGCATATATATGAAGTGTTGAATCTTCTTGTTATAAGTGAAGATTTTAGCATATTGCAAAGGCGGTTCAAAAATTGTTTTAGGTCATAAGTTCAAACCATGGGTATGACATTCTTGTATATTTTGAATCCCCTCATGGAATTCCTGGCCCCGCAACTGCTGAAGAGTCAATGGTAATAAGTTACAAGTTTCAATTACCTGTATTGGAAATGTGAAAATGCTACATTTATAGTTAAAAGTTCATTTATGGGAATCACAAGCTTTTGGGGCAGCATTAACTTTTTAAATTTGTTTAATCTACTAAATTATAGCAAATCCAACATAATCAACCTGCATTTAATCTTGTTTTTGCCAACATCCTGATGTATAAAACCTTGATGACTAGAAAAGCTTGCTGATTTACACATCAAAAAGTTAATGTACTCCGGCAGAGAGCGCATTCAGCCAAAAAAGGAGATAAGGGAAGGGAGCAGAAGGCAATGACAAAGAGTGCAAGTAAAGAAGATAATCTAGGACAAGCCATAAAAATTGTAGAAAAGTAGTGCCTTACTTATCAGCCAAGTAGTCCATCATGAAGGTCGAGGGTTTTCCTACAACAAGAGGTTCACGCTTTGTAGAGCCTAGGATCGCACCAACCATTGAACCACCACCTGAAGCAACAGAACAGAAAGGATGCAGCTTAGTTTAAATATGGAAAAAATATTCTATGACTGTACAGAATGGTCAAAGCAGATGACACATAAGATTTAGAAAAAAGATTAGCTAGAGTAGCATCTTAACTAGGCAATAAGTTGATGACATTGTAAATGCTAAATGAATAAATCTTATCATTGTTCTAACTATATAGAATTCCTCGAGTTTAACAACGAACAAGGTTGACCCAAATTAGTTCAGTAATCAACTATTCAAACTAGTTGACATCTCAACATTTCTTTCAGATGAAAAAGCAAATGACATGGCTCAGAAAGGCTCTATAGATAATGACTAGGACGAGAGCGTAAAAAGGTAAAACAGGAAAAGAATTGAAGTGTACATCACAATCGCAATAACATGTGAAAAATTCTGATTGCAAGAAAAAGCTCTTATAGTAAATGATAGTGCTACAGAAATAATCATATTGGTGCTAAGTAGATTTAAGTCCAACAGAGAATGGGTTCAACAACTAACTTATGTTAATGAACGGTTTAACTCACAGAACAAACATGTGAACCTAACTTTAAAGCATGAGAGGGGAATAACCTGCCCATTCCTGAGCATCTGTAAGATGGGTAACAGCATCACGATTTGTAGCAATAAAGAGACATCCTGGATTTTCACGTATGCACAAGGTAGCATACCTTCATTACAGAAAGCAAGTTAGAGATGCGATATCAACAGGTAAGAGAAGATTTATACAGACAGGTGAATGCGCGACATAGGAAACCTATACAGTTATAATACCCTTCACTTTTCCCTGAGTCTTGCCTTGAATACAGGGTTTATATGTGCAGATAGTAATTCTAGTCTGAATCAGGTCCTCTAGCAAGGGAAATATTTTAGCATGGGATAGCTAAAATGGATTAGATGATCAGAACTTTGAGCAAAGAAAAAAGTACTATATGAGTGGTTAAGTAAATTGAATATTAAAATCCGAACAAATCCAAAACAAAGTAATCTCATAGTTAGATATTATTCGGCAGAGAATGTGATACAGAAAAGATAAAAAGGATAACTCACTGAATCTTGTGGTAGTTGAAATAGCGGTCAAATCCAACAACAACAGCTCCGACCTGAAAGGTATAGACACAACTCAGCACAATATATTCAAAAAATAGTAGAGCTTGGTCTGATTTAAACGTAGAACAATCATGAGAACAAAATAAGTTTAGAAGCATGAAATGAGGCATACATCCTTATCCTGCTCCATCATATATCCAGGCTTTAGCTCTATTTTCTTGTCACCGTCTTCCTGTTAAAAAGAATAACACCATTCAGTTCAAATGTGAATCTGGTACCAAAGAAGGCACCGAGCAAATGCTCCGTAGCTCTCTCTCTCTCTGAAATCTAACTATAAAAAGAGAAGAAAATAACATTTTTTAAACTATGTTATCAAAGTAAACATTGTTAGTGGGATCATTTTTTAACTTTCAAAGCATAGTTGAAAGGAAGTGCCCAAGGCATGGTTCAAATTGCAGCACTCTGGCTCCAAGGTTACGTAATTTAGTCTGCAGTGTAAGAAAACGTGAATTTTGGTTGAAAGATGAAAATGACATTCATTGTTTCTTTTCATTTTGCAAGTCTTGTTTATCTTAATCTTCTGGCCAAGTATAAGACTTGTACACTTGACAAAGGAAAAAACATAACAAAGACAGAAAATGAGAGACATGGTATAAGCCTAATAACTATAAGACCTGATTTATATTAGGTAAGATAAATGGCTGTGGCGACAAGGCGAGAACACAACATATCACTAGTTCCACAGGTTAGTTAACTAGAACGAGAAGATAAACATTCATTCATAAACCATTAGACCAAAATTTTAATAATTTATTGATTTATTTGAGGTGAAAAACTATCAAGAGGTCAAAAGTTATTAACTGCAAGACATGTCATAGCTTATTCATAAAATAGGAAGGACTGTATATTATTTATTTCTACATACCAGTCCTCCAAGATATTGAATACCAGCTAACTCAAGCTCCTTCAAGATGCCATCCTCACCAACAACGTACACCTTAAAAATGCACACCAATTAAACAATATGGTAAAACATTTTAGGCTTTTAGCAGTGAATCCATGCTACTGAATTTTTTATTTTTTATTTTTTATTTTTTTGGTCTGTGGACAAATGACTGACACAATCAAAAGATAATACCACAAATCCGTGTCACTGCAGCTGAAAGCATTAGATGCAATGTAATATGAGATCCACAACTTATCAGACAGTACTTTTACCTATTCTTATTTCAATAACTCAACACAGAAGACAATTAGTATCTGGGAGAATGAAAAAGAATAATGATTCCGAAATCCTTTAAACATCTAAAGGATCCATGATGGTAGAAAAAATGTCTAATTTTCTAATTGAAGTTGAATTTTACTCCCTCTATTTCAATTTGTATGTCTTACTTTCGTTTGTAGTCCGTTTCAAAAAGAATGTTCTCTTTCCTCTTTTGGAAATTCTATCATTTTAACTTTCCACATGGCATGATTAAGACCACAAGATTAAAAGGCATTAATAGTCGCTCGACAATAGGAAATATGCTGTGAATTTATGATGGCTTACCTTTTTATCTTTTGGGAAGTCAATAGACTTCAAATAAGCAGCTGCAGCAAAGGATGAAGCAAAAATTTCCTCCTGGAAAGTGACTTGCTATAAGAACTATTGATCCACTTAGTCATAAATATGAACTAGAATAACAATTAACTTACCTCGTTGACACTAAGACCAAGTGTTTCAAATTTTTTCCCGTACTGCTTTCTAGACTTTGTTGAGTTGTTGGTAACAAAAACTAATCTCTTTCCCTGGAGAATGAAGTTACCGAAACGTTAGATGGAGCAACCAGTTCTCTAATAAATGATTTTGTTGTCATACTTTTCATATGAAAAATGTAATTTTGGTTTGAATCACTATAAATTGAATGCTACAAGCAATCTTGTAATCAAATTTAAGTACGCAAAGCATCCCATCATTCGAAACACTAACCTTTTCCCTGAGCAAATCCAAAGTTTCAGGGACTCCGTCTATCAGTTTATCTCCTTTCCATATGACTCCTGTATATAATGGAGGAAAAAAGGACTTTATTTTAAGTAACTTACTCAACTTTTTTGCTAGGAACATATTATCAACATTTCTTTAAGGATAATTGCGACAAAAGGTGATAAGGGAAAGGAAAAGAAACTTAGACTATCACCTGTTAAAGATGCTAACGACCAGACCTCTCTATAATAGCCATCCTACATAACAACATTTCACTATAACGGACAAGTTTTCATTGGTACTGATATTTCATTTTATGTTACATTCAACATTTTGCTATAGAAACCAAAAATATTCAGACAAACTGACGTTATAAAGAGGTTTGACTGTATCAGGAAATTTTTTAATTCACATTCTTCCTAAAATTACTTCATTTAGGTCATGCCACTATCGCATAAAAAAGTCTGAAATGTATCATACTCTAGGGGTATTCAGTTTAGATTCTCACTATGTATAGAATAAATTCAATGCACTCTATATCAGATGCCATATTCTGGCCAGACACAATACTTAAAATGAGAGTTGAGAATATGTCCTTATAAGAAGTTCTGGCTTTAATTTCCCCACTTTGTTTATGATTACTATATCTTTCTCCCCTTATGAATGACATTTAACTTTGTTGGGTGTTCGAACAAAGTTCCACATTAATAGCTGAAAAAATTGGAAGCTATAGAGAAGGTGCAACGAAGTGACAATATCACACCATGTAAAGAGTATTCATGCACTTTGGCTAATTCTACTAAATACTTTCCATCAACAATAGGTTCCAAGTAACTCCGTCTACCAAGACTAGGACAAATAGGAATAAATCACCTGGTGTTTTTTGTCTCTGCTAAGTGTTTTTTTATTAAAATACTTTTCATAAAAGAACTTCGGGAGAGTAGCAGTCCACGTTTGGCTAGTCAATCTAAAATTTATTTAATTCGAACAATAATTGGCACTTTATCAAGGTTCATTAAGTGTTTTACCCGAAAAAAAACTTATTTTTTCAGCTTCTAAAAAACAACTTCCACTATCACTCGAAGTCATTAATTTTTTCCTAGAAGCTTGGCCAAACACCTCAATTCTCTAAACTAAGCACTTCTTCTTTAAAAAAAAAAAATGTTTCGACTTCCCAAAAGCTTGATCGAACATGTTATTAGCCCAATAAAGTAAAAACCCACTAATCCTAAGTTGTTTATATCATGATTCATGAAACAAGCCAATAATGCACTAAATTTAGAGTATTTGACACACACCCATCGACATTTTTGAAGAGTCCGAGCAATATAGCAATAAACATACACACAAAATGAAACACCTTGAACTACATCTTCCAACAAACTAACAAAAACTCCACTAAAACACTTTAAAAACCACCCAAAAACCGTCCCTTTCCGAAACATCCAATAAAATTAGAACGATACAGAGAAGATTAACATGACCTCTCCACAACTATGACACACACAAATCCAATAAAATTAGAACGATACAGAGAAGATTAACATGACCTCTCCACAACTATGACACACACAAATCAAGAAAATGTTCCATTAACACTCAAAACCATCATAAGCAATCAAATACACAAACACCCAAATCAACATTAAATCAAAAAAATCCAAAAAAAATAAAAATAAAATCATACCATCACAATCAAAGATGAAAGTTTCAACAGAATCAATGAGTTCTGCAGGATTTGTAAGTGGCTGTGCTGAAGCTTTAGTAACAAAACTTGATTTTGATGACTCCATTCTTGAATTTTTACAATTCCATTTAATGGGTTTTGAAGAATTGTTCGATGGATTTGAAATGTAAGAGAATTTATTTGATAATTTTTTGGAATTTGTAAAGAAAAGAGTTGAAGAAGAAGAAATGGTTGCTGTTACTCTGATGCTCAGCATCTCTCTTTTTTTTTTTAAAAAATCTGTTCTGTACAGAAATAACTGATTTGAGGTTGTTACTAAAATGAATATAAAAAAATAACATATAAACATGGTAAATTATTAGTAAATAATAATATTATATGAAAAAATTGAGTGGATGAAGATAGATATATATTAAGATGGAAAATGCAAGGCTGTGAATTAACTCTGTTCTTCTTCTTTGCTATCTTGCTAATTCATTTTTTTTTCGATATTCATATTAGAATTCGATTAATTTAGATTCATATCGTGAGGACTTGTAATGGAAAGTACTTTCTACTAATGATTTCTTTCATGTTCAGGATGTATAGTCTCATTTGTTGCTGCACATCCTTTTATGGCTTATTATTATTCATTTTCTTTTAATTTCTTATTAAATTTTCAATATTCGTATTGGAGTTCGATTCATTCAGATTCACACCGCGCGCATCCATTAGGGGAAGCACTTTCTACCAATATTTTTTTATACTTAAAATTTAAAATTGAAACCTCTGATTAAACTTATTTGTGGCACCATATCATTTGATGATCTTTTTTTTTATATATATTCTAATTGAATTCCTTTCTTCTTCATTATCATATTGTTCTTGTTAAATACTACTTACATAAGTAATATATTATAATGCTTTATAATGAGAAATCAATTAATACTTTTATAATTTTACTAGTAAAGAGTATTATTATTTTTTTACATTAAGAATATGATAACGTATTGAAACGATATAAATGAATGGAAGTCTTTTTTATAGAGATTTTTATGTAAATAGCCGCTAGATTTATTGTTTACTTT
The DNA here is from genome assembly GCA_029007595.1 of Solanum commersonii. Taxonomy (NCBI): domain Eukaryota; kingdom Viridiplantae; phylum Streptophyta; class Magnoliopsida; order Solanales; family Solanaceae; genus Solanum; species Solanum commersonii. The sequence continues at coordinate 2,813,327 of JAJTWQ010000069.1, forward strand.
TTTAGGCAGTATACACTTATTATATAGTAGGAAGCTATACCTCATGACGTTAAAAATGAATTGTTGCTTCTTCTTTTTTTACCGTGAGTGTCTATTAAAAATAGTTTTTCTACCGCAATTATACCGATCCAGCAAACAACATGTAATTGGGCTTTTTCCATTTGAGTTGGTTGGGCTTTTCCCATTTGGATTGAACCAATAGACCAAGTCAGCGGCCCACACTTTTTGATGAATAATTTCAGAAGCCCATAATATCCCACTGATAGCTATTACTATGGTTACCAATAAGGGTCAATATGTCTCGAGTTTGAGTCTGGAATATGAAATTGTTTTTAGTTAGGCGCATTTTACCCCCTCCGGCTCTTCATTTTTACGTTGATAGTTACCTACTAGTACACATAACCCTTGAATCTTGATGTTCTTAATTCCATTCTACATCAAATAAACATTGTTCTTCGTAGCGCTTTTCCTCCAGCTCCCTCTTCTGTTGTACATGTGCTCACCATAAATCTGTCTTTTTATTTTCTTCAACTTTGTGGTAATGAAGCGTACCCACTCCAGGTTCGAAATCTCTTTTAGTTTGAAATATCGATCCATCACGATTAACCAGTCTAATACCACGTCATGGAGGGGTCTCGGCTTCCATAAAAAAAAAATTAGTAACTTCTACGCTAGTCTTCACAATTACTCCACTTCCCTTCCTTGCTTTGAGGAGGTTATATAATAGTAACATAAGGACACAGATATAAAATAGAATCTTACGTAATTTAACACGATAATATCCCGTTAATCAAATGTTCCATTAATTATACGGAGATTGTCTTTAATTCTTGTACGACCAACTAATTAACACTACACTAAAGCATATATTATATTAATTATTAATCCTAATCCCCCAATCAAACCATGTTACTATTATTTTAATATTTATATTTCGATTAATTTTTATAAACTTTCCAATCATATATTTTTTCTGCATTAAGGCAAACACCGCTTATTACATTCCACTAAAAAAATTATTATAGTTAATGTGGAAAAAAACATTAATGATCCATACTTTCTTTACTAGTAGTACTATTTTATTTATTTCTGTGATTTATAACCATAAGTATCAATTGTCTCCATCAAAGGAGCTGTTATATGTTGAAGAATGACGCATCAAATTAATTACACCTCATGTTGTTGGCAAATGTCCACTTAGCATTGTTGTGATGGGATGAATACAATCTTTTCGTTCTTAATTATATGTATTGATGAGTTCTAAATTTAGGTTATAGAACGACTTTAAGAAAATTATCTAACATAACAGGTTTGACTATTTTATTCTTTATAATAGAACTTTCAAAAATAAAAATCTAGCGATATTATGTATTTTTATAGTAGATATACACGATAAGAAATCATAATATTGATCACGTTCTCCATAGAGATGGCAACACACATTTGTGACTTGACATATACGTAAAGTTTGATGCAGTGGTGGAGCCACATATATTTGGGGGTTGTTGATTAATAATACTTTTTCGTCGAAAAATTACATAGCTTGGCTTGGTAAAATATATTGTTTATGTTTATATATATATATATATATATATTACATATTGACACTCCTTGACTTTTGTACACGATTTTACTTCTTTATATTTTGACACTCCTTAGTCAAAATTCTGAATCTGCCACTAATTTGATGTCTTCACATACATACAACTTCTACACTGAAAATACATATATACACATACAATTAAAACATATATTGTAATTCACGCGATTTTAATTAGATTAGCTATTGTAGTCATTTAAAATTTATTAAATATAAATTTATAAAATGATTTAGATTATATTAAATTTATGAATATATTAGTCCAAATAAATATTATGGATTAAAATAATTGAGTTAATTATTTAAATCTAATAAATATAGATTTAATTAAAGCTCGCTCCATAAAGCCCATATGTCATGTCACTTAAATCTGATTGGTCGAAGAGAGTCCTCTTCCAATCACAACTCCTCTATTTTAAAACTATAAATAGGGGTCCTCGTAATTCAGAAAAGAGAACGAAGAATTCTAAACATAAAGCTAGAGAAAGCTCGTGGATCAAAAACCACAAATTTCTCTACAAGCTATAAGTTTAAGAATTCAAGAACTCAAGAGTTCAAGAATTCAAGAACTCGAGAGTTCAAGAATTCAAGTGTTCAAGTTTAAGAATTGAAGATTTGAAGAAGTCAAGATCAAGATAAAGTTCAAGTTCAAGAACAATCAAGATCAAGATCAAGCTCGAAGCCCTTGGATTCAACTAGAAGTCAAGATAAAGTTCAAGATCAAGTTCAAGAAAAATTAAGTTCAAGATAAAGTTAAAGTCCAAGTTCATCAAAGATTCAAGAACAAGCTCCAAATTAAAAGCCCTTGAATTTATATTCGAAAAGGCGAATTTAGAGGAATCATAGAGATTGTAACACTAGCACTTTGAAATAATAAAACGATTGTTGTAATAATTTTTTCGTTCTTGATTATTGTTTTCTCGACGCAAATTTTACTGTCTACAAATATATATACCGTGTATTTTGCAACATTTTAAAAGAAAAAGAATGCTATGTTTTTTGAAGAAAAAAATCTCGCTATATATTTAAAAACAGGCATGAACAGTGCTATTTATGATTATTTTTTCCTAATAAAGGCATGTTAAGGAATACTTTTATTAAAATAATGGACCTTAAACAAATTTGATTCAAATTAATTGACGACCAATATAGATATATCAAATATCAAATAAAAAAAACATATTATAATCAAATAACCCTATACTCTTTCTTATTACTTCTTGGCCTTTCATTTTATTATGAATAATTTATGGCAAAAGTGTCTTCCTTATCCAACCCCCAACTCCCTAGTAGGTAGACTGGTATCTTTCAATGTCAAATTAAACCTTAAGCCCACATTTCACAATGAGTGGGGTTAAAATTTATTTGTATCGAGTATTTAAATTCTATTTTAAAGTATAATCTTCGTTGGATATGTGAGGAGGAGGCGTATGAATATGTCAGTAAAAAATAAGTGTGAGAGGTTGGTTATAGCACGAGTTAGAAGAGATATATGATTAGACATATATAGCAACTTTAGCTTATTCATAAGGACACGGCCTTATGTAGGAGAGTTTGAAGGTCAAAGATTAAAATAAAAGGTTAGTCGGTAGTCAAGTCTTGTCGCACTTTACGACGTAGCCAGTAGAAGTAGGGGACTAGCTTCCTCCTCGCCTCTTCTCCTTATTAGTAGTCGCATCGTCTCTTATTATTCAAAATGTATACATTATTATTGTATTTGTTTTGTATCTTATTATTCAGCGTTATCATATTGTTCTTATAATTCTACTTTGAAAATATACTTTTTAAGTTGTTCTACCTCACAAAAAAAAGAAAAAATTTACATATATCCTATTTTCTTCAGTTATTATCTTCAGATATTTTTCAAATTCTATTTATAAGACTACACAAAGTATATTGTTATTTAAAGCCACTACTTTTTGACAAATGAAATTGTGCTACAAAACATTACTTTTCTAGTAAGTGGCCGTCACAATTAATGATTGAAATATAAGCACCATATATAAAATGGCATTAATTAGAATGTTTAATAATATAGTTGAACTTTGTCCCTCAACATATTGGCTCTAATTAAATTCAAGAAATGAATCAATCAGATTTGTGATGGAATAGTAAGTATTTCTTTATTCTTAGTTAAATGTATCAAATTTGAATGCTCTTAAGTACAAAGTCATCTTTGTTAGAAAGCGATTTATTCCTCAATATGAGATTTTCTGACGCAAATAAAAAAATATTCAAACTTTAAAATAAGTACCTGACACCAAATAAAAAACCAAACATGAAAATAAATTCAATAAATGGAAGTTCTTTATCTTCAATATACAACCATGTGACATTGGAAAAGAGGTCACATCCTAAAGGTCCCCTTCTATTATATTTTGTCTTTTGTAATTCATTGTTTTCCTTCTTCTCATTTGTATTTATAGCTTGTTTAGTTAAGCTTCTTTTTAAAAAAAAATGCTTATATAAAAGACTTAAAAGTGTTTAGTCAAATTATTAATTAAAAAATAATATGTTTTTTATTTTTGAGTCGTTGTAAAAATTATTTTTTAGAAATTGAAAAATTATGTAGCAGAATGAATGAAATCTCTTCCTTCTTTTAATTAAAAGTTTTGAGTTTAAGTCTTACAAATAAAAAAATTTAATAAAAAAATGTGACACGAATCGAGTTATGCAAGATTCAAGTATCATCAAACTGTATTTCTATAAATTTTCTCTTTTTTTCCACCTATTGATTTAGGGGATCAACTTTTACAAACAAATAAATAATAATAAATGAAAATTAATTAGGAAAAATGTTGATGTTTCAAAAGTCAAACCAGCCATTGACTAATATAAAAAAAAAAATTGTGGTAGTACGTGACACTAATTAAAGAGGAAATAATTTGGTTGTTCCAAAATTAGGAAGGACAACCTTAAATTTAGATGAGAAGTTGGTTGAAATATTAATTAGCATGAAGAATAATGCTAATTAAAAATCATTAACTCAATAATCCAATAGACATTTCTTTAATTCGATTTATCAGTTGGTTTGATTTACACATAATTATAATGACTTTGAGACAAAATTTTAATATTTATGCAGTGATAATGTAAAATATTTACACAATCATGTTACTTATTAGATAATTATAAATAAATGTTTTCAAGTAAAAATGCAATAAAAACGGCGACTAACGTACTATAATGAACTAAAAAGAACAGCTTTTACAAAACTTCTTTCCAATATTGATGTATATAACTTAAATCTTGGTTTTTAATATGTGGAGTTTTAATTATGTTTTAATAACTCATTAAAATAATAATATTTTTTCAACTAACTTTTCAAGCTGTTTAATGTTCAATCATTTTCATAAACTGTTAACTCAACTAATTATTAAATGTTAAAGTTAATAATTAATTGTAAAGTTGAAAGGATCATAATGGAGTTGTCATGACTTTTTTATAGTAGAAAAATCAAATAATAATTGATAAGTTAGCAGGACCTTAATTTTTCCTTATATTTTTCTACAAAAGTATTTATGATTTTATTATAGAAAAGTTGAAGATCTCACGTATATACATAAAATAAAATTAAGTTGAATCATAGTATAATTAATATGGTTGCTAAAGTAGGTGGAGACATTACATGGTACATAAAAGATCTATTTTTAAATTGATACCTAGTATAAACTGAAAATCATAACTAATTACCGAGAGACGATTATGATAGAGTGGTAAGCACTTCTTTATCTTTAACCAAGAGATCTCGGGTTTGAGTCCCCTTGGATACAAAGTTTCTTTTGTTAGAGAGTGTTTTACCCCCAATGTGGGATTTTCCTGTGTGCATTCAAATTTAATCGGGCTCCAATATGGATACACAAAAAAAAATCATAAATAATTAATATGATTTTTTCCCTATTTTTTTTTTTGGGTGGGGGGTAAAAATTAAAGACGCATAAGGTAAGGGGAAAGACCAAATAAAAAAAATAAGAATATTTCATAAGTTTGACGGAGTTGGATTTCTCAGATAGTCACTTAATTAATAATTATCATCTCATAAAGTTTTTTATTATTATTATTGAAAAGAAAATTAAAATCAAGAAGAAGGATGACTCTTTAAGATGATAATTATAAGTTGAATAATCATTTGAAATGTTAATCAAAATATAACATTATGATTGTTTTGCATCTTTTAATAATGGGAAAATTTCAACCAAATACCATTCAATGATCTAGTTTATCAAATATGTATACAATGTATACATAATGCATATTTTATATTAGATATACATATTATATAAATACATATACATAATATATAAATATCATGTACAACCACAGTGTATAAATATATATACTTTAGCCATGCTACTAAACTAGATGACTGAAGAATACATTTATGTAAAGTTTCCATTTAATAAATTTTGTAATATTTTAAAGATATTTTTAACCATTTTCCGCAATTAAAACTATATAGGCAATTGTCAATTAGTATGACATCCTTGAGAAGAAATTGAAGGCCAGTTGTACTGATAATGAAATCCCTATAAATGCAGTAATATATTAGATTTAAACCACTGTACTCCTTACAATTGTCACATATCTAACTTTATTTATCTCTATAGATCTCTTTTCTTATTTATTTTTACCTAAAAAACATGTGCAACCCATGTAACTAAAAAATCTCTTCCAAAATCACTTCATCCCCTATTCCATCTCACCTCGAAATTCATTGGTTCAACTAATTCAACTTCATAATGACGTTTCCTATTAAGAACATATACAAATTTAGAATTTTAAGTTTATGAATTTCCATAACGATCTCAAGTTAAGAAATTAAACAATTTTTGAGTTTTCATGAATGTGTATATTATAATCTAGATACTTATTTGACAAAATAGCATAATTGAAGTTCTCCATTTCTAGGGTTCAAATCAAAACACTCTTTTTAATTAATTAAGGTGAAGCTAAGGGGTCCAAACTATATGACCACATGCACACATAGGTGGTTCCTTTCACCATACTCGATTTTAGTATAAATATACAACTCATAGCTACAAAAACAAAACACACCATACCAAAGAAAACACAAACTTGTATCACTATATTCAATATTTCAATATTTCAATATGGGAACCCTATACCAACCCCTTGAATCACCAATCCAAGACCTAAAAGTCACAATCCATAACACTAGCTTAGTGTTCCCATCTCAAGAAACTCCAAAAAAACCAATGTTCTTACCAAATATTGATCAAGTACTCAATTTTGATGTCCAAACACTACATTTTTTCAATGCAAATCCTGAATTTCCACCAGAAATCGTGACGGAAAGACTCCGAATCGCGTTATCTAGAGTCCTTGTCCATTATGATTTTTTGGCTGGGAGACTTAGGATGAATCAAGAATCAAAAAGATTGGAATTTGATTGTAATAGTGATGCTGGGGCTGTATTTATGGTTGCTTCAAGTGAATTAACATTAAATGAGATTGGTGATTTAGTTTACCCTAATCCTGGTTTTAGACAACTAATTGTTCATGAGAACATTGATATTTTGGAAAAAGATGATAAACCACTTTGCATTCTCCAGGTATATATTCATGATACTCATCATTTGATTACTAGTACATTTATAAATTTGATCTCTCGTCATCATATTATCTGTCACTTAAGATTTTTATACACTTCTTTAAAAAGATATTTAATAGTTGGGACTCTGGATCGATGTAGGTTTTGAACGATAGATTCAACTGAATCATGTATTATATGTTTGACACGAAACATGCACACACGTATACATATTAATATGAAAAAGTATTATAAATTCTAGACCTGCCTCTGGTTATAAAAGTATTTGTCTAAACTACATATTTTATCTCTTCTTTGAGGGTTTCCCTAGCTAGTTGGTGTAATGAATGTAGATTTGAGGGGGGGGGGGGGGGGGGGGTAATGAATTCTATCGAAACCTTTTGACTATGGGTTAATCTGAACTCAAAATTTTAGACCCAATATATTTGCCCTTTTGTAGTCATTAATTAATTCCTTTCGACTTCACACTAAATGTCCAACTATTCAATGAAATTCATATAGTCAACCGACTGAGCTACTGAGATTTCCCGTAATGTCAATGATTTGTGCTACCTCCCATCAAGTAAAATAAATGATGATCTTTCACATCATTTATCTAAATAATAATAGAACCAATCGTTTCCAACAAATACACTATGTGAAAAATTGTCTCTTTTTTTTGGGATCTGGCATTCGATACTCATGTTTGAAGCCTAACTAAATTTGATTCATATTGAGAAATTCTATTTTTTCTAGAGATAACATTATCTTTACCAAATACGATTAGTTCATTGTTAGCGCTCAAAGAACTTTAATTTAAAAAAAAGAATACCTATTGAATAGGTGATTGCTAGTCTTTAGTCTAAGTTTAAACACTAGTTAGAAAGTAAAAGTGCACAAAATTGTCACTTATTAATACTACTACTATATAGATACTATATAATATATAATATATACTATTTAGCTATTTCACTTTTTTCATAGAACATATAGAAGGGTAATATGTACCTTTCAAATAATTAAGCATTCACCTACTACCCAGCTGTGTTTTATGCAAAAGTTAATAAACACAAATATTAATGACAGACATGCATAAATCTAAAATTTATATACAGTCAGTGAGTTCAGAATGGATTTCATTCATATATATACGCAGATATTTAATTTTATTTATTGCATATGTATTTCTATAGATCGAATCGAGAACAATGTATTTTATTGAACTCATTATATTGAATTCGCCCTAATTTTACCTCTATTTATTGCAAAGAAATTACTTTACATTATCTTTATATTTTAACTTCTTTTAAGTTTTCATATTTAACCCTTTTTTTTTTATACATTGTTGATTCATTATTTTATGGACAGTTACTTAGAATTATCTTTTAGGGGATTTGATAACTCAAAGCTATAACCATTTAATTGTTTACTTTTTTTAGGTGACATCATTTAAGTGTGGTGGTTTTGTAATGGGCTTTTCAACCAATCACATAACCTTTGATGGAATAAGCTTCAAGACTTTCTTACAAAACTTAGCTTCTCAAGCATTTGATGATGACAACAATAATCCTAAGCCCTTAGCCATTGTCCCATGCAATGATCGTACCCTCCTAGCCGCGCGTACGCCTCCACGTGTCACGTTCCCACACGTCGAATTACTCAAATTGGATGTCCCCATTGGTGAAGAACTAAATGCTAAAGTATTTGAAACCCTACAAGAAGAACTTGACTTCAATATATTTAAGCTCAATTCAAGTGACATTAATTCCTTGAAGGAAAAGGCAAAAGACGAAAATACCCCTAACTCGAAAATCACGAGTTTTAATGTGGTAACTTCTTATGTATGGAGGTGTAAGGCGTTATCGTACGATGATGAGAACAATTCAGAACGAATCTCAACTGTTTTATTCGCAATTGATATTAGACCTAGGTTAAATCCACCGTTGCCACAATCTTACGCTGGCAACGCTGTGCTGACGTCTTACGCGTCAGCTATGTGTCACGAGCTAGAAGAAGGGCCTTTTAGTAAAATTGTGGATTTGGTGTCACAAGGGGGTAAGAGAATGGATGATGAATATGCAAGAAGTGCAATTGATTGGGGTGAAATTAATAAAGGATTTCCAAATGGGGAATTTTTGCTTTCATCATGGTGGAAATTAGGGTTTTCACAAGTTGAATACCCTTGGGGGAAACCAAAATATAGTTGTCCTGTGGTTTGTCATAGAAAAGAAATTATATTGTTGTTCCCAAATATTGATGATGGTATAAACAACAACAATGATGGGGTTAATATATTTGTGGCTCTTCCTCCTAAGCAAATGAAGAAATTTGAGTCTTATTTTAACAAGTTCTTGTTGGGTTGAGATACATATATATATGTATACCTTCTTCTTTTTTTTGGTGTGATTTTTTAACAAGTATTTTATATATGTTGTAACTTGTAATCATGATGATGTGAGTGTTGAATTTCAATTATCTTGTATGGTGATGTTAAAAGTGTAATAAATGATTATATTTTGTATATCTTTTTGGATCGAATAAGCTTTTGTGAAAGACAGTGGAATGAATATTAATGTAGCAAATATAAAAATCATATTTATATGTTATAGCTATAGTTTGTATACTGAATGGGTCTATTTATATATTCGGTATACAAATGAGTCCTGCAATTAGTTCTATTTGTATATTCGGTATACAAATGGGTCCTGCGATTAATTTTAATACAACACATATGTATACCGAACGGGTCTATTTATATATTTCGGTATACAAATGGGATGGCAAAAAATATGGAATGTTTGCTGCAAATTACAAATAAAAGAAACTATGGCTATAACATTTAATTTAAATTAATAATTTGTTATTTCATACAATTTTCCCATAAAAATTTAAGTGACTATATATGAAATGAAGTGATTACTCTTAATTTCTATTTTTCTATTTCTTTCATTTTCTCCCTTGGGTATTAATTACCAACTGGCATGGCATGATCCAGTATTTAATTTGTTTGAAAACTACCAAGGTGCTAATAACACCATGCAACAAAACCATTGATTTATAAAGGTTGAATACAAGATATATAAAATTAAAGAAAGATTATTCTTTATTTTCATTATGCTATTCTAAACATATATATATATATAGTCATCACCAATTCTTTGTAGAATAGTTGATATTACATGTTATGATGACTACTAAAGACTTTAATGTTATTTTTGGATATATGTATGTTGTTCCTGGCTTCTAGAAAATATCGATAGATGTATGTCGAATAATTCTCTAAAAGAGACATATTTTTTTAAGGGATTTTGACACGAACAACAACATTTTTTAAGCTTACAAGCAATATAAATAAAATTATATTCGACGACCACCAGTACCATTTTCTCTTTGACAATTGAAATAAATCGCAGCTACCGGCAATCCAAAATTATAGGCCTTTGCAAAATCCCTTGTATCGAAATTTTGGCGATTTTCGGGAGCATGGACAATTTCTCGACGCAATTGACGAAATAAAACTAAAACAAGTCGATGTATTCCCATTGTAGGTCTTGGGCACTCATAAGATACAACTTCATTGCCTATATAACACAAAATAAACAATCAAATATATAAAAGATACAAGAAATTTTAGATCGCAATTTAAATATTTCTATTAAGAAAATTGAAAATTTTATGAAAAAACGTTAGAATACGATACTCTAAATTTTGTGTCAAATAGAAATATATTAAATCTTATTATTCGTATGAAGGAAAGACTTACCAAAGGTTACTCCTGTGCTTGCTGGGATATCATTGACCAACCTAACAAAGTTACTGATCAAGAACATGTAGTAATTGTGTAATTTGAAAAATAATAATATATACATAATTTCATAGAATTGAAATGAAAACTAAAATATTGAAGTTGAAAAAGAAAATCCAATATTTGCAAAAGAGAATTAATAATCAGGCAATATGGTAATTATGAGTTTGATAGAACTCGATAATTTTGATTTAGATCATGTATTTGTGTTTTTTTCTTTAATTTCATTCAATAGTACAAATAATTAATTTGGAATAATAAAAAGAAGTATGATCCAGAACTCATAATAACAAAAAATTCTGACTCTGCCTATGTTAATGCTAATATTCAATCTATGAATATGTCAGTTCTCCTAAATTTTAATTTGAATATTAATCTCAAAACATACTAACTATGATAAGTTAATACTCTTGTATAATGTTAGTATGTTTTTACTTAAATGGAAATATTGATAAAGTCATCACACATATTTGACAGTTGCTATTAATCAACGTATGAAAGTTGATATTATAATTTAATAAAAGAAGAAAAAAACGAACCAGTGCAAATATTCCTTGTGGTAAGGATTGCTCGGAGTTGGAGCATCAGGATCCACCATAACCTTTCACAAACAAGAGTGAAAAATAAAATTAAAGTGGATTTTCTATTATCAAAAAGTAGGAAAATGACTTCGTTTAAATTATATACAATCGTATGCATGGTGTAATGAAAATTTTATACCATCAAGTAATTCAACATATAGCATGCTAATGGCTACGTATTTACCATGCAATTTAATATAATTACTTACAATTACTTTCTAAGTGATCTTATTATTAATAATTTTTACATCATTAATATACATAACTTATATTTTTAAACATTGTTATCTATATATTCTTAATGCTGAGAATTTTCATCAAAATACTATTTGATTTTTAATACCATTATTATTTTTTAATAATATTCTTTATGAAAGTATTTTCACTCATTAATTAATCACATCCTAGAAAACACATTTTTTCTCATCGCTCAATCATCGACAACAATAACATATTTAGTGTAATTTCGTAAGTGAACAAGTCTGGGGAGGATATACATAGCCTTACTCCTGCCTTTGTAAAGGTAGAGATGTTGTTTTCGATAAACCCTCAGATCAAGTTAAACATATCAAAATAAGTTAAAAAAAGTAGGAGAAGGAGAGTATTAATAATAATAAATGAACTAGACAAAGTTCGACTGCCTACTAATCTTCTACCCTACTCATCAACCTTTATATATCTTCCTATCTAGGTTCGTATTCTTGGTAAGTTGTAAGTGTGTCATGTCATATCTTATCACCTTTCTACAACATTTCTTCAACGGGCCTCTACCTCTCCTCAGACTCATTAACATAAGAAAAGAAGATTTTAAAAATGACACGAGTACAAAATGAAAACAATGGAACTTGTGTATATAGTATGTATATAATTGTATATAAATTGTGTATATATGGTATACCAGAGTGTAGAAAGTGTGAAGATCATCCCCTTCAATTTCAACACTAGGTTGGTTGATAACCATAGAAGGCCTCAAATCACAACCATTTCTAACCTCTCTATTGTTATAAACAACTCTTAGGTTAATAGACCTTGTGAATGGATCCAAAACATCACCTATCACTCTAGCAAGTGTCAATGTATCTCTTTCTCTTTGCATGATGAATATATAATTGATGAATACTATATGCAATGAGTCAATGATATTTATATCATGATGAGTTAGAATTAAAGGGTATTTATACAAGCTAGTTTTTGGTGTATATCCACTTGTATTGTGTTTTTGTGTGTGTCATTCCAAGTTTTTGGTATTCTTTTTGTCTCTTTTTGCTCCAACTTGATGATAGCTCTTTGCATATATGCAATTTTAAAGCACACAAACAAGAATCTTATCAATTCCACAAGTTTGAATTTGAGGTGTTTTGAGGTGTCATGCATAGTGATTTCACTGCAACAACTTTTAGCGACAATAAATATGCATATTAATAAAGAGTACTACTAAAAAATTTACCGTCATTAGTTAATTGTCGTTGAATTCAATATCGCTATAGGCTTTAAAGATATTTAGAAAATATGTTAGATTGTCTCTAAAAAAATATTTAGTGACAATTAAGTTATTGCCGCTAAAGATAATTTTTTTATGCAGTATTTGATGAATAATCACTTTATTTAGTTGCATTTACTTCTACTAATTAGTTGGGTTTTTAAATTCATTTCTTTTAAAGAACTTGGCAAAATAGTATTGTAACTTTGGGAAACACTATCTTGATTGTTTATTACACAAACGTGTTTTTATCTTTTTAATGAACTGATCTTTAATTTTATTTTATTCTAAACAATTGAACTAGTAAAGAATAAGCGTTTTAAAGGTGTGATATAAAATTTATGAGCTATTCTGATGCAAAAAATATATTTTTTCTGCAAAAAAATATTTTTTACGCAAAAACGTAGCGTTTTAAAGACGTGAAATAAAACTTATGAGATATTATGATGCAAAAAAATTATTTGACGTAAAATAAAAATAGCTCAAGACCATATAAAGAAACAAACGCTTCATTGTCTCAATCATATTGGAATAATATAAACGTCATTGGTGAAGTTATAATGGGTCAACTGAAATGGGCCCCAATATTTATTTTATATTTATTTTTAAGTAACGATTTTAAATTATTTTATAAAATATAAAATAAATATCTGATAAATATTATTAATTTTGATAAATTTTAAGTGGTGTTGATTAAAGATTTTAAAATTTTGTTCTAAAATATATATATATATATATATATATATATATATATATATATATATATATATATATATATATATATATTGTATGGTAGTAAATCATCTCATTCTTTTTCTCGCAAATCTAATGTGAAGAGACTTATTGGGATTATCATAATTAAAATATTTTTCTTCATCGACTTGACTTTATAATCAAAGTACTTACAATATTTACACAAATATTAATGACATTCAACGTAATAAAATTATAACTAAAGATATGAATTTAAAATTAATGGACATAGTTAAAATGGTCCATAATTCCGGAAAAAATAATTATACTGATAACATTAAAGTAGAATAATTTTTTTTTACCAAAATGCCCTTGCTAAAGCAGCTATGTCGACAAAGACCTACATGCTTCAGCATCAACTCTCTCCTATATATTAAGAGAATATGTATATGTAAACACATAAAAATGCCCTTGAATTCATTTTTTTTAAAAGTGTCCAAAATGTTGAATTCCATTATTCATATACAATTCTCTATATATGATGGTCTATATAATAAGATGAAAGAGCAAAATGAAAAAATAGGAATGGTTGACTTGCAAGAATTATTAACAATTTATTATTCTATAATAAAGACACTTATTCTAGAATATTATTTTATTAGTTGTACATTTATCTTAAATTCTTTAATATCGAATTTTGTAAATGAGCATCGTCAATATTAGAGTGACGACAAAATTGATAGTCATTTTCCTCTTTATGTAAGGATAGCAAAGAGGATAAAAAAGAATACTCTACTTTTGTACAATTATTTCCTTTCTAAATCATTATCCTATGATTTTTTTTTCCAATTTAATTTATATATACGGACAATGTAAAAATGTATATATATATGTTTTAACAGATTCCAAAAGTTAGTTTATCTTACTTTTCAAGCTACTACTTCATTTCTTATGAACGATTATTTTCTTGTAATTATATTTTGATGACCTAATTGTATAAAGAAAAAATATGTGTTAATAGTGAAAGTTAGTCTCTCTTTTTTTCTAGTCACTAAATAATGGGTGAGATATATTTAGACAATGCACTACACCAGAAAAATATACTTAGAAGAATTGAAATATTCAAATGTTCGAACACAGTATAATTGGAAGTTCGAACATAGTATAATTGGAAAGAGGAATTTTGGTCCCATTTTTTCTTTAGAACATTATTCGTTTGGTCATAAAAAGTATTTATTATGCATTTGAATTTTTTTATTTTATTTGAAAATTAATGTTTTGTCATGAAAATTATAAATCCAACTTAAATTTGTTCTTCAAGTTTGAAAAATAATTTATAACTTATTTTTCAACTCATTTTTTATTTTAAATTGTTTTAAAATATATTCAAGCAGGAATATTGTTTCAAATATTCACTAAAAAAATATTATGAATCTATGGCCAGTTAAAAGGGCCTCTAAATTTGTTTTTAACTTAGAATAATAAATCTTGGTCCCACAAAGAATTTTACTGTCTCGTTAGGTTAACCTTGTTGATGAGGGTTCGATCATTTATTGTGTAATTCTCTTCCTCATTTTTTCCCTTTCCAAAAATATAAATAAACTTGGTCCCATATTTAATTTATTTTATATTTTCACCCCTCCCTTTGACGAATCCTATATTTATTGGATAAGGTTTTGATTCTTTACTTTGCTTGGATCGCGAATGAAATTCTTTGAGAGGAAGAAGTCGCAAACGAATCCTCTGACGGCGATCCCTCCTCGGGAGCTTTCACCTTTTTTCTCTATGATGACTCAAATTCATAATTTTAGAGTTGAAGGTAAAGTATGTTTATTATCTAAGCAATACCCTCTTGTCATCTTCATCACATATAATACACATGTCAACTAATTTTTTCCTCTCTTTTGGAAATTGATACCTCCTTCGTTATTTAATTGTCTTACCTTTTTTTCTAAATTTAATTCAAAAAAGTCATTTTTTTATTTAGTAACTCTTTACGTCCAATACCTATATGATATATTTAAGATTAAAATATTCTACAAGCATTTTTGGTACACTACATATGATTTTAATTAAGATTACAAGATTAGAGATTCTAACCTGCACAATAAATTAGACCTTTTCCCTATTTGAGGCAAGTAATTTTGTGGCTTTTCACATTCTGTGATGAGTCCAACCCAAATGAACAATTTTACTTTTAATTTTCTATCACATTTTTTTCTAATCTATCTAATGTTTCGATTGAAGTTATCGTTCCATTATTCGACAATAAATGTATTTTTCTAAAATGTTGGTAAATGCATGAACGTCTATCCTTTGATTCAAATTTAGGATAAAAAAGGTGAGACTTTCGTTAAGAATATTCTATTGAAAAGTATGATAAGAGATCGCAAACAGAATATTTTATATTTGACCATGAATTGCAACATTATGTCTCAATTATGTTTGTAGTAGACATCCGTACAAGAAAAATTAAGGAAAAACTACCTAATTAGACAATCATTCCTACCATATTTACTAATTCTCCCTATAGTTTGAAATAATTACATATTGTTTCACTAATTAATAATTTCATACCAGATTTCAGGTCAAATACACTTAAATACGTGTATCTTTTACCATATACACTAAAATAAGGAGAGGTGAGACAAGGAGGGAGGTGAACAAGATAGTCTATGTATCCAGATAGATACGAATTACACTAGATATGGGTATCTGGGATACCAGATACAAGGAGAAAGGCTAACGAGAGAGTTAGATAAACGTGGATCCACTTGAATACAATGTATCTACAACAAACTACACCTAATTTTGACCCCACATATCCAAAGTCCAAAGTTGAGTAGGATTCCTAATATTGCAAATTAGCGTGAATCTAAATAATTAGCTCTTAAAGTATTAGATTTGTGTTGTTTACCCAAAATTTAAAGGGAAAATTACACGTAAAAGCAAACATATATTAGTTAATTAGCTAACACAGTTATAGTTTGAATTAATTACGGCTTGCAGCTTAATTTTAGTTGTCATTACGGCGCATGTCCTCTTTTATATATATACAAATGCAAATTATACACATATCTATACAATGCCAGATATACAAATACAACTAGCCTCTCTCCACTCTCTCCCAATCTCGATTGTCTCTCTTCTCCCTCTCCCAATCTCGCTTCCCGAATATACAAATACATATGTATATCAGTTATATATATACAATTATCTAACATATATACATAGACAGTTCGTCTCTCTCCACTCTCTTCCCTCTCTCGCTTGCCTCTCTTCTCCATCTCCCAATCTCGCTTGCCAGATATACAAATATATATATATATATATATGTATATCAGTTACATATATACAATTATTTTGACAGATATACATATACAATTCGCCTCTCTCACTTGCTCTCTCCTCCCTCTCCCAATCTCGCTCGCCTCTCTCCTCCCTCTAACATGTAGCTATGAATCGTAATTAGCAAACTATAGTTATGGAGCATAATTAAGTTATTTTTAAGTAGTTATATGTGAAAATTCCCCAAAGTTAAATACATGCATAAATTACATGTGGCATCCAGAATGGATATTTGTGCATTTTTCCTGACTAAATTTTAAAACAAGCCCAATCAAAGTGACAGACCAAAAGGTTGGCAATTTGGACCCAATGCTGATGACTTCGTTTGAAACACCATGGTGAAAACCCAAAGTGGTTAAAAGGCAAAGATCAATAGCCCATATAGAAATGAAACAAGAGAAAAATTCATAAAGGGCAATAGTACAAGTTTATATTACGGTGGACAATGACATTATTGATATTTACATAACATCGCAATATTTTCTGTTTATTTTGTATATGAGTTTTCGCGTATGTGTATCTAAGATACAAATTTTTGGGAGGGCCTTTAATTATGTGTGTGAAGTCCCAAGACTACACTAGTTGGCTTCCCTTCTAAAACATATGATCCAGCCCAACAAAGTTAAACCAAATTATCAGGTCATTTCTCTAGCCCATTATACAAGAGTAATCTAAGGGAATATTTTGTGATATAACAACTTAAGTCAATTAATTATAGTGAAAATTTTATATATGAAATATATTAGACTAATATTTTCAAGTTATAGCAGTAGAATTAAACTTTCAACTTGTTACATTAAAAAAATTTAGGTTATAACAGTTTATAAAAATAAAAAGTTTTTTTTAATAATTGAAAACACTTGTTTTGAAAAAAATAAAAAGATAAAAAAATTATAATAAATCGCTTCTTAAGAAAAAAAAGGTAAAAAAAACAGAAATAGGGGTGTTAATTAAATTTGAATTGATTGAAGATAATTATTAATTAGCATGAATTAAGGAAATTCAAACCAATTAAGAATATTTAGTTTCCTTAATTCACTCTAATTTGTTAAAATTAATTAAAAATTCTGATTTTATCCATTTTTTCTTTCACGTTTCTCTCTCTTCGATTGTTTTCCATAAATCTTGTCACTGGCGATTAATTGAAGTTTTTTTTTTGTTTGAAAAATCTTGATTTTGTTGTGATGGACAACTACTTATCTATATTAATTAAACATGGTGGAAGATGGGATCCTTCAGGTTAGTAATTATTATGGTTTATTGTTTGTATTTGTATTTTAGTGAAATGGAAAAAAAATAGCAATGCAACTGTAAATCACATTTTGTGATTTTATTTTTGTAAATCGTCACTATAATTAAGATGAGATGTTTTTTTTGTATAATCAATACATTTTGTTCATAATACGTATTAATTGTTGTGAAACTGTAATATTAGTGATTTGGTTGGTAAGTTTCTGTATTTTTTTTGTTTTTTGGTTATTTTGTATACTGTCAAAACCATGATTTCGTGAGAATTTGGTGCAACATATGAATGATTTGAGTATAAATATTTGAATAGAAATAGTTTTATCGTTGTAGATTGGGTACATAGATTAAAATTATAATATTGAATACTATTTTTTTTTTCTGAAAATATAAATTAAATGTATAGTTTTGAATGAATTTGGTAGTATAAATGGAATGAAATTGCTATGAAAGTGTGTTCACTAATATGTAAAAATAGTTATTTAGAATTTTGAAGAATTGTATGCAAAGTGTTTTAAGTTGGTATGAAATTTGAAATTTTATTGTTTATATAAGTTTTGTCGAGTGTGTATAAATTTATGTGAGAGGAATGAACTATTTGGTATGAGAAATGTATAAATTTGGTATGAAGGATGATTGTTTGTATGAAATGTGTATTAAGTGGGTATGAAATGTGAAATTTTTTTTTTTATGAAATATGTTTTGAAATGTACTGTCTGAATGATATTTGTATGAAAAAATAATGACAAGCGTGTATAATTTTGTTGTTATTATAATGAATTTTGTGGATGAAATTCGTATTGTCTTTGGTAGGAAAAGTTAATATAAATACAACATATTTCTAATTGCTTTGTATTATGTAAGACTAATTGTATTAAGTGGGTATGAAATGTGATTTTTTTTTTTATGAAATCTATTTTGGAGTGTACTGTCTGAATGATATTTGTATGAAAAAATAATGACGAGTGTGTATAATTTTGTTGTTATTATAATGAATTTTGTGGATGAAATTTGTATTGTCTTTGGTATGAAAAGTTAATATAAATACAATATATTTCTAATTGCTTTGTATTATGTAAGACTAATTGTTATTTTATTTTTAATGAAACAGGAAAATATGTTGATTTTCAGATGGAGGGGATTATATATGAATCTTCTAGTCTTTATAGTGGTATAGTACAGCTTATGATAGATGTTAATATTAATGATATAGAGATAAAATATATAGTTAGTGATTGATGTCCACCTGTTCCACAATGATGTTGGTGTGCGGGTTTTTTTAGATCAAAAGAAAGCTAATGTAGATTTATTTACGATTGTGTATAACTTTGAAGAATATAGCAATAGATAATTAGGATTCTGTAGTTGTTGTGGATATGAAACATTCTGATGTTAATAGAACACTAACTAACTTTGATTTATACTCCAACAACTCCATCCGCTTGATAGGACTGAATTTAGATGGAGTTGTCGATGAAAATACTGATGAAGGAAATGGAGTAATCAGTGACCTTTCTAATTTGTTTATAGCTGAAAATCAGATTTACAAGGATAAAGGAACACTTATTGGAGATGATGCGACATTATGGAGTAGTCGAAAAATTCAGATTTCTTGTATCTCATTCTAGTTCATCTTGGTAAAGATTTAATTGATTGTTTCAATGTGTATTTATTTTTGAGTGAATTTGGTATATCATTTTTTTATGGATCTTTTTTTGAAGCAGTTATTACCTGAAGTGTCCTTCTGATAATTGTCCCTGGATGATGAATTTATCATGTTTGAATCAATTGGGGCTATTCAAAATCAGATAGTACTGTGTGGAACACGCTTGTTCCGTTAGAGATAGAGTGTATGCAAAGCGTCAAGGAATAACTAACGTTGTAGCTGTTGTTGACACACAATTTTGGCCTAACATTTTCAAAATTCGTAACTTTTAAGTTTTATTTATTTAATAGTTCAAAATAATTTTTTTTAATCAGTTTATCAATAACTATCCTTATTTATCAAAATTTAGGATTTTTTATCAGTTAATTTTAAAATTGTATTTTTACATGTCATTAGTTACGTTCATTATTTTTTTAATATTCATTTTATTTGTTATATTTATTAATATTCATTCTGATATTTTGCACAATCTAGAATTCATTCAAATACAGATATTTTATTTGATCGATAATTTTGGGCCATAACACAAGTCCAAAAATTGAGCCCATTTAACAATTATTTCCTATATAAATTTTGGTTGGATTAAAAAATAGGGGGTAATGAATTTATTTTTTAGAATAGGGTTATTAATTTTCAGATAGATTTTACTATTCATTCTTCGGCTGCCATCACCCCGGAATCCAGTGAAGCTCCGGCAACCCAAACACCCATGGTTCTCGTCTTCCTTTCTCCTCTCCGCCTCCAGATCCTTTCCATTTTTCATTTCCCATTTTCCGGTGAAAACAGTCACCATAACTCTACCACCAGCTCACTTGACCAACATCTCACAAACGACCAGCTCTTTCACTCTTCTTTTTCTCCGACCAAACAAAATCACGTCGAAATCACTCCGGAAAAAACAAACCCGCGTTGTCCAGCTTCTCCTCGCACCCTCATCGTCTTCTCCGGCGAACTCACAATGCCGAAAAATCTAACATCAACTCCAAGCTAACGAAAAACAACCAGTAACCAGACCCATAACGCAACCACCAAGACCCCTTCGTTTTTCTCCTTTTTCCGGTGGAAAAGTCACCGGAAACAACCCCAGAACCCAACCCCAAATGGCCAGTCCCTTCCCCTCTTCCCCTTTCACGGTTTTCTTTTGTTTTTTAGGCGTTCGCACTCAATATCGGAGTTGCCACAACTCTTAACTCCGGCGAAACTCAGTGAGAAACCAACCTACAACACCTCGATCTTCCTCTGTTTCTAAGCAACTGGATCTAACAGAATCCATGTTTTCCGGCGAACTCTGGTAACCTTTATTTCATCACTGTTTAGTTCATATTTTTGCTAACTGATTTTATCATTCCCTTGTTGATTAAGTTCTTGACTTAGTTTAGGGTTATTGCGATTCTCTATTGATTTTTGTTTGATATTTGGTACCCAATTATTTACCTTTTCATATTCTATTTGATATTTGTTGTACCGTTTTCCTCTCAGTTTTGGTATTGTTCTTGTGAGCATTTATCATTTTGTTCTATTTTGATTGTTATGTTAACTACTATGGTTGTTGCTGGTTGTATTTTTATTATTATTATTATTATAATTACTGCAGGTTCTTTTAGCCATATTTATTATATATTATATATTACTATATATGTCTGGTCATTTGTTCATTCATATGTTATTTTATTTTGCCGTTAATTATGTGTGTTTCATTAATTAAATTAATTATTCGTTTTGAGCTTATTGTTATATGTCATTTTTTATGATTTGGTTGTCGGAGTGTTTTTTAGTTTTAGTTTAGCAAATTGTTACTGTTTAAGTTATAAATAGCTTGTTATTTTATTGTTAATTTTGCTTAACTTTCATCACTAGTCTTTTTTAAAATTGTATGTTCAAAATGGCCAGTGAAAAAAAAATTCATCAGTTTTCGAGGCCTCCATATTGTAAAAGATGGAAATTTAGTTTAAGTTTATATATGTTGTATGTTAAAATTGGCCGATGAAGAAATTACCGTCGATTTTCAAAGCCTCCCATGTTAATTAGACGGGTTTTTATTTTTAAGTTACTATTTGATTTATTCATATTTATTTATTACTAACACTTTTACTAAGTGTCTTTACAGGTACCCCGAAGTCGCTTTTTACCGAAACCATTCGAATAAAGTTCGAATACTATATTCATTATTATGTATATTGTTGTTGATAGACAAATATTAGGTCGTTTCTCATATTAATTGTTTAATTTACTACTTGTGTATATTGCATGTTTGTTATATTTGTATATTATTTTTACCTCCTCCGCAATTTGAAAAAATGAATTCAGTTGGGACCCACAGTTGTGGATTTCGAAGGATGCCTAACACCTTCCCTTCGAAATAACTTGAACCCCTTACCTAGAATCTTGGTTTCGTAGATATTTTTAATTGTTTTCCTAGTTTTTCCTAAAATTAGGTGGCGACTCCTTTAAAATTTGTTTATTCTTAAAATTCTTTTAAAATTGAATCAATTGATTATTTTTTGAGTCACCGCAACGTTCCTCCCTATTTGAATAGAGTAGGGATGTAAACAACTGTTTTAATATTGGATAAATTTATTGATCTATCAACTGTATACACTCCAAAAGATATAGTGGAAGACATGTTGAAAATGCATGATGTTGCGCTGACATACATGCAAGCCTGGAGAGCTAAAGAAAAGCCAATAAAATTGGTGCGTGGAGATCCGACAGAGTCATATGTTAAACTATCAAGATTTTTTTCGAACTAAATTTTGTATTTTATTTTATGAACTGAATTGGTATGAATTTTAGCAATGCAACAATTTGGTGGCCATTTGGCATGTAGTTTGTTTACAGATTGAATTCTCAGTATCCATTTGGTTTCCTTTGTGTATCCAATTGATATCCTTTTTGTGTCTAATTTGAATCTAATTGGTATCAAGTCTGTATCCAGTTAATATATTTGTTGTGTTGTAATGCTCAAATATCAAATTGTAAAATTAATTGTAACAACGGAAAAACTTCCAGGGTATCTATACATATTGGAGCAGACAAATCCTGATTCGATTTCAAAATTAGAAAGAACGGAATGTGATAACTTCTTATATGCATTTGTTGCATTAGAAGCATGTATTAGAGGTTGGGAGTATTGTAGGCCAATTGTAGTGGTTGATGGGGCAATTTTAAGAGGCTCATATGGTGGTACAATGTTGACTGCAAGCATTATGAATTCAGGAGTATTTTTTGAATCTTTTACATTTATATTCAATAATAAATATGATATAAGGTGTGTTTTCAATTTGTATGATTTTAAAAAAAATAATGCATCAGGTCACATACTTCTACTTGCTTATGCCGTAGTGGATTCTGAGAATGATGCATCGTGGACCTGGTTCTTTGAACAATTTAGGGAAGCATATGGAGAAAGGGAAAACATGTGTTTTATATCAGATTGAAACGAGAGCATATGGAAAGGAACTGCAAGAGTATATCCTGGATTGGAACATTTTGCTTGCATATGACACTTATGTTGTAATGTTTTGAAGAACTTCCATAGGAATACTGAAGATCTGAAGAAGCTTATTTTTACAATGGCAAAGGCTTATACAATACAACAATTTGAGGCGATTATGCAAAGAACAGACCAAATAGATCCAAGAATAAGAGATTATTTATATGATATCGGGTATAGCAAGTGGTCAAAAGCTTATTCAAAATGTAAGTGAACATGGACCATGACTGCAAACATAGTCGAATCTTTGAATAATGTTAACGTGATAGCAAGGAGGTTGCCAATGATTTCACTTCTTGAATTTATGAGGGTAACAGTTCAAAGATGGATTCGTAAGCACAACGAGGAGGCTGCAAAAACTAGATAAAAGCTGACAAAAAAATATGATGTTATGCTCTAGAAAAGTATTGTTTTGTCTAGCAGTATGAGGGTATGATTTTTCCTTTATTCATTATTATTTAAAGGTATTCATGTATGCAATTGGTATGATTATTGGATTAATTTAGTATAAACTGCCAACTTGCATGAACAGTACATTAATTTGATATCCATTCTATATATATAATAGAAACCTTTTTTAGTGGCTTGTTTTTTTGTAACAACATTTTAATGAGCAATATTTTTGTGTGTTAGGTAATACCATCAAAAGTTGATATGCATGTTGTTGTTGATGGACCAAAGCGGTACATAATAAACTTAAACACGAAGATGTGTAGTTGCAAAAGATTTCACTGTTTTATTTAAAAAGATATATACAAGAAAAAATGACTAAGTTTTGAAAAATCAATCAAACTTATGATTTAAGAGAAATCAACTTTCCAAAAGAACAGAGTCGCTACTTAATTTTTTAGTAAAAATCAAGAAAAAATTAAAGGGATTTTCAAAAGATTTAAACAGATAAAATTTATTGAAAAAAGAAAGGGTTCGAAGTTCAATATACATTCTGAGAGGGTGTTAGGCCCTCGGAATGCCCGCTAACTCGCGGTTGACCGACAATTTGACTAAAATGATTTTGACTGACTTTGAAATTTTAACTAAATAAAAGAACTTATTTATTTTAACTATTTTTGAAATTTTAACTAAGTAAAAGAACTTATTTTATTTTTTAACTAATTTATTTATTACTACTATTATTATCATTTTATTTTATCTTAAAGGGGAATTTTCTAAAGGGGGGAGGGCCAACTTAACTATCAACAAAACTAAAATAGAGCTAAGTAATAAATAAGTTGTATATGTAAGAAAAAATAAATATTTTAACTTTTGAATATAAAGAGAAACGACTATCTTCGAAAAATTAATTAAGCTAAAATCAATTTATATAAAGAGTTAGTCACTTAAAATAACAAATAAATAGAAGAAGAGAAAGGAGAAAATTTCCACTCGGGTTTTTGCCCAAATTCGAAAAAAAAGACTTTGCAACTAACTTTGAAGATTAATTCGAGAAAAAAGGATGTAACCAAAATAAGTCATTTAGCTTAAGTGTTTTGAAATTATTTAGAAAGAAAAGTAAACTTTTCTCAAAATGAGCAAGTAAAGAAAACTAACTAAATAAGACGAAATAAGTTATCATAATCAAATGTGGTTCATCTTTAGGGGATTAATTAAGTTAAATAACCAAATCACACAAAATGGGTTAGAGAATAAATAAATAATGGCAATAACAAGAAGATGTCCAAATTTGGGCCAAATCCATTGGACTTTAAGCCCATTTTCGCCCTCCAAGACCTGTGTATACGAAAGGTGTATATCGATGTATATAGACAGTGTTTCGATCAATTTTTGTGTATATCGGACTGTATATCGAATGTGGACAGCCCTCTTCAAATTCCCAACACCTGTATCATCGTTCCAGACCTGTATATCGTTGTTCTTTCTATGTATACACTTGTATACATCATGTATATTGCCCTCTTTTAGGCTTTTGGGGTCTGGAAATTCAGTTTCCAGCCCTTGAACTGCCTGTAACCTGTTCATCGGCTATTTTGGACTCGATAAAATATATAGAATTGAGACCATAAGGCCCAATCCACGACATGCAAGGAGAGGGAGTCCGATGGATGATATACCGTGAGTTTACGGTATTTCTAATACATTTAACTTACAAGTTGTGTGTGTCTAGGGCTTTATCGTATTGGTTTTTATGTATTTTATTATGTTTTTGCAGGAAATATGTTCAGGGGTAGAAGTTTGGAGACAACTGATCAAAGTGCAGAAAAAGAGCCTTCACGGAGCCTATCTACGGACCGTAGGTCCATTGACGATCCGTAGATGATGACCGTAGATCGGCGGCCAAGGGACGGATATCAAATCGGGAAATCGACCAAGTGTGGAACCACGGTGCCATTTGACGATCCGTAGATGGGTCTACGGACCGTACTGTCAAACCGTAGAAAGAGACTGCGAGGGTTCCAGTACCTGATTTTTGAAGATTCTAAGTGTGGAGCTACAGAGGGGATTGACGGACCGTAGATAAATCTACAGACCGTACTGTCAGTCCGTCGTTTGCTTCAGAGAGACTAATTTTTGGGAGCTAAAATATTTTCTAAGTCCTGGCTTACGGAAGGGACTTACGGACCGTAGATCCATTGACGGTCCGTAAGTCATTCTCGTGGATTGAAGACGCGTACCTGAACAGACTTTCCTTAAATTATTTCCTTTTTAAATTAGGAGTTGTTTTTCTATAAATAGGGCATGTAAACCTCGTTTTTGGGGGTTAGACATTATTATTCTAGTTTTACTTTTGACTTTGGGGATTGAATTACAATTTTTTGCAATTATTAATTTTACAAGTTCGTTTTGAAGATTTTTGGCTTCGCAACTCAAGTTGAATTTCTAGATTTATTATTCTCTTTACGTAAGTTCATGATTTCTTTATCTAAAATTATGAATTGTGTTCTTGCTAATATGAGTAACTAAATCCACAACTAGGGTTGTGGGAACCATGAGCGATTAACAAAATATGAATAGTAAATAAGCAATTCGTGAATAGTGTTTTACATGTATTGATAATTCTTTCGTTTAGAAATCTTTTTAACGGTGGACAACGTTAGAACTCGCCTTGTTGCTACTTGCCGGATCAAGGAGGTAATCAACAAGAAAAGAATTATCAACATAGATTTAGTGTGATACTATCTAATAGACTAGTGTCGATTGGTGCGAAGTAATAACCAAGCCAAACATCGATTATGATGTCTAATATGAGGTAAAAATAAGGGTTAGTAAAGTATACACACGTAGCCAGATCAAGGTGCTGGGTGAAATTCTCTAGATGTCGGATCAAGGATTTAGAGATACCTAACTTATCACTTTGCATGTAATACACTAGGAAGGGATTGTTGTTACTAGAATTATTGCGTTATAAGCTTATGGGGAACACGTAGGCCCTAGTTATTTCTCTCATCTTGATAACAACCAAAAATTGATTTTTGTCGACACGATTTCTTTACTAAATTCTTATTATTTGTTTCATACACACAAACCCCCCATTTTAATTATCTGTTTGTGGAAGTTCTTTGACTAATTGAATATAATTATCGGTTAAAGTAAAGTCTAAACCATTTTTTCTTGTGGGATCGACCCCAACCTACAAGTTGGGTTCTTTACTTGATAACGATCGCTTATACTTCGTAAGGAAGTGTAATTTGAGCGTATCAAATTTTGGCGCCGCCATTTGGGAAATTTTGGCTTTTAGATTTATTTTAACTACATTATTGAACGTTAGTCAAATATTTCCGTATTTTACTTTTTATTTTTGTTTTTGTCTCTCTCAGGATCTACCTCTAGTGTATGCCAAGTACACGGAGTCAGGGTGAACCACTTACTCCTTACAATCCAGAGCTAATTCGCACTTTACGGAGAATGAATAATCCAAGAGGTCAAATTAATCCTATCGGAGGAAATCTGGATGATGGAGAGGATTTACAACAACAGAGGGTAGGAGGTGGTGATAACCAGGCTCCAGCTGAAAATCGATTGGGAGGTGCACTGTGGGCGCAAGATCCACTAGGCCCACGGCAATATGACAACTATCGGGGCGACTTGAACATAGAAAACTCTGATGGACCCATTGTCCTACCCCCTTTACCTCCAGGGCACACATTTGTGGTGACGGGCAGTTTGATGCAGATGCTTACAACAAGAGGCTTATTCTCAGGATTGCCATCAGAGGACCCACATGCTCACCTAGCCAAGCTAAGGGTAGTTTGCAAGAGTTGTGTGGGTAGACCAGACCTAGATATGGACGTCATTGGGCTACGAGTGTTTCCTCTGTCACTCACAAGCGACGCTGCAGTATGGTTCATTGAGCTTCCTTATAACTCAATATTTACATGGGACCAATTGGCGGAGGTGCTCAAAGCAAAGTACTATTCAGTGTCAAAGAAGCTCAATCACAAAGATTGGGTCAACAATTTTGTAGCATTACCTGGAGAATTTGTGAGCAGCTCTTGGGACAGATTCACTTCATTCGTTAGAAGTGTACCAAATCACCGTATTGACGATGAGTCGCTGAAGGAGTACTTCTATCGAGGACAGGATGATAACAATAAAGCAGTCCTTGACACTATTGCTGAGGGTTCATATGGTGATTGTTCATATGCACAGATTTACGAAAAATTGGAGAGGATCTCTCGCAACAATAAAGCATGGAGCACTAGGAGAGCGAATCTTGGGAGAAACACATTTGTCGTTCATAATGCAACCGTCAACTCTGCAGATGATATTCGTGAGGAGATTGCTCAGATGAGGACAGAGTTGGGGTTGGTTCTGAAGCATGTGAGTGGAGGAGCAGAAAAGGTAAATGCTGTGAACTACTTGACAAGAACTCCACCACCAGTTGAGGAATGTTACTATGAAAAATACACTTATGCGGTGAATGATCAGACGGGGGGTTTTCCGACCAAATGCCCAAGGATCCAACACGGAAAATTGGCGCCAAGGTCAAGGGAACCAAGGTCGGAACTATGGAAATTACAACCGAGAGGGTCATTATGTTCGGGATGGGAACTTCAATCGCGACAACAACTATAACAGGAACAATTATGGCAACAGAAACGATCGGGTTGGACCCTATGTTCCCCCCTCAAAATCGGGAATGCAGTGCTAGGGAAGCTAGAGGTAATTTGGCGCGGATTGAAGATATGATGCGAGAAGATGATGAGAAGGTTCGATGCAACCGATGATGGCATTGGTCAAAAGGTTGATGCCCATGCAGTGTCAATAAAGCATCTGGAGCAGCAGATGACTCAGTTGTCTACTATAGTGAACCCATGTCAACCTGGCACCCTTCCTAGCAATACCATCTAGAATCCCAAGAATGATGGTCATTGCGTGGCAATCACTACTCGAGGAGGTAAGCAAACCATAGATCCACCTATGCCGTCTATGGTGGAGACTGAGATTAGAAAAGTAGATGATGCAGTGAAAGTTAGAGAGGAGTCTAAGACTGCGACAGAACAAGAAGTTGAGATACCTCAGAAAGTGGTCCCCATACCTCGACCACCACCACTTTTTCCACAGAGGTTAGTGAAGAATACTGAAGATGGTAAATATCGCAGGTTTATCACTATGTTGAAGCAACTTTCTATCAATGTCCCTTTGATAGAAGCATTGGAGCAAATGTCTGGGTATGCCAAGTTTATGAAAGATCGGTGACAAAGAAAAGGTCTGAGTTTTGAAGATGATGACAGTTGCAACATTGTAGTGCTATTGCTACAAGATCTGCAGTGCAGAAGAAGGAAGACCCTAGTGCTTTCACGATCCCATGTACTATAGGGTTGCTACACTTTGCTAAGGCATTGTGTGATCTTGGTGCTAGCAACAACCTCATGCCTTTGTCTATTTATAAGAAGTTGGGCCTGGGGGACCCAAAGCCAAGCGCAATGCGGTTACTAATGGCTGATCGGATTTGTGAAGAGGCCCATAGGTGTGCTCCATGATGTGTTAGTGAAAGTGGAGTCCTTCATCTTTCCAGCAAATTTTGTGATTCTTGACTGTGAGGTCGATTTTGAGGTTCCCATCATCCTTGGGAGACCATTTCTTGCTACAGGGCATGCGTTGGTTGATATGGAAAAGGGACAGATGAAGTTCAGATTGAACAATGAAGAAGCGACTTTCAATATCTGTTGGTCCATGAAGCAGAATGGTGAACTCCAAACAGTATCTGCTATCACCTACAGAGTGGAGAGTGGATCAGAAGTACAGATTGAAGAGCGACTAGGTGTTGAGGCACTCGCAGCGGTCATGATGAATTTTGATGGTGATGGTATTGAAGAATATAATGAGTTGGTGGCTGCACTTGATAAGCATGAATACCGGTCCAAACCAAAGAAGTATGAGCTAGACATGAAAAATCGCAAGTCCCCACCCACAAGACCATCTATTGAGGAGGCACCAAAATTAGAGCTTAAGGCTCTACCACCGCACTTGAGGTATGTATACTTGGGCGAAGAACATACTTTACCGGTCATCATTGCAGCAGATTTGAATTCAAGGCAAGAAGAGTGTTTGGTGACCGTATTAAAGAGGTTTAAGCGAGCTATTGGGTGGACTATTGCAGATATTATTGGGATTCCCCCTGGTATTTGCTCTCATAAAATCCAACTCATGCCAGAGCATAAGCCCAGTATTGAGCACCAAAGAAGATTAAATTCACATATACAAGAGGTAGTTAAAAAGGAGATCATAAAGTGGCTTGATGTAGGAGTCATCTATCCCATTGCAGATAGTAGTTGGGTTTGTCCTGTGCAGTGTGTGCCCAAGAAGGGAGGTATGACTGTTGTTCCAAATGAAAAGAATGAGCTTGTTCCAATGAGGCCAAGATTCTTGAATGGAGAGTTTGCATGGATTATCGGAAGTTGAATGCATGGACTAAAAAAGATCACTTTCCCATGCTATTCATGGACCAGATGTTGGATAGACTTGCAGGAAATGGTTGGTATTGTTTTCTTGATGGGTATTCTGGCTACAATCAAATTTCTATAGCTCCAGGAGACCAAGAGAAGACCACCTTCACGTGTCCATATGGGACTTTTGCTTTCAAACGGATGCCTTTTGGGTTGTGTAATGCTCCAGCAACCTTGCAGAGGTGTATGATGTCGATATTTTCATATATGGTGGAGGATGCTATTGAAGTGTTCATGGATGATTTTTCGGTTTGTAGGTGATTCCTTTGACCATTGTCTAGATAATCGGCCGAAGTGCTTAAAAGATGTGAAGGCGCAACTTGGTTTGAATTGGGAGAAGTGTCATTTTATGGTGAAAGAAGGTATAGTGTTGGGTCATCGCATTTCTGAGAAAGGTATTGAGGTTGATAGAGCTAAAGTTGAGGTAATAGAAAAGCTTCCACCACCTATCTCTGTAAAAGGTGTTAGAAGTTTTCTTGGGCATGCAGGCTTTTATAAAAGGTTCATCAAAAACTTCTCAAAAATTGCACATCCATTATGCAAATTGCTTGAGAAAGAGTGTAAGTTCTATTTTGATGATGACTGTCTTAGAGCATTTGAAGAGTTGAAGAAGAAGTTGGTTACAGCACCAATCATTATTTCACCAGATTGGGGACAACCGTTCGAGGTAATGTGCGATGCGAGTGGATTGGCGCTTGGTGTAGTATTGGGTCAAAGGCAGCCAGTAAAGCTCTAAATATGGCTCAAAAGAACTATACTATGAGCGAACAAGAGCTTCTTGCGGTGGTTTTGCATTCGAGAAATTTTGATCATACCTGCTTGGTACTAAGGTCATAGTGCATACTGACCATTCTGCATTACGGTATTTGATAGCGAAAAAGGATGCAAAACCGAGATTGATTAGATGGGTATTGCTGCTACAAGAGTTTGATTTTGTAGTAAAAGATAGAAAGGGGACCGAAAATTAAGTCGCCGACCACTTGTCAAGATTAGAGGAAGAGGTTATGCTAAAGCTTGGAGATAGGGCTGAAATCAATGATGTTTTTCCAGATGAAAAGGTATTGGCTGCTTCTCATGATTTAATTCCTTGGTTCGCCGACTTTGCTAATTATTTGGCAAGCGACATTGTGCCCCCCGATTTGTCTTTTCACCAAAGAAGAAAATTTATGCATGATGTGAAGAGATTCTTTTGGAATGAACCTTACTTGTATCGTAGATGTGCTGATAGGATTATTCGTCGATGTGTGCCTGAGGTAGAGATGTTGAGTGTACTTGAAGCATGTCATTCATCACCTGTTGGTGGGCATCATAGTGGTATTCGGACTGCACATAAGATTTTGCAATGTGGGTACTATTGGCCCACCATTCACCAAGATGCTCATGACTTCGCCAAATCGTGTGATCGTTGCCAAAGAGAAGGAGGAATTTCAAAGAGGCAAGAGCTCCCAATGAATCCTATTTTGATGATAGAGTTGTTTGATGTCTGGGGCATTGATTTTATGGGTCCATTCGTGAGTTCATATGGGATGAAATATATTCTTGTTGCGGTTGATTATGTATCGAAATGGGTAGAAGCAGTTGCACTCTCCAACAATGAAGGTAAAAGTGTCACCGCATTCTTGAAAAAGAATATTTTCTCCGATTTGGTACAGGGGCCATAATTAGCGATGGAGGTTCTCACTTACGTAATAGGTTATTCAAGGCACTACTTGAGAAATATGGTATTCGTCATAATGTAGCCACTCCTTACCATCCACAGACCAGTGGTCAAGTTGAAGTATCCAACAGAGAGATCAAACAAATATTGGCAAAGACTGTGAATGCTAATAAAACGGATTGGTCAAGGAAGCTTGATGATGCCCTATGGGCATATCGCACTGCATACAAGACCCCCATAGGTATGTCGCCTTACCAACTTGTATATGGGAAGTCTTGTCATCTTCCAGTAGAGCTAGAGCATAAGGCTATGTGGGCAATGAAGAAGCTAAATTTGGATTGGAGCGCCGCATCTAACCAAAGGATGAATGACTTGAATATGCTCAATGAATTTCGCCTACAAGCTTATGAAAGTTCAGCCTTGTACAAAGAAAAGATGAAGAGGTATCATGACCAAAGAATTGAAAAGCGAGAATTTGTGGTTGGTGATCTTGTCTTTGTTATTCAACTCTTTTTGCGCTTATTTCCAGGCAAACTCAAGTCTAAGTGGACAGGGCCATTTTTACTCACAAAAGTGCTCTCGCATGGAGCGGTTGAGCTTGAGAAAAAGGATGGTACAAGGTTCATGGTAAACGGGCAAAGGATTAAGATTTATCTGGGAAATGCTGAAACTGTGCAAGAAGTGATTGAGGCCTACAATCTTGATGAAGTCTGAGTAATCAAGACACATGCGTCGTGCCGCGACGTTAAATCAAGCGTTGCTTGGGAGGCAGCCCAAGATGTACAATCTAGCCAATGATAGGGTTAAATTTTCTAATTAGTAGTTTAGTTTGCTCTGTTTACTTGCATTTTTGTATTAATTTAGTTCTTAGTGTTGGCTAGAATTAGTATAGGGTCCGTGTCTAAAAAGTGTCAAGAAAATGTACAAAAAGAATAGCTTAGTGGGTGCTACATGTGCAGGTACACCACCTGATGCATCTGTAGAAATTGTTCTGGTGCAGAGGTCTACGGAGACTATCGACGGTCCGTCGATTGATCCACGGACCGTCAATGGTGTCTGTAGATCCAAGGTAAGTCCCTACATTTTTCCAACTGTAGAAGTGATTTACGGTCCTAATCTACGGACCGTAGATAGACTCACGGACCATAGACGGGGTCTCGTGAGTCCAAACCCTAGGACTATCTGACCCGACCCGGACCCCCTATTTAAATAACCCCTTATTTAAAACTCATTCCCCATTCCCTCCATTTACCCATAACCGTTTCCCTCACCCTTTTCAACTCCCTAATCAACTCCATAACCACCACACATCACTCTCCCTTCCTTATATTACCAAACTACCTTCAATTTTGTTTACCCCTCATCCCATATTTCACTCTCTACTGTCCAGTGTTGGGTTGATAGCGCTAGAGGTGTTTAAATTGTCGTGCTAAGACGTGTCATCACACAATCCCCCACTCCTCGTTGCTTGCAAGGTAATGAATTTGACCCTCACTTTGAATTTCGATTCATAGCATGCATATAGTAAGTCGGGAATTGGGTCTTAACTAGGGTTATTGTTTAATGTAATTACATGATTAATTTACAAGTTATAATACCCTAGGAATGATAGATAGTGATTGTGTAGTTTGATTGTATGCGATTGTAAGCCTTTATGTAAGTTTCGACTTAGGGTTCCAGGATTTCTCTAAATTATGTGTTAAAATAACCAATCGGAATCGTAAGAATGAAGAACTAGCATAATTGAGTGTTGAAATACATGATGAGGCTTGATTCATGTTGAAATTTAGGACCTTAGATGCCTAATTAGCAAGATAGGGTAAAATTTGGGCACAAATGGCATCCACGATACCCCGTCTACGGACCGTAGATCCATCTACGGACCGTAGATGAGGTTCGTCATTGGATGCATACACGAAAATTTAACCAAGTGTCAAACCACGGAAGTGGAATACGGTCCGTAGATTGATCTACGGATCGTTCTGCACATCCGTGGTTTTCATCTGCAACTATATTTATGGTCCCCTGATCCACGGTAGAGTTCCACGGATCGTAGATCAGTCTACGGACCGTAGGTACCCTCCGTGGATGACCACAGTGGCCTATTTCTGCAATTTTTTTCTGGACTTTGTTATTGTTTGTTTATCGTTTTACTTTTTCGTATTATAGTTTTGGTTAGTTTTGGACACTAAAATCATTCCCGCAGGTACAATGGCACCCAAGAAGATGGTCACCTATTCAAAAAGGGGCAAGTCCAAATCTGTTGCCCCTAGTTTCCGATTGATTGATGAGGACACAGACACCGAGCAACGATCCGGCATACGTGCCTCTCAACACTAGGACTTCTCGCGCCGAGGCACACCCGGAAGGTGATTCCCGACGTAGTCACTTGTCTCCAGATGAGGAGCACACACGATCGGGTCACCAAGGGGCGCTCCCGGTTTAGAGGAGTGCATCGGGATCGGGATCGACCATGCTTCGGGCTCCCGGTCGGCCCATTCTTCTGTCCGAGGCACGCCGGGCTACGGGGTCCCATGCTAAATCTTCCACCGGTCGGGGGACAAGGATCAACGACCTCATCGACGAGGCTACTAGTTCGAGTCCATACCCGTACCCCGAATGATGTTCCCACTCGTGGCCGCGAGCAAAATAGGTGGTGTGTCGACGGCCAATGGCAAATATACGAGGATGCTAAGATGGTAAATGACAAACGAGAAAATGGCCCGATCACGATCACGAAGAGCGGAGAGTTCTCACGAGGAGCTTGCACACGGTTCCGGACATTCACCGGTTGTTCAATCTTCACAAGTGTGACTGGATGGCTCGAGAACCAGGGACGTACAGTGAAGAGATTGTGCGGGAGTTCTACGCTTCTTATGCAGCCACTCTCCGAGGCTCCATTTCTAAGAGGTCAAAGCCCTTAACTCAGGACCCACTGACTTCCACATTGGTCTGAGGGTGCCAAGTAGACATATCCCCTGCCACCATCCGACGGTTTCTCTATGGTCCCCTTTGCGGGTCACTCTTAGTCCCCCGATCAGCGAGTTTGACTACGAGATGGAATATTGTGCGGAGTGGTGCCTTCCGAGGAATTAGCGGTGAGAGGTGTGATACACTTTGGTTGGCTAAGTACATTCTTTGCTGCGGATGGTGACGTGCGGGCGGGTTCTTGCTCACGTTTGGGCATCGGGAAGGCGACATTGACTTTTTGTGACCAAGTTCTTCCGGTTTGCGGTGCGTAACAGGATGGCACCGACTAAAGCGGATAATCAAGTCACGTGGGACAGAGCAGTCATGGTAGCGGCATTGGTAGCGGGAGTAGAGATCGACTTTGCCCGCATGCTGCTGGCAGAGATCCACGAGAGGACATTCAGGACCTCCATGACTTACCCCTTTCCTTGCCTTATTTTTCAGTTGTGCAAGGACTCTAGAGTGCCGATCTGGCATTGTGACAGACTAGTCCACCCTACAGGCGCATTGGATATTGGACTCATTCGAGATGAGGCGTATGTAGACACCTCGCAGAGAGCCTCGGAGGTTGAGGTACCTCTTTTGGGTACCGATCCGCATTTCTGATGGGCGAGCACGGGCGATGACTTCACCCCCGTCACACCGATAATGTCCAGGGATCCTCTTCTCGGGCGGCTAGCATGGGCCCCAGCTCTTCCGGTCCCACACCGCCGGTTGGCGGCTATTGTTGTTCCCTTTGGCCGAGTTCGAAATTAGAGGCGCGAGATGGCCACACTACTACACCACATCCGCCCTGGATGCAAAAGTCGATCGCCGAGTCGAGGCTAGAGTGGAGCGCAAGATGGAGGATATGATGGACCGAAGGTCCAGCTGTCAACAATCGCCTAGACGCCTTCGGCTGAGAGTCCTCGGCGACCGGCCCGACCATTGACCTATCGCTGCGGGCGAGCATAGCTAGCCTCCGATCGACGTTGAGGCCATTCTTGTTGCACTCTTTGTTGAGCCCCGGAGTTGCCCCCACCGCACCGGGCCGATGATACGGTGCTAGATGCTCTTTTCGGTGGGACCGCCGAGGAGGACTTGCACTTACACACAAAGCCGAGGCAAGCGGCACCGTCTCGCGGCAATGAGGAGGAGAAAGCCCTCAAAAGACCGGCGCGAGCGGGAGAAGGAGGCTAAGAGGGCGTCGATAGTCGATGAGGAGTTTCGCCAACGAGAGGAGCGTGAGAGAATAGCGGGGCGTCGAGCTCGCCCCGATTGCGCCCCACCTATTTCTAGACGCTGAGAGGTGAAAGAGAGCACTGCGAGGGTGCTACGACCGATGATGTGGGAACTGCGAGGGTGCACCTGCGATGTTCCCGGCGGGTTCGGGCAACCCAGGACCCTCTCGGCTTGTTAGGGATTCGCCGGCGCTTTGCGCCACGGGTTTGCTTTTACCCAATCCATTTTCTTTTACTATTTCTATATGCGTTGGGGACAAGCTTGCATCTATTTTTGTTGGGGGTGGGGAAAATGGATTATGAGTGATAGGGTGAAATCTCGAATAACCCAACTCATGAATCCTCCTTTGGGGTTTTTCTTGCTGTCTTCTTTTTCCCCAAAAATTTGTTTAATTTCTATTGAAGTAGGCATGTCTTAGGATTGTATGTGTAGAAGTATGATACATAATGAAGCATGATGGCTTATAAAAAATGATACCCGTCGAAATTTTAGGATGTATGCTAGATGTTTTAGGCTATGATTAGTTGATTGTGCTGATTAAGAGTATGACATAATAAATCAACTTGATGGTATGACTTAATTGAGACTTGAGCTAAGTAAGCTAATAATCGATAATGAAACTATGTGCCAAGAGTGGGTGAGAATTGTTGTGTTCAACCGGTTTTGTGCAAAGCTAGAACTTGCTAGGTTAATCCTGCTAAGACAACTCAATCTAGAGGATAGGAAGTGATCATAGGCCATTGTTCTGAAAAGTCAGTAAATTGCCTAGAAGGAGTCAACCAAATGAAATAACTCTTCCCTTTGATCCAGTTTTGAGCCTAAAATAAACCATTTCTTTCTAAAACCCCAAACTCACCTTCCCAAAAGCTAATACGTTGGCCTTGGTCCCTCCTTGGACATGTGCACTTCGACTTAGGCCAAAAGCCTAAGTTGAGGGTGGCTAATGTAACAGTAACTTCAAATTTTGGCCCTGACCCCACATCGGGTATTGTGCACCTCAACTAATGAAAAATCTATAAGTTGAGGGTGGTTATGAAAAGAAGAGGGCGAGAAAAATGGGTATGAAAAGAGTGAGGTGAAGAAGAAAGAAAACG
The DNA here is from genome assembly GCA_029007595.1 of Solanum commersonii. Lineage (NCBI taxonomy): Eukaryota > Viridiplantae > Streptophyta > Magnoliopsida > Solanales > Solanaceae > Solanum > Solanum commersonii. Next base: position 2,850,636 of record JAJTWQ010000069.1, read on the forward strand.
TGTGGAAAGGATGTGGTTGGTTGAAAGCTAAAAAAAAAAAAAAAAAAAAAAGAAGAGAAAAGAAAACAAAGATGAATGAGAAGAAAATAAAGTGTTACAAATTCCGAACTCACATCTTTGGTTGAAGAAAACAGCGAAAGAAGGTAAAAACTGTATGATGCCAGAAAAAGGGCAAAAAGAGGTTAAAAGCCAAAGTGTAATGTCAAGGAGGGTAGAAAGTCACTAATCAGTACCCAAATATACCACACCTGACCCTGAGCCTACGTTACAAGTCAATAAAGTCCTATAGTGATCCTAGAATCTAGTTTGGAGAGTCTAAGCAGTGAAAATAAGGGCAAGCTTATGGCATAAAACACTAACTGTATTTGAAATTACTTCTGAGCATGAGTGTTGAATAAATCCTTACACCATAGATAACATTCAATTTTTTTTTGTGAAAGGAAGGATTTTGTTTGAAGTAAGGGCACAAGTTACATTGTCGGAAAGTTGGTGTCTTGGCGATAGTGAAAAGGTGCAAGTTGTGTGTTAGTTGGTCGATCTGTGTCATGGTTTAATCTGCATTAATTAGCTTGTCGAGTCTAAAATAACGATGTTGCATCTAAAAAGTAAGGGGGGGTAGAGAGCCATGTGATTGCTTGGGTTTGAAATGCTTGCTTTTACACAAGAGTCGTTTAGAGTTGTACTGCATCGCTTGAGGACAAACAACAAATTTAAGTTGAGGGTGTTGATATACCGTGAGTTTACGGTATTTTTAATACATTTAACTTACAAGTTATGTGTCTAGGGCTTTATCGTATTGGTTTTTATGTATTTTATTATGTTTTTGCAGGAAATATGTTCAGGCGTAGAAGTATGGAGACAACTGATCAAAGTGCAGAAAAAGAGCCTTCACGGAGCCTATCTACGGACCGTAGGTCCATTGACGGTCCGTAGATGATAACCGTAGATCAGCAGCCAAGGGACGGATATCAAATCAGGGATATCTGACCAAGTGTGGAACCACTGTGCCATTCGACGGTCCGTAGATGGGTCTACGGACCGTACTGTCAAACCGTAGAAAGAGACTGCGAGGGTTCCAGTACCTGATTTTTGAAGATTCTAAGTGTGGAGCTACAGAGGGGATTGACGGACCGTAGATAAATCTACGGACCGTACTGTCAGTCCGTCGTTTGCTTCAGAGAGGCTAATTTTTGGGAGCTAAAATATTTTCTAAGTCCTGGCTTACGAAAGGGACTTACGGACCGTAGATCCATTGATGGTTCGTAAGTCAGTCTCGTGGATTGAAAACGCGTACCTGAACAGACTTTCCTTAAATTGTTTCCTTTTTAAATTAGGAGTTATTTTTCTATAAATAGGGCATGTAAACCTCGTTTTTGGGGGTTAGACATTATTATTCTAGTTTTACTTTTGACTTTGGGGATTGAATTACAATTTTTTGCAATTATTAATCTTACAAGTTCGTTTTGAAGATTTTTGGCTTCGCAACTCAAGTTGAATTTCTGGATTTATTATTCTCTTTACGTAAGTTCATGATTTCTTTATCTAAAATTATGAATTGTGTTCTTGCTAATATGAGTAACTAAATCCACAACTAGGGTTGTGGGAACCATGAGCGATTAACAAAATATGAATAGTAAATAAGCAATTTGTGAATAGTGTTTTGCATGTATTGATAATTCTTTCGTTTAGAAATCTTTTTAACGGTGGCCAACGTTAGAATTCGCCTTGTTGCTACTTGCCGGATCAAGGAGGTAATCAACAAGAAAAGAATTATCAACATAGATTTAGTGTGATACTATCTAATAGACTAGTGTCGATTGGTGCGAAGTAATAACTAAGCCAAACATCGATTATGATGTCTAATATGAGGTAAAGGTAAGGGTTAGTAAAGTATACACACGTAGCCGGATCAAGATGCGGGGTGAAATTCTCTAGATGCCGGATCAAGGATTTAGAGATACCTAACTTATCACTTTGCATGTAATACACTAGGAAAGGATTGCTGTTACTAGGATTATTGCGTTATGAGCTTATGGGAACACGTAGGCCCTAGTTATTTCTCTCATCTTGATAACAACCAAAAAAATTGATTTTTGTCGATTACGATTTCTTTACTAAATTCTTATTATTTGTTTCATACACACAAACCCCCCTTTTAATTATCATTTTCTGGAAGTTCTTTGACTAATTGAATATAATTGTCGGTTAAAGTAAAGTCTAAACCATTTTTCCTTGTGGGATCGACCCCAACCTACAAGTTGGGTTCTTTACTTGATAACGATCGCTTATATTTCTGTAAGGAAGTGTAATTTGAGCGTATCAAATTTATTCCAACGGCATTCACATGTAACATTAACGAGACAAAATAAAAGAAAATAAGTAACAGATCATTGCCATAACGGAAAGCGTTAAGTAAAAAAAATAAAATAAAAAATGCACTATTGTTCAGATATCAAATATTTTTAAAAGGCAACAATAACCCAAGCATGATTTAGATCTTGAGATAAAACAATTTCAATGTACAATGGAAAATCATTATTCACAAAGAAAACTTGACAGTAGGCAGTAACATAATGAGATCAACACTAACCCAAATTCAAAAATCCAAAAATAATAATTTATTATTAATCCAACTAAGATCACTAGAGGAAAAGTAACCAAGCTACTGACCAAACATTGTCCAAACTTAGACGGATGCCTTTGAACAAAATGAACTCGCACACATGTTGGGAATATAGACATATAACAAAAGGTACTGACAGAGAAAATTAGGACTAATGCAGCAGGTTGACATTGTCTATCATAATAACTTACGACGTGACCGATAATAGCAAATGGGTTCGACAAATAGGAGCACCACATATGAGTTTCCAAATTCTAACTTAGACGATCAATTCGCATAGAAAATCATGATTCAAAGTAAATATTACGATTTAAATCTAACTCTAAGTATACAACAAATGGCAAAACCCAAATGAGAGGGATTTTTAGGGAGGAAAAATTACTACGACAGACACTTTACAACAGAGATGACACGGATCAGATTTTGAAGATAAAGTGGATGAAATCAGACCCCTATTTAAGCAAACGGGCAACCATATTCTTTAAGTTAAGGATGTGTCCTATCTCAACCTATTCAAACATTAGTCTAGAAATAATGAGTTAAAGAGTTTAGAGTGCATAAGGCTTAAGTGTTCCCAAACAACGACATGGCATATGGAACTCCAAAATACAACACTTTGAGGGATAAAAGATGAACAATAGAAGTCAAACTTTGCAGAGAAAAGCTGGAAACAGGGAACATGCACCTTGGAGAAAGAAAAATGAAGTGTTCACTTCGAAATAAAACCCGACAAAAAAAACCAATCAAGTAGATAACCAAAACGAGTAGTGATGAGCACAATCCAAGAACTCAAAACAGTAACGGATACGACATACAACTTGAAAATTTCAAGAAAAAGCAGCAGCAAGCACCAAAAACTAAGTAAATAAAGAGTTAAGAGTCGTATACTTTTGATGAGCAGCGAATCGGGACAGGAACAAACTGATTACAAAGGAGCTTCCACCACTACGCGAGGTTTCGACGAAATTTGATTGTACAGAACGCAGCAAACGGGAGCAAAAACTGAACCAAAATGATTTCAAGAAGTTTTCGCTTGAGTGTATTCCTTCCTCTTTAAACACTAGCTATTTTTCCAATATTTTCTCTAACATGAATTTTCCAATTAAAGAATCTCCTCTCCAAAAAAAAATCCCTCCTCTGATGAATGGAGATGAGGATATTTAAAGGCGAAATTCGGGTCCCAAAAATGGGGGGAAATCGATAGAATTTCCATTTAAAGATCCATTTGAATTTCAAATTTTCAAAAGAAATCTTTCACAATTCCGGAGAGACAACTTTTTCTGAGAAATTTTCCCCTTTTCGGAAGAGGAAAGGGGAGATGGATGCCTTGGATCGATTCTAACGTCCTTGGGTGCAATGTGGCCTTATCGCATGCTGGTGAGGACGATTCCGCGCGCCTGGTTGCCTGAATCGCACTGCTGGAACAGTGTTGGGTTATTTCGTGTGGAGAAAGGAGAAAAAGAAAACGCAGGGGTATAGGGGTGGGGTCACATTGTTGTTGTACGTGTATTGTTGTTATTGTTATTATTATTTTATATATATATATATATTGTTGTATGTTGTAATGTATGGAAATGGGTTAGATTTTTTTATTTTATTTTTTGGCAGAGAAAACAATTGGGCTGGTTTAGGCTTTTGGCAAGTTTAATTGAAAATACGGAATGGGAAATGGGTTTGGGCTGAATTGGGTCATTTCAAATGGCCCAAAAATTGGTCTTTTAATGGATGGAATAAATTGGTTAGATTTTGAATTGAGGATTTGGCCCATGGATTAAAATATAGCCAAACAAATTTAGAATGTAATCAAATTGAGTTTGATTAGCCAATTCGGCTAAAATTTAAATAAAATGAATTAACATTAATTAATTAACAAGCTTCTTAATTTTAACGAAAACAAAATAATTAACTCTAATATAAACTAAATAACTCAAAGTTAAAACCATAATTTAAACTAAACTAATTTAATAAAATACTTACTAGAATTAAAATCTTTTTGAGATGATTTTTGAATATTCATAAAATATAATAAATATATTCAAAATTTTATAGACATAAATTAACTTTTAAAAAAAACTATAAAAATTACAAAATTACTTAAAATGACTTGGAAAATATTTTAAATTTTATAAAGTTAATTATTTCAAATCGTTTCGAAATTTAAGAAGCTCGATGATTAATCTATATTGTGGAGGTCCAAAATTGGGTGTCAACATTCACAATGATGAGATACCATGCGGGCATGGAATGACAGTTCTTAGATATAAAAGACTTCATGAAACAGATTACTGCTCTCCTTTTTATAGCCCGAAGAATTTTCAAGATGCATATGCAATCCCTGTTGAACCTCTCCTATGCGAGAGTACATAGGATATACCAAGTTATGTTTCAGAGCCTAAATTGATACCGCCTAGTCCAAAGAGAACGGTAGGAAGACCGCAACTTGAACGCTGGAAGGGGTTTGCTGATGTAAAATTCAAAAGGTTTAAAGTTAAAAGTTACTTGCAGTAGATGTTGTCAAGTTGGCCACAACAGGACGACATGTTCAAATTATCCTGTGCAAAAAAGATGATTGTTTATTTGTTTAGACTACATAAAAATTTTATTTTATTTTGTCTTTTATACTCGTGTTTTGTTTTGATATGAAACATAATTAGTGTGAAATGCATTATAATTAAGTGTGTAATAGATTGTTCATTTTTTATACGCGATTCATTTATTAATCATACAAATTGCATACTGTTGGAAATAAAATTTATTCCAGTTTAATATATAATATATTGTTAATATTAGTGATAATTATACAAGGTAATTATGGTATGCATTTGGTATCCTGAGTAATTATGTAAGTTATCATGAATATTAATTTGATTTCCAACTGGTGTCCTACTATAAAAAAAATTAAAACAAGATGTAATTGATGTTGGTGCAAAAATTAATGATCGATGTTTTAGATCGTCAGATTAATTTCTCCTAGTATTTATACAAAGTGTATACCAATTTTATACATCTTTAAAGTACTTACCACATGCTTGTTATGAGAATATAATTTTTAATTAGTAATAATTTGGTATCCATAAGGTGGACAACTTGAATAAATACAAAACAAGAGGTAATTGAGGCTGTGACAAAATGCAATGATCACTATTTCACACATGTTGGATACCAACTTGATTCATTTTATTTTGTTTTTGTTTTTTAGAATATGAAGTAAACAAAATCAATCATGAATGACTTTGGATGCAATGAGTGTACAATTTAGATACCAAATATAAGACAAAGTTGGTTCATGAACTCTAAATTGGTATTCTTTTTTTAATCTAGTTAGTAATACATATTAATATCATTAAGTCTAAATGTTGAATCCAATTTGTATGCAGTTTGTATTTAGCTGTCATCCCAAAAAATGTTATATTCAATGTGTAATATATCTCCCAAATAGTGAATCCAAATAGTATGAAGTTTGTATATTACTAGTATCCTGAAATTATTATAGTCAATCAGTAATTCATATGTAGATGGTATCTGACTAGAAGAAAACATATGATATTATATATCATCAAATACTTAAACACAAAAAAAATTGTCCAAAAATTAAAAAAATAACATGTAATTCTAAAAAAGTAGAAGGTGCAATCAACTATCTCAAATTTCTTGTATGTGGTCTTGGTATAGGATAATTGGTGGTATCTGAAACATGTTCTTTTGTTATGCGAGGCCCACCAAATTTGCTAGCAATCGTACCAGTAACTTCACTCTCACTGATCGCGCCATCCTCATTATGTGTTTTTCCATAATGCCATATGATTGTGGCATACCTTTGACGATAGTGTTTTACATCGATATCAACAGATATACATATCAAAAACACCATTACTGATGCATTCAGCAAATAGACACATGTACAAACCATAATCACTGGAAAAAATTTGAAAGAAAAAACATTTTAAGAAATAAACTAAGTTAACTTTTCTAATGAAATCAGTAAAGTATAGAAATACATACTTGGGACTATCTTCTTGTTGAGGAACATACATCATATGTTTGATATCAAGTGGGTCGGATTGAGACTTGTGTACATATTTAGTGAGTTTATTGACATACAGATCAAGCCTTTTACCATAAAATATCGTGCTCGTCAAAAATAGTGATATCATTGTTGCAAGTTTACCAACAACTTCATTGACTTTCTTAGTGTGAACAGATCCTCCCCTTATCGAATCATATACATGTAGACATCTAAGCTTGATCCGGAAGATAACCAAGAACCAATGAAATTTCTCACTAATATTGGCAGGAATAATGACATCGTCAACATTGTCCCAAGAAATGTTGGCAAGCAGTTTGAAGCCTCTAATGCACTGTCCAACATCGTGGTCGGGAGAAATTGATCTTATGTCGCAATTTGAATCTCTCCAATGTTTCTCAATGTTATCAACCCACGTCATAAACCAACAATCAACCGTATTGTATGATAGTGGTATTGGAGAGTACTTTGCCTTCTTTCGCAGATAATACATAATGGTATTAACATGTTGTTACCAAATAAAAAGCCATTAAAAATATTTCAATATATACAGAATGCATATCAATTTGATTATAGCAACTTGTTTAATGCACTGTTCATGAAAGTTTGTTTTATTACCAAATTCATTCAACAGTCATACCAATTGCATACATGAACATTGTTGGATATAGAATTCATAATAGTTTAATATATACTGTATTTTATACCAATGTTAGTAAAAAATAATTCAATATGGATAATGATGGCTACTGTATAAGACCATTATATAAAATGCATATTAATTTCATAACAAATTTTAAATAAAAACTTCAAATATAATTACAAAAATCTGGAATAGGAGTTGTAAATTAGCTATTTAAAAAAGTTGATAGATATGACTTACCCCGTCTTCACAAGGCTTGCGATATTTAACCATTATGTTGGAAAAATTCTTTTTTGAAACTTTGACAACACCAAAGTCCATTTGAGGTTCAAAATTATCTTTGATCTTTGAATAAGCAGATTTCCTGTAAAAATTAAAAGTATATAAAACACATTGTATACGCATTGATTGGATAGTATTTAAAGAAAAAAATTAGCTTTATTTACACATATACCTGCCACGCCTAGATGAAACATCTTTGAAAACCCATTTGTTAAACTCATCAATCAACTCAGCTTCAACCTCAAATACATTGTGCCTTTCAAAGGGATATTTGATACGAAAGAAAATAAGAACTCTTCTTAAATTGCTTTCGCCTTTCGACAATCGAATATACGGAGATGTGTTATACTTTTTGGGGTTTTTATTTCTTGGTTGTACATCTGGAGTTGTATTAGCATTGAAAATTGGATCAAGTTCAATAATTTGTTTCATAGTCAAATCCTGATAATCACCCAATGTTTGTGGTTTTGAAGTTGATGATCCAGGTATATCAGCATTAAAAACACCACCAACTGTTTGGTCAATTGAATTCTGCGCTTCACCTATATATTCAAAAAGGAAAATTTAATGTTATAAAAATATTGTAAAGTGAATACACATATTATATTAGGATTGATTCTCATAGCATCAGTGTTTGAAATATCAATGTATTCCCTCAATAAAACTGAAGGTTGATCTATTGGAGCTTTTTCAGATTCTTCAACATGTTGATGGGAATCATCCTAACGTATGAAGTAATATAAAATCCATTCATACAATCACGCAAAAAAATGTCTCATACAAATTTACTACAAGATTAATACAAATTTAAAATCAACATCAATAACCTGTCATTGATATTGCCTTTCACAAATTTACTACTAAATTAATACCAAAATTAAACCAACAAAAAATATTTTCCAATACCAAATCATACATGTAACATCTCGCAACTAGAAAGAACTAGAACGAAGTTTAAAAACTGGAAATAGTTATTTTTGGAAAGTATAAGGAAATTTAGAAAATTGCAAGTTAAAATTGAGTTTTTGGTCAACTTCAATCGGCCATAACTCCTAGCTCAGGATTAGTTAAGTGTAGTTCCAGATATGGTTGGAAATCTCTTGGGACGATATTTCCAACGCCGCCAAGTTTGTGAGATTCCGAGTTCGTATGAGTAAGTTATCTCCTTTGGAAGTTGGGTTGTTGGATTAAGAACATGTCCAATTCGGAATTTTAAGGGATATCTTAGTCTTTTCATTTGCCCTATTATTTAATTCATTTTTAGGAGTTTAATATGGGTCAAATTAGATGTTAGCCAATTTTAGAATTTGGGATTTCACACTAGGGATAAGGAGAAAGGAGAAGACAAAAGAAGAAGGAGAAAAGGGCAAATTCATCAAGATCAATCAAGGAAGTTGGTGTTTCGCCAAGGATTTGCTTCTATCAGGTATGTGAGGCTCTTATAACGTTGGGACCATTCTCCCACGTGCCAAACATATTTATTTCAGTTTGGGTTTTTCCTAAAAGCATATGAATATTGATGATCTTGATACCTATTCTTGAATTTATATATTGTTCTTGAATTTGACTGAGTTAGGAAGTTTTTGAGTTTGTTACGTCGCATTATAGGGTCGTTTTGAGTTAGGTTCTTAGGTAAATTTATTGGGTATCTCTATTGTAACACCCCATATCCGAAAATAGACCAGATTGCAGATTTATGGTGTTGCAGGTGGCACTCACGGACAACGTCCACAGACCGTAGATGGAATCACGGTCCGTCCTGCAGGTCCGTGGTTCGTGACAGAAAACTTCCCCAGAACTTAGTCAGAAAATTTGGCTAAGTGTTGACCCACGACCGAACTTACAGTCCGTAGGTTAGGTCACGGACCGTAGTTCGTGTCCGTGGATCAATGCCCCAAAAGCTCAACTTCAGTCCCAATTGACGGTTGACCAGCACGGACCGTCAATCGATCCACGGTTCTTAGGTCTGACCGTAGATAAGGATCAGCAGCCAGTTAGCTGAAAATTATGATTGGGTCAACTTCAGATGGTCATAACTTTTAGCACAAAAAGAATTGTATGTCTCATTACCTATGATATGATAGATAATTGAATTATCTTCCAACGCCATCGAGTTTGCTAAATCTGACCTTAAGCAGGCTTGACTTACGGACACAATCTACGGATCGTAGATTGACCTACGGCCCGTAGGTCCAATCTGTAGGTCACTCCGATAGCAGTTAAATCAGGGGTCTTTTGGTCTTTTCCTATTTTGTTTAACCTCTTAGATACGTCGTTTAAACCCTAAATCACGAGGGTTTAGTCAGTTTAAGCCTGAAAACATAACTAGAACTTACCTTAGTTAAAATCATTAATCAAACTTAGAAAATTAGAATCAAGAAAGGAGAAAAAAGGTCAAGAACCCTAGTTCAAGAGCGCAGCAAGGTTCTATCAATTCCAGCCTCGAAATCGAAAGATTTCTCCGTGGAATTCATCACCAGGTATGTGGGATTTCACTAGTGGGTTCCTTTCGCCCATTAGGTTCCTAGAATTCAGTCAGATTCTTGATTCCATGATTATGAACACACCTAGGGTTTCTAGAATTACGCGAGATCATTATGAATTAGTTATTTAACTGTTCCAAATCAGATTATCATGTTATTGCTCAGTTTATCGCATAAATTTCAAAACCCTAGCTATGTATTTCTTTAGTTCTTGAATTACACATGCTAGGTCAGATATTTTAGTATTCAGTTTTACATGCCTCAGTTTATGAATGCATCATTATCAGATTAATTGTTGCATTCTCAGTTTGCATGTTCAGTTTCGAGCTATTTAGTATTTACAAAAATTCAGTCATAACCAGTTAACCACTTAATTCATTAGGAGTAGCATAATACCGAGTTAGACTAAGGTTCAGCGTACCCATATAGTCCCAGAACTACGAGCCACATAGGTGTAAGTCCCCTCTGTGGGCAACATCAGTTTAGTGATCACGCCAGCATGCATCTATATCTCTGGCAGGGTATATTGGGTCCTCTCAATAGGGCATATACATTGGACTCCACATTTAGCTCATGTGGTTTTATGTCGGTTATTAGTAGCTCCCACAGTTCAGTCAGACTCTATTGCATTGACCATTTTTCAGTACAGTCAATATTCAGTCTCAGCATGTTATAAATTTGGTCATTGCATCAATTAGATCAGTATTCAGTATTTTCAGTATCTATATCATGTTCAGATTATATCATTGCTTTATTGCTTTGTTTAGTTATATGTTATTTTAGCATTACTATATCCTTCATGCTCAGTACCTTTCAAGTACTGACGCATACATACGCTACATCATCTCGTGATGTAGATTCAGGTTCTCAGCATCCAGATCACGCTTAGATCGGTTCCCGATCTTCAGTCCAGCAACATCAGTGGTGAGTCCTCATTCTTCGAGGACCAGTGACATGTTTACCTTTATCGCTTTTAGTTTTTAGTTTCAGTTTTGCTGGATCTAGTTGGGGAATGTCCCAACGTTTCTAGTCAGTTTAGAGGCTTATTTCAGACATAGTTAGATTCAGCTTAGTATTTAGTTAATAACTTCTTTGTATTAAACTCATCAGTTTTCATATATCTCAGTTATAGTATATAGGTATTCCCCATCTCTTCAGTTAATTTATGATTTAGCTTCCGCATCAGTTTATTATATTTAGTATACTCATGATCATGCCAACAGGGTTAGCTTGGGATCACTTGTGGTCCTAGGTCCCGTGTCCACGTCTCGGGGGTAGCTCGAGGCATGACAGGTATCTAAAAGTAATCTGAAAAAGAATCGAGTTTGGGTGATTTGGGGTTGAAAAACGAAGAAGAAATTTTGTCGAATGAAATTAAGGGGTGGCCGCGCGTCGCGCTCCTAGTGCCCATATTTGAACATTTCAGCTTCACGTAGCGGAGCTGACACGAGGTGTTCTGCCTCAAAAGATGTTTTGGAACCAAAATTTAATTATGCCTCCGCGTCGTGGACTCACCTTCAAATATTGATTTTCGGACTTTTCTTATGTTTAACTATCTAGAATCATTCCTAAACATCATGAGATCTTTCCAATCACAAATATTAATCCTTGAATCCATAATTCAATTCAAGGATCAGTTAAGAGTCAAGTCAAGAGCAGTTAAGATCAAAGTTTAGAGAAGTCAAGAGTCAAGTTCATATAAGTTCTTAAAGTTTTCCAAGAGTGTTTCACAAATGTGTTAACTTTGTTTTAAGACTTAAGTTTTGAGTTCAGTAAAGAGGGTAAAGTTGAAGATCTTTTCTTCAAATAAGTTATAGGGACTATGTATTTCCCAAAGAGATTTTAAAATGTTTTCACATTTTAATAAGAGCGAAAACTAAGATTTCCAAAGAGCCTTCGGGCTAGTTTTCAGAAAAGAGTAATAGCTTTCTAAATTAAGCAAGCAGGGAAACTGAGATTTTCAAGATAGCCTTTGAGCTAAGTTTTTGAGCATTAATCTCAAATCAGAGAAGAAGTATGTTTTAAAACATAAAGATCTAGTATATTTTTGGGAGTAGTATTGAGCACCGAATTGGGAACGAGCATGAGTTCAGATAACTCATGTCACCATAGAACCATATAGCCACCATGGGTAGAAAAAGGTCATACTTTTTAGATGAATCATTTTCACAATAGACTAGTGGATCTATTAGGCAGTTCAGGTCCTATACCTTTGGCCGGGTATAGAATGCGGTGGCAGCGTGAAGTAGATCGTTATATCATCATTATAGCTCTTATGTAATGGTTGTCGATTAGAGAAACTCCCAAATAAGTTATTATATTTTTATATACATCAGTTTATTGTATTTTTAGATACTTCTCAGAGTTATATGTATCTTTGCATACACACAGAGTTGACATCATGGTTTTAAACAGTTGTTCTTTATATTGCCCTTGTTTTAACCTGCTTTATATTGAAATGAGTTCAGTTAAGTATTCATGAGTTGAGAAGAGCCAAGGTAAGTGTTTCTTTCAGATTCCTTTTCAAGTCTATGTTGTTTTAGCATTCCAACTCGCATGCTCATACATTCAATGTATTGATGTCAGTTGGCCTGCATCGTCTTATGATGTAGACACAGGTAACTACGATCGACATTCTGAATCATCGTTGATCCAGTGAGCAGTTCAGAGTCTGTTGGTGAGCCTCCTTATTTTCTGGAGGGTCCATTTCATTACTTTCTAGTTTAGTTTATTAGGATGTTGTGGGGTATGTCCCAACATCCATCTCAGTTGTAATTAGACACTTCATAGACAATTAGTAGTTCAGTAGTCTTTGCATTATCATTCTTATGTTAAAGACTTGGGTTGCCACTTTTGGCCAGTTGAATGTTCCTTTATAACATTCTAGTTATTTCATAAATGTGTATGTGATGAGATAAGTCTTCCGCTGAGTTAGTAAGCCAGACCAAGGGTTCACTTGAGGCAAGCAGTAGTCTTCGAGTGCCAGTCCCTCCCAAGGTGTAGGCTCAGGGAGTGACAATACATTATTCATACAAAAGGTAATATAAAACTTATAATACCAGTGACAAACAATAATAAAAACATGCATAAGAACTACTTCATTGAATATTCATACCAACATAACACCAATATCAAACAAACATAAACTGGAAAATAATGCATCAGATTTGCTCATATAAAATTCATATCAATATAATACTAACTTTAATCCAGAGTCATACCAATTTCATAAGTACTTGCACATACACAATTCATACCAATATAATACTAAATTAAGTCCAAAAATAAAGATACACCAAATTATTGAGTTCTTAACTTTCTCAAACCCTTTAATACAATTTATTACCTCTTGATGTGTTGTTTATGTTGGTTGACCTCTTGATGACCTAATCTAGTTGATTATCAACTTTGTCGAATTATCGACATATGCTTTTCATTTGGTCATGTGCTTGTCAACCTAGTCAATAGATATAGACATATATGTTAAACATTAAAATATTACAGAAAAAGAATTAATAATAATTAATTGAAAAGGGATTGAGAAAATAACATTATCCTTCAGTTCTTTCAACTCCACCCGAACCTATCATTAAACATTAAAGAGTGGATAAGTTCTTTGTAATATGTAAATAAAATATTAAATGATAATTTTTTATTGTATACCTCTGCAATTTCCTTTTTCAACTCAACATACTTTTCATCGAAGTCAACATTCTTCCTTTCTTATGTTGCTTGATTTTCGGACTCATGGTGATTCGAAAATTTATGTAAATTGATTTGATGAATGGCATTCCTCTCTTCGTCAGTAAGCACTATGTTTTTAAATTTTGCTGTAAAAACAAAATAAGATATGAGAATTAAAAATTATTAAAAAAATAAAAAATAAATGATAATTATTAAAAGACAATAAATAAAAGATGACCTGATTGCCATATGTTCTGAAGATAGTATTCTTTAAGTCATCGAAGAAAATACTCTCATTCGATGTCTTCCAATTGAGAATACGCTGTGTGCCATATGCAACACGGATAGTAACTGTGTTGTCAAACGAATGACAACACTCATAAAACGAAATCTGCAACGCTAGGTGGAATTGGCTAAATTTGAAAGACGTTGGATTATTTCCCAACCTACTGCTGCAAGCTTTGAGTGTTAATCTGAAACACTCTTTACCCCATGAGAAGTTCATCTACTGACCGGACTCAACCAAATCAAAATACAATTTAGGTATGGTTGTTTTGGAGGCCTCAGAACCAGTCATAAATGTACTAATGAAGTACAGAACACCGATTTTAAAACGGTCTTCAGGCTCAAATAAGTTAGCCTATTTAAACTTATTCAAGAAGGCTAACTTAGGGACTTTGTTCATTTCACCAAAATATTTTGTGATAAGTCTATTTGGAATAGACGGATCTGAAACAAAGTCCATAAGTAGTCCACATTTAAGACCACTAATTGCTACGAATTCCTTGATTCCAAAATGTAGTTTTGTACCGTTTATTTTGACAATAAACATGTCATCTCTGACATTTTCAGATTCAAGAAGTAATAAATGTCGCAATAACTGACATTGAATCTTTATGTTGTGTAACTCATAAAATACACCAAATGGTGTTTGTTCTAAAAATTGTTGAAACTTCTCTTGCCCGAGGAAACTCAACAGATCACTAAAAACATTCATGTTTGTACATGAAGCCCAGTGTGTGGATATCTTCCTTGCCTATAAAATAAAATTGTTTATACAAAATTAAAACAAACTTTATATCAATCTTATCAAGTTTCATTCCAACACCAACTTCGGTTTATATCACACATATTATACCAACAATAAATCAATTTCATATAAACATTCATCAATTTCATATGAACATTCATAATTTCATATAATCACACAATTCATACCATTTGTATATCAATATTATATCACAAATCATACAATATCCAACAATCAAACATTAAAGTCAGAGTCATACACATATTAATCAAATTTCCTACATGTTTCATCCAAACAACGTGTTTAGAATAGAAAATAAGCATAATGTGATATTTTTAGCAAAACTCGCTAGTTTGACAATTCATATCATTTTTATATCAATTTAATAATTCATACCATATACACAGTTAATAGACAATCACACCAATATTAAAACACAATTCATACCATTTGTATACAAATATTATATCACAATTCATACAATATCCAACAATCAAACATTAAAGTCAGAGTCATACACATATTAATCAGATTTCATACACATTTCATCCAAACAAATATTTCGAAAAGAAGATAAACATAATATGATATTTTTAGAAAAAAAATCAGTAGTTTGAATAATGTGAAAATAAATTAAATATAATACTCACTCTAACAATTTTTTTTGTCTTTTTTAGATTTTGGAATTTGTGATTCCTTCTTTTTGGTTGTTCTTCTTGTTGATGGTTTTGAAGATTGAGCAACTTCTACATTTGTTGTTGTTTTTTTGTTTTTCTCTTTTTTGATTCACTAAAAAAATCAGAATCATAATCAGAAGGGGTTTCAACAATTTTTCCCTTCCTCTTCTTCCCCTTTTGATTTACCGGACTCACCCTTTTCTTTGCTTCGTTTTTTTTATCTCCTTTTGATCTTTCAAAAGAGAGGAACCACCCCTAGCCAAAGTTTCAACAATTTTTGGCGGCAGTGTTTGAGTCAATATGTTGAAAGATGGGGCATGAACTTCATCCGTAGAAGTTCCTTCAACTAATTGAGGGCTCTTTTGAGGAGTTACAACCGGTTTCTTCGACATGATTTTGTTGAAAAACGGAATTGGAGGGACGATTGTGAAGTTGGTGTAGTTAGGTGGTGAGAAAGATGGGAGAGACGAAGGTGAAAGTGGGCTAGTGGGATGGTGGCGTGTAGAATTGGATAGGTGTGAGGAGGGAGTGGGATTGACGTATGGGAGGTTTGGAGTGTAACGGTAAACAAGGAAGTCTAATCTATGTAAATCCCTAAATATGTAATCGATAATTTCGATTTTAAAAAGGAACCGAAATCAAATTAATTACATATTATTAATTAATAATATAAAAATATAAATAGATTAATCATTTATTAAATAAATTGAAATTGATTTTTAAATAAAATTAAATTTAATTAATATGTCATAACCCGTAAATAAACTGTTATAAGTAAGAATTGTTTAAAAGTATGTTTAAAACCCGTAAAATTGACTCTTAAATGTGTATGTGGTGTGAATTTTCTTTAATTATATATATATTAGCAATACTTTAAATTATTATAAAAATAGCTAAACTTTCATTTTATAGAAGATTTTTAATGCATGTTTGTGTTTACATGCATTAAAAAATTGGCATAGATATATAGAGTATGCTGAATAAGAATTGGGGAGGTGATAAGACAGGATATGACCTAGCTTCAGGTTATCAAGGAGGTGAGAACATGATTCTAGATAAGAGGATAGAGAACGCGTATTCGGGTAGAAGATTAGTAGTTAGTGCAGTGTTTTCTTTCTATGGCAACAATTTCAATAATCATGATCTTCCAAACAAAACCAGGGATATTCATGGGGCATGAAGCAGGGTTTTTATTGTTATTTATTTTATGAGAAATTTTTTCGATTAAAATGCTATATGATTTGGAGGATATAAAATTTCTTGATCAAGCCAAAAAGATTTTTAATTGGATGCTTTTGTCTAAAGGAATATCAATATAGACAAAGCTTCTTGAGCATCTTAGGATAGAGGGGGATGTAGTGTTTTAGTTACGGATACATATTAATGACCAGAAGAGAAAGTTGAAATTGTAAAAATAGAGTGATACAAATGTTAATATCCTCGTATGAATTTTGAAATTTTACGATAATGCCTTCCTTCTAGTGACCGTTATTTTATTTATAGTATAGTTAAAAAACTAAAAATGATAAACATAATTATTAAATCGTATCGATGAGTATCATCATATATTAATACTTATCCAAATATTAGAAGATCATAATACATCACAATTAGAATTTATTCTATATCTGCAACAAGAAGCTTTTATTTTAATTAGAGATCGTCGTTTGTCTACGACGATTGAGATTATATTGCTCCTGTTATATAATATTCCTCTCCTCTCTGGTACGACAATCGAGATTGCTCCTGCTATATAATTATTCGCAACGACGACCACCAGTTCCATTTTCCCTTTGGCAATTGAAGTAAACAGCAGCAACAGGTGATCCAAGATTGTAGAGTTCAGCAAACTGTCTTGTATTGAAATTTTGACGCCAATTTGGTGCATAAACAGTTTCTCTGCCCAATTGACGAAATAAAGAGAAAACAATTCTATGGATTCCCATTGAAGGTCTTGGACTCTCATAACATATAACTTCATTCCCTATAATACAAAATAAATATAAAAAAAAAAATCATAAAATTAAAGTGAAATTTAATATCTGCATCAACTGATATTTATATCCTTCAATTTTGGGTGTGCACAACAGTGACATAGCTTCATATAGCCACATATAGCCCAAGGTGGTCAGTTGGACACCCTTTGTTGATAAATTATAATATACTATACTATATATCTAGAAAATTGTGGAAATTGGACACCCTTGGTGAAATTTCTGATTTCGCCACTCGTACACAAGTAGACACTTAAACTTTAATTTTATGAATTTCCAAAACTATAGATATCTACTTGTGTACGAGTATATCTCACGTGAAGTACCATGTAAAACATGTGGCTACTGGTTCAACTTTATACAAGCTTAAACGTGAGCACGTCCAAAGTTAGAAAGCAATATGTCAGTTGAATCCAAGTTAAGTTGTGACTAATTAGCTTTGGAGGGAGGTGGAGGGGATTATTTATAAAATTTAGAAGTAACAATCTTAAATGGTAAAATAATTTGTAGGTGACATGACATAAAATTCTAATGTCTCCAAAATTTGGTAACCAACAAAAAATTAAAATCATTAAAAATATGAAGAGTATATGGTTCCCTATCAAAAGAAATTTCAGTAGAATATATTCTTCTTTATAGTACGTAGAATCTATAATTATCGTACCCAAAAATAAAAGTGCAATCTATTAAAGTTGTATCCCAAGAAAGTAGAATATATAATATTTTTAAAAAGTAGAATTTCTTAAAAGTTCCGTAGATGAAATTTATTTATTTTGTTTATTTTAACAAGAAATTTATAAATTTCGTAGAAACAAAGATGGAGGAGGTATTATTTCCAAAACTATAAAATTATTAAAGTTGACTGAAATTTACCTTACATAAATAAGCAAACAATAATATTTGAAGTTGGTTGAGATCTCGATAAATTTAAATTAAAAAAAATGAATTATTATATACTACTATATAAAGAAAACTAAAAGTAGGCACCTCATAATCAACGTGGCTGCTTTTGCAATTCATTGTCAACTCCAATTTATTTGATTGAGTCATAATTTTTTTTTTTTTTTTATAAAAGGAGCAATTTAACAATTTTTAAAATTGGGTTTTTATAAATAATCATCTAGTATTAAAAAAAATTCACTAAGTTGATTTTTTTGAATTTATATCAAGTAAAAAAAAGTGATCCCCCTTGTGAACATCTCATTTTTCAGAGAAATTGTAATAGAGAATTCTAATTAAGAACGGAGAGATATTTGTTGGATATATGTTCATACAAATATCATTAAAAAATCACATTGTTGGCAACATACATTATTATTGCAACTTTCTATATATATATATATATATATATATATATATATATATATTGAAAATGCATAAGTATCCCCAGTCTATGCCCAAAATCCCTAAGACACACCTAACATTTACTAAGGTCCTATTACCACCACCCCCCCCCCCCCCCCGAACTTATTTTTCAGTTAATTTTTTACCACTTTTCGGCCTACGTGGCTGAGTCCGTGACTTCACCTATTTTAGGCGCGTGGGTGCAGTTTTTAGACAAAGATCGACCAATAAAAATTGGCCATGTGTTAAAATAAACTTGAAAAAAATAAATATTAACTCAATTGTCTTCTTCTTTATTATTGTTCTTCATGTTTGAAAAAAAAAACCTCCGTTATCATAAGTTAAATTGCTCCTTTCTTCGAAAAGCTAACAAAATAAAATCAAGAAAAAACTAACCTTTGAACTCAACCACGATTCTTGATGACTTAGAAGTAGGGGTGTACATAGGTCGGTTTGGTTTGATTTTTCATTAAAAAAAACCTAAACCAATTATGTCGGTTTATTAAATCTAAATACCAAATCAAACCACGCAAAGTCGGTTTTTTCGGTTTCGGTTTTAGTCGGTTCTTTTGGGTTTTTTCGATCTTTTGGTTTTTATCGGTTTTTTACAACTTAACGGTGTTTGAAAAAGAGATCAAATATATTTTCACCTACCTGTGTGATAAGCTAACCTTAAGAAACGTTAAATGAATAGAAATTTTCGTAAAGACGGAAAAATTCACATGAGTACAAATTATTATTTTTTGAAATATCAACGTTCATTATGTTAAATTAATAAGATTAAAGGATACAGTCAAACTGAATACAAAACGAAATATTTACAAAGTAAATTGTTAACTTCAAATTTGAAAATATTGAAAATAAAATATTTACAAATTTTAAGCCCAAATTTGTAATAAAATATATAAACATTGAAAACTATAAACTAGCTAAAATATATTAACAAAGTAGATTAGAAGTAATATTTTTAATCTTAAATACAATAAAATTATATATATAATATTTACAAATTTTACAAGCCCAAATTTGAAATAAAATATATAAACATTAAAAACTATAAACTAACTAAAAATATATTAACAAAGTAGATTATAAGTAATATTTTTTTTATCTATAAATAAAATAAAATTATATATATATATATATATATATAATATTTACAAAATTTTACAAGCCCAAATTTGAAATAAAATATATAAACATTGAAAACTATAAACTAACTAAAAATATATTAACAAAGTTATAATATTTTTTATCTATAAATAAAATAAAATTATATATATAATATTTACAACATTTTACAAACCCAAATTTGAAATAAAATATATAAATATTGAAAACTATAAACTAACTAAAAATATATTAACAAAGTTATAATATTTTTTATCTATAAATAAAATAAAATTATATATATAATATTTACAAAATTTTACAAACCCAAATTTGAAATAAAATATATAAACATTGAAAACTATAAACTAACTAAAAATATATTAACAAAGTTATAATAATGAACTGATAGCTTACTTTTTAGAAAGTTGAAAAAGTGGGGCCCAACGCGTGTTGAGCAAAGCTTTCAACCTATCTGGTTTATATTGCCACGTAAGCCGAAAAGTGGTAAAAAATTAATTAAAAAATAAGTTCGGGAGGGTAATAGGACCTTAGTAAAGGTTAGATGTGTCTCAGAGATTTTGGGCATAGGCTAGGGGGGTACTTATGCATTTTCCCTATATATATATGTGTGTGGTGGGTGTGTGTGTATATATATTTGCATGATTAATATAAAGAAGACTTACCAAAGGTTACTCCTGTGGTTGCTGGGATATCAGTGACCAACCTAGTTAACAAAAAGTTGATCATATATAAATGACATAAAATTTGAGTGAATTTTATATTTCTCTAATTTTATAAATGACATAAAAAAATTATATAAAAATATTTTGCAAATGATTAAGGTAAAAAGAGTATACAACATTTTTAAAAAAAACATTAAGCTATATATACGGATAATGTAAAAGTTTTATATATCTAATTGTAGAATATAATTTCGTCTCTATACTTAATATTAATCCTATTTAAAATATTTAAAATGTAGTAGATAACATGTTTTTAAATAACTAATATACGTTAATAACGTAAAAAAATTGAATAACTGACTAACCAATGTAGGTACTCCCTCAAATTTGGGTTGCTTGGACTCGGAGCATCAGGATCCACCACAATCTTTCACGATAAAATAACAAAAAATCACTAGTCTTGAAGAACATTCCAAGATTAAGAAAACTAAACTAAAAATCACATGTCAATAGTTAATGAATCTTATTTATCTCACATATAATCAAAACAAAGGCATTTGTTTATCTCACATATAATCATATAATAAGGATATCCCTTATATTTTATTCACAATTCGTTCGGGGTAACAAGTCACTATATATATATAAGTTTAGATTCTATAGTGTGAAATGATTGAGCGATATATACATTTCATCTCTAATTAAATTAGTGGTTTTATCTTTATGAATGTAAATCTAGGTAAATTATTCAGCGTGAACTCAAAAGATGATATAAAATATCGCATGAAATTTATCAGAGTGTATAAAATAGAAAGATCATTTCTTTCAATCTCAACCCACTATATATACAGAAGTCCAAATTCTATATATAGTGTGTGATATTGATTAAGCGATTCATTTCATCCATAATCAAATTAGTAGTTCTGTTTTTAAGAATACAAAACCTCTTAACAAAGAACACATTACGTAAATTATTCAGCGTGAACTTAAAAAGAAAATGATGAAGAATATAATATGAGATTTACTAGAGTGTAAAAAGTCGAAAGACCATTTCCTCCAATCTCAACCCTAGGTTGATTAGTAATTTGTGAAGGCCTCAAATTAGTGCCATTGATAACTCCCCTATGGTTGTAAACAACACATAGGCTAATAGACCTTGTGAATGGATCCAACACATCACTTATCACACCACTAAGTTCTAAAGTGTCTCTTCCTCTTATTGATGACATGAAGATTGATAGAAGAAGAAAAAACCTATATATATAATTTAATTAATAAATTTCACAAGTCACAACAATAGTGAGCCATGGCTATTTGTACTAGATTTTTTGATACTTCATCATGTGTTATTGGGTATTTATTCTTTTTGGCTTTTTAAAAAAAATTGTTATATTCATATTTCAAGAATCTAAATACTTTTAATTTTTTTTCTCCAATTAGAAAAAAAATCTTTCTTTTTCTGTGAAAACGCCATATTATTGTAATAATGTAAAAGAATGAAGAGGTGAGAATGACATGGAATCCCAATATAATGAATAATTCATTATTTTTATTGAAAAAAATCCATAGTATTATATTAGTAAGATAAACTAGGAAGGACAGAATGTGCAATTAGAAAACATAAAGTGTGTGTTTGGTAGGAAGGAAAAGATTTTTCATTTTTCTCATGTTCGATTGGTCATAGATTTTTCAACTTCATTAAGTGTTTTTTTCTTCTGAAATACACATAATAAAACATCATAAGTGATCAAAAGTTGGTTTATTTTGTTATAAGGATCATGTCCTGTCCTTTTGAGACACGATAACTCATATCATGTCTCAAATCATATTTTGTGAATACAATGGATAAATCTAGTCATCTATCTTCTCTTCAAGCCACAAAAGATATTGCGTCAGGACCTTCTTTAGGTCATTTAGAACCACTAATATTTTGAGGGAAAGGAAGAACAACGGTCCACACAACTTTCATATATTCTTATAAGGTTCCACTAAAAATGTTCTTGTCATAACGTCTTTAAATATTCCTGGATATATAATAACTAGTGAAATTATCCGTGCTTCACGCGGCTATATGAAATATTTATAGGATAATAATATGAAATATGTAATATTTAGATTAGTATCGAATATATAGATAAGATTAATATTTCTCTTCATCTACGATATCATAGGTTTTTTCATATATTTTTAAACATATAATTTATTTTTATTTTTTTGTATATGTATATAGTAGGACAAAATATTCACCATGGTGAAGTAAATGGAATAAGAGATAATATGTTGAAATAACAATATATTGTATTACGTTGAAAATATTTTATATGTTTTAATTTTCTCTATCTTTTGTAAGAGTACTAATTTTCTATTCACACTCTGATTTCGTCAAAACAAAATTGATTTTTTTTTATTATGTCCTTATTATTATATTTGCTTATTATAATTTTTTAAACATTAATTAAATATTTATAAGATTTTATGAAAAATGAAAAATACAAAAGTTATGAATAATATTTAATACTAAAAGATACAAGTAGGATGAAGAGAGATGAGTTATAAATAATTCAAATGTATACTTTTATTACACATTAAATATATTACTAATTATGCATTGATTTTATTTGTAAAATAAATAAATAAAAATAAGGGGTGAAAACACAAAAAATGAACAGAGAAAATATAAAAATTGGTGACTACATAAAAATTATAAAAACATTTCAAAGCAAAAAGAATGATGACGAAAACAGATTCCTACATACGCAAAAAATGGCATCATGAAAATAATATTTTATTTTTCAATTACTTTTTTATAATTATAATAAAAATAAAACTCCTAATCATCATTATTTTTTTTTTGTTGTTAAAATGAGATAATTATATTAATTTTGCTTCATAACAAAGAAAAAGTAGAATAATAAAGGATCAAATAATTAGCATTGACAATATAATACATTTAGCTAAATTATTTATACAAATCAAAATTTAGAAAATTCTAGCAAAAGTAACTAAGTTGCTAATAGTCTAATACAATTCAAAGTGAAAAAATATTCTCTAATTATGCTTCATTTTTTTTTTTCCTTCTATCATCTTCCTTTGCAAGTAGATCCGCCATCATGTTTTGATCCATATGTCAAACTCTTCATTATATGCAACCAACTGAATAAAAAAAATTAGCATATACCAATTAAAAATAATTATGTCAAATGAAAGAACGAAATTTAAACTATAGGTAATATATTTGTATATTATCTTTTCAATAGTACTAACAATACTAAATAATAATTATTTCTTGAAATCTAACAAATATTATAATCAAACTATATTATATTCGAAAAACTAAATATTAGAAAGAGCAATTGCAAACAGACAAAACATTGTTAAGAATTACAGAGATTTTTTTTAATCATACTTGCTTGATGAATGATAATACAAACATTAAAAAATATTAAGAAAACATGTCTAAGTACATAAAAATAAAAACAAAGACTTAAGAATGACTTTGTATGTGAATCTTCATGAAAATAATTATGAATATATAGACAAAATAGAGGAAATGAAAAAATAAGGACTTGGGAATGATATATTTATTAACTTCACGTAAAAAAAAATTGTTACATGTTAGTTTCATTCACAAACCAAATACGAATTTATATTAGACAAAAATAGAGAAAATAAAAAACAAAAATTTGCAATGAAATATTTCTTACCTTCATGTACTTATTTTTTGTTACAAACCAAACCAATATGATGAAAAGAGAAAGGATAATTGTGAATGTGAATCTTCATGAAACTAATATGAATTTATAGGCAAAATAAAGGAATACCACGAGACATCATAAACTTACAAATTTAAGTTTGGAGGTTATGGACATAAAAATTATGAGAGTTATGAATATTATTAAAAGTAAAAATTAAAGAGGGGCAAGTCATGGGTAATAACTCCTTGTGAATAAGTTAAAAAATAAAGATAAAAATACTTAAAATGTAAAAAAAATTATTATCATTTCATGATTTGAAGTGAGATAAAAAAAATAGAAAAAAGAATGTGGAGAGTTTTTTGTTGTAAATGTTCCTACATTAATAAAATATTTATTTGTATAAATTAAGTAGTATATTTTTACAATACAATAATTAATTTGAATTAAAAAAATAAAATAAAAATAAATTATGATTCTTCTTTTATTATAAGTGAGACAAATAAATAAAAAAAGAATATGAAGAGTTTTTGTTATAAATGTTCCTCCATCAATAAAATATTTATTTGTAATAAATTTAAGTAATTTATTTTTATAATATAATAATTATTTTTATTTTTTTTAAAGGCCAAAAAAAAAGAAGCTAAATGCAAATGGAGGCCATAGAGAGGTGTCACATCACCTTGTCTATGGTCCTCCTTTATATATATACTAGATAATGTTGTCAGTGCTATGCACGGACCCAATAATATAAATGGTATATTTTGGGCTAATAACCGAGTTTTTGAAAAGATTATTTGCGTGGATAAAGGAATAAGTTTTTTTATCACAAATCTGTACTTTCTTTGTCGCTATTTAAGGCATAATAAGACTATCCACATACAACATTTTTGAAATATTTTATGTTGTCAATTATCATGATTTATAATATTTTTACGATAGATTCACTTCAAGAATCAGTGGAATTTTTTGTATTTTTTTTAAAACATATGTTATGTTGTCAATTATCATGATTTATAGTATTTTTACGCAATTTTAAATATAAAAAAAATAAGACAAATAAATTAAAATGGACCCAATATATGTTATTTTTGTTGTCTCAATTTATGTGACACAAATGAAATTTGGAGAGCCATCCAAATTTTCATATTTTTTTTAAATGTTTTAAGTTATTAATTATTGTGATTTATAATATTTTTAAGTAACTTTGAAATAACGTACATTACTGGTCACTTTGTCCTAATTTATGTGATATGGATAAAATTACAAAATTAACCCTTTTAAAATGTCTTTCAGATATTTTAAGTTGTTAATTATTATTATTTATAATACTTTTTTGGATAATATATGTGAGCCTGGTAGAATTTTGAGAATCAACCTATTTTATTATATAGCTTTTAAATATTTTAAATTGATAATTATTATAATTTTTAATGATTTTTAAGTCATTTGTAGATGATATATGTTGCTGCAATATGTATCATTTTTTGTTTCAATTTATGTGACAAAGACAAAATTAAAGAGTTAATCAAACTTTAATATTAATTTAAAATAGTTTAAATTTTTAATTATTGTTAACTATGGTAAAAAAAAATCATGTCTTTTAACATTCTAAATTGCTAATTATTGTTGTATGATTTGTAATATCTTTTACGCAATTTTGAAATAATAAAGGTTACTTCTTCTTTCTCAATTTATGTGGCACTAGTAAAATTTCGAGATTCAATCAATTTTTTTTGTCTTTAAAATATTCTATTGTTAATTACTATAAATTATTGTACTTTCTAAGTAATTTTCAAATAATATGTATTATTTCATTTGTCCAATTTATGTGTTACCGATAAAATTTGAAGAGTTAATCAGATCTTTTACATATTTTTATATCTTTTGAATATTTAAGTAAATGATTATTGTGATTTATAATATTTTATACAATTATTTAAAAATAAATAAACAACAAACAAAACGAATTCATCATAGGAAAATTACCAAAGCATCCTTAAATACATCAATAATGGGTCCCACTTTTTGTTTAAAAAAATATGCATATTGGGAGGATATTTTTGTCCAAAGTGAAAATAGAATAAGTATAAAGCATTAAAGTCTTTTAAAATTTTAAATTGTTAATTCTTATTGTATGATTTGTAATACTTTTACGCTATTTTCAAATAATAGAGGTCATTTCTTCTTTCTCAATTTATGTAGTACTAAAAAAAATTTGAGATTCAATAAAAAATATTTGTCTTTGAAATATTTCTAGTTGTTAATTAATGTAATTTATAGTACTTTCTAAGAAATTTTCAAATAATATATATTATTTCATTTGTCCCAATTTATGTGTCACCGGTAAAATTTGAAGAGTCAATAAGATCTTTTATATATTTTTATATCTTTTAAATATTTAAGTAATTAATTATCGTGATTCATAATATTTTATAGAATTATTTAGTATAGTAAAATAAATCTAAAAGAAACAAACAAAATGAATTCATCATAGGAAATTTCATATATATTTTTACATGTGTCTAATTATAACAATAGGTCAATATATCACTTTTTAAAATCTTGTGTATGCTAAATTTTTTTCCCTAGAGATCACTTTGCATTCAGTTTTAGTGTGAAATTATTTAT
Source organism: Solanum commersonii (assembly GCA_029007595.1). Taxonomy (NCBI): domain Eukaryota; kingdom Viridiplantae; phylum Streptophyta; class Magnoliopsida; order Solanales; family Solanaceae; genus Solanum; species Solanum commersonii. The sequence goes on from JAJTWQ010000069.1 coordinate 2,877,539, forward strand.
ATGTAATATGTGTATATGGGGTGCGACCCTAAAACCCACCTTATGACCCGACTTTTAAACTTGGATCTGACCTCGAAGATCGATTGGGACCCAAATCCGACATCCGACCTTCAACCTGAATTCCGACTCGAAATCCCACCCTGACACCTGACTCAGGACCGGACACCCAACTTGAGATTTGACCCCGAGTTGACTTGGGACCCAAGAATTGGGTCTCAAATCGAGAATCAGAAATTGAATTTTGAATTAGTATTGAGAATCGGTATATGAGATTTGAGTTAAGATGGAAAGTTGAAAAATATTTTTCTTATATATTTTTTTGGAAGTAAATCATTTTTCTTAAATTTGAAAAAATTAAGTTGATTTGAAAAACATACTTAATATTTTAGTCAATCCAACAACATTGAGAGTGTTTGGTATGACAATTTTATTTTATTAAATCATTTTCTTCGTTTATCGAAACAGAGAAAAAACAAACTTATTCATTTATAGCTTTTTGAACAACAAAAAATATTATATCGAGACCTCTTCAAGTTAATTCAGAACCACTATTATTTCGAGCAAAAGGGGGAGCAATGGCCCACATAACTTTTGCATATTCATTCAGAACCACTATTATTTTTGAAAAATTTAAAGGTAATTCATTGATGTTGTTGACGTCTGGGAATTGGTTCGTTGGGGTGGGCTGCCGGGAAAGTCAGAAAAAGATCCAAACTTTTGGTCTTTTGACATAGCTAAGTGAAAAAATCAAAGGGAAAATTATATAAAATAGCAAACTATTAGTTCAAATTAAATGTTATAGCCATAGTTTATTTTATTTGTAATTCTCAGCATACGTCCCATTTTTTGTCATCTGATTCTGTATACAATTCGCCATTTTCGGTATACAAGTAGTCATTTTATACATTTCGGTATTAAATGTATAAAATACGTTTGTGTTATATAAAGCGAGAGAAAAATGTATATACAAATACAAATAAATATATTTTTGTCCTATACACTTATAATTATACAAATACAAATCTTATTATACAAATTACAATGTATAAATAAATTTATACAAAACTGAACAATTTGTATAAAATTGGATGTATATAGCAAATTATACAAATCAAAAGCTCTATAGCAAACATAAATTTTGCTATAGAGCGCAATTATGCAAACTATAATTATAACATACAAATATAGTTTTTATGTTTACTATATGTGAAAGATGCTCAAAATCAAATTAGCCAAATTCAATTGAAATTGGCCAATTGAGATTACAAACTTAACCAAATCGATTTTAATTCGGCTAAAATTTAAATAAGATGAATTATCTAATTAGTTAACACACTTCTTAATTTTAACGACATTAAATAATTGACTTAACTAAAACATAATTAAATTAGATGCAAATTAATTAACTCGAAATTGCAACTATAACTTAGACCAAACTAAATTAATAAAATATTTAACTTGAAATGTGAAATCTTTTGGGATGATTATTAAATATTTATAAAATATATACTAATAATATATATATTTATATAAAGCAAATTTATTATTCAAAAGTTATAAAATTGACAAGGCTATTTTAAAACTTGAAAATTGTAACTATAACTTAAATTAAAGTGAATTAATAAAGAACAACATTCAAATATAGCAAACACAAAATTCATATTTGTATGTTATAGCAAAGTTTGCATAATTGCGCTCCATAGCAAACATATATATGTATAATTCGCTATACATATACAAAAAAACAGTTGTATAATTCGCTAGATATATACAAAGAAAGCAGTTGTATACAAAAGATCAATTGTATAATTTGTGTATGTATAAAACGAGAAAGAGAGAAAGTCAAAAAACACTGCGCAGGAAAATATTTGTATTATATAATTATAAGTGTATAGGACGAAGATATATGTATTTGCATGTGTATATACAATTTTCTCTCGCTTTATACAAACAGAAGTGCAATTTATACATTTCGTTTCTGTTTGTATAAAGTGAGAGAGGCGAGTGAGCGAGCGAGATCTGGGAGAGTGGCGAGCGAGATCTGGGAGAGGGGAGAGAAGGGAACGAAAATATATGTATATATACAATTTTCTCGTGCTTTATACAAACACAAACGTATTTTATATATTTGCGTTTTTGTATAAAGCGAGAGAGGCGAGCGAGACTGCCACCAAACGAGAGTGGTGAGCAAGATTCCACCAGGGAGAGTGGCGAAAATAGCAATAGTTTGCTATAGGGTACAATTAAATCAAAGTATATTTATAGCATTTAATGTGAATTAATAGTTTGCTATTATATACAATTTTCCCATTAATAAAACACTTAACTAAAATGTAACATTCTCGGAGATGATTTTATAAAATATACTAATTAGGTAAAACATATTTATTATCTAAAAGGTTGTAGAAATGACTAAAAATCATCAAAACCTATAAAAACTTTTCGAATTTTTTGATAAACTAATTATTTCAAATCGTTCGAAATTAAGAAATTCGAAAATTACTTTCTATCGTGGAGGGTCAAAATTAGGTGTCAATAGAGGTGTGAAGTTGAAAAAACGTTCTGAAAAATATTTTTCTTATATATTTTTTTGGAGGTAAATCGTTTTCCTTAAATTTAAAAAAATTAAGTTGATTTGAAAAACATAATATTTAAGTCAATCTAACATTGAGAGTGTTTGGTATGACAATTTTATTTTATTAAATCATTTTCTTCGTTAATCGAAACAGAGCAAAAACAAACTTATTCATTTATAGCTTTTTGAACAACAAAAAATATTATATCGACACCTCTTCAGGTTAATTCAGAACCACTATTATTTCGAGCAAAAGGGGGAGCAATGGCCCACATAACTTTTGCATATTCTTATGAATTCAAATGATAAGGCTCCATTAGAAATGCTCTTGTTCAAAACATAGATATTCACTAGGGTATGTTTAATTGTTTTTTTTTTTTTTTCTTGTTTGTATATTTTTATGATCTTTTAAGTCAACTTCCTCTTTTCAATTCCAAAATTAGGAGATTTCAACTAGTCGAGGCGGATTTAGATTTAAATTTTATAAGTGGAATATTTAAAGTTTATATTTTAAAGGTTATGAATTTGTCAAATCTAAAGTATTTGTTAGTACAACTTTTGTTAAAAAAAATTGCACATAATTTATCCGCTGTATTATGAAATTGAGCCTTTTTTCCCTCTAAAATATTTAATTTAATCAAACAAGTTATTTAAATTGACGAATAACAAAATTTTGAATTGAAACAAATTAGTTTTGGTTCGTTAAATATTAATTTATCTATTTACAAATCAAAAGGCGTGATCATGTTTTTGTCATGCCCTGAGCCTACACCTTGGACGGAACTGGCACTCGAGAACCATTGTTGGCCCCAAGAGAACCCTTGGCCTGGCTTACTTACTCAGCGAAAGACAATATGCAATAAGAAAGGAATTCAAATGCTAAACAACTTAACTGTCTCAAACTGAACTCATAATGTTTTGAAAATAAGCATTTAACTTAGCCAAAATGGCAACTCAAATCTAAACATAAGTCAATAATAAAATGATGACGAATGAACTAACATATGACTGACTATCTATGAAGCCTCTAAAATAACTGAGATGGATGTCGGGACAGGCCCACGACATCCTAATAAACTATCTAATACTGAAAGTAAACAAAAGGGATCCTCCGGAATGCAAAGAGGCTCACCAACAGACTTTGAACTGCTCACTGGATTAACGATGTGCTGGATGCCGATCCTAGTTACCTACGTCTGCATCATAATACGATGCAGGCCAACTGGCATCAGTACATTGAATGTACGAGTATGCAAGTTGGAATGCTAAGCACAACAAATGCTTGAAAAGAATCTGAAAGGAATTGAAGAGCTTACCTTGCTCAACTCAACTCAACATAATTGAACTCATTTCAATATAAAGCAATTTAAAACAAGTGCAGTATAATGGAAACCTGTTTAAAAACATAATGTAACTCTGTGTGTATGCAATAATACAAATAACTCTGAGATGTATGTAAAAATCCAAATAAATTGATGTATAAATACAAAGTACTGTTGTAAGAGTTTCTCTAACCGACAACCATCACATAAGAGCTATTGTGATGATACAACGATCTCCCTCATGCTGCCAGCGCATCCTATACCCTGCCAGGGGTATTGGACCTAACTAACTAAGTGGATCCACTAGTCTATGCGAAAATGATTCATCTAAAAAGTATGACCATTTTCTACCTATGATGGCTACATGGTTTATGGAGATGTAAGTTATCTGAACTTAAGCTCGTCCCTATATCGGTGCTCAATACTATTCCCAAAATATGATACTAGCTCTTTATGTTTAAAACATACTTCTTTCTGTGATTTGAGATAATTGCTCAAAACTTAGGTCAAATGCTATCTTGGAAATCAAAGTTTCCCTTCTTGCTTAATTATGAAAGCATTTACTCTTTTCTGAAAACTAGCTCAAAGGCTCTTTGGAAATCAAGGTTTTCATTTCTTGTTTAAATGTGAAAACATTTTAAGCCCTTTGAGAATACATAGTCCCCACATACTTTTGAAGAAATGGACTTCAAACTTTACTCTTTACTCAACTTGAACTTTAAATCTTAAAACAAAGTTAAAACATTTATAAAAGACTTTTGAAAACTTTGAAGGACTTCCATTAACTTGACTCTTGACTTTGATCTTAACTGCTCTTAACTTGACTCTTAATTGGTCCTTGAATTGAATTATGGATTCAAGGATTATGATTTGTGATTGGAAAGATCTCATGATGTTTAAGAATTATTTTAAATAGCTAAACATGAGAAAAGATCGAAAATCAATACCTGAGGGTGGGTCGGCGACGCGGAGAAGCTTTTAAAATTTAGTTTAGAAAATGGTTGTTGAGGCAGAAGACTCCGTGACAGCTCCGCAATGTGAAACGAAAATTCCCAATTCTGGGAACCAGCTCCGCGACGCGCCACCACCTCCCAATTTCGATCGACGAAATTTCTTTTTCGTTTTTCAGCTCTAAACTCCGTGGGTTCTTTTACCCAACACTTAGAATCGATTAAATGTTCAAAGTACATCAGATTCTACTCAAAATCGAACCTAAAATCACAGATTAGGATCAAACAACTCCTCAACGAATTCAACAAAACAAGAATCTAATGAGACTTCAACAAACCCATTCAAGAACTCAATTTCTAAACTTTCAAGAACTTAAATTCGCTGAAATAAATCATGATTAGCGCGTGAGCGAATTAATCCAACGCTATGTGATCTCACATGCCTTGTAAGGATCACCCCCGATGAAATCCACAAGCTAAACTCGCCGATCTTGACGAATCTTGAACGTTCTTCTCCTTTCTCCTCTTCTTTTCTCTTCTCTCAAAACCCTAACTCTTTTTCCAAAAGCGTAAACTGACTAAGTTCAGTTTAGACCCTTAAGTAATTACCAAAAACAAATTAAAATAAAAGGGTAAGGAAAAGACCAAACTACCCTTCAAAAATTCGGATTTGGACTTTCCTTAATCCAACAGCTCAACTTCCAAAGGACATAACTTACTCATACGAACTCGAAATCGCGCAAACTCGGCGGTGTTGAAAAGACCAAACTACCCTTCAAAAATCCGGATTTGGACTTTCCTTAATCCAACAACCCAACTTCCAAACGGCATAACTTACTCATACAAACCCGGAATCGCACAAACTCGGTGGCGTTGGAAAGATCATTCCAAGAGCTTTCCAACCATATCTGGAAGTACACCTAACTCATCCTGAGCTAGGAGTTATGGCCGTTTGAAGTTGACCAAAAACTCACTTTTCCTAACCTAAACAAATGTCCAGATTTTCAATTCTTTCCAAAAATGACTATTTCCAATTCTTAGCTTCTTCCCAGCTATTTCAAATTGCGAGATATTGCAGTTTTATTCCCTTTTTAAATTGGAATTTTAATTAATAAATCTTTTGGAGCTAAGCTTCTATTATTATAAAAATTTTAGTATAGGAATTTCGTTAAGAATATTCAATTTACAAAATTTCATGTCTTTTTTTTGTGTGGCCATAATAGCATAAACACAGAGGTAGTTGACAATCAAGACAATGTGGTGGACCTAAGTCACATGACACATACTTTAGAATAAATTTTTGAGATCTTTAACTTGAATGTAACATTAGAACAAATATTCCTTTCATTTTTTCACTATCTTTTTTTAAAAAAATAAAAATTCTCAACTGGCGTCTGATCTCTATATTAGAGTTTGATTATTTCAGAGTCATATCGTGCGGGGCTCCATTTGAGGGAAAGCACTCCCTATTGATGACTTTTTTCATACCAATAACTTGAACTCGAGATATCTAGTTAAAGGAAGAACAACTTCACTATCTCATTTGCTAGAGTTTGATCATATTGTGGCCCAAATAATATATATATTTATATAATGAATGATAAAATTACTTTAAAAGTGATTTTGAAGTGATGTGTTATTTAAAAATAATAATTACAAATTTCTTAACCGATAATAGAAATAACGAAGCTCTGAATTGATGAAATTTTTCAATATTAAACTATTTATATAAATTTATGTTTCTTTGATATCACAGATGCAAGAATATCTAAGAAATCAAAAAAAGATCAATTCAACTATTGAAACAGTCAACATATATTTTGATTTGATGCATTATTTTAAAAAAATAAAAAATACTTGATTTAATTCGACTTTGAGCAATAAAAAATATTTGTCAAACTAGCCTATAGTACACTCAAAAACACACTTTTTGAATATATTTGAATTATATATTTTCATTAACAGTCACTCAAATTTCATTGATTATTATACTTCGTCATTAAATGTCATTTAAATTTTAATTTATCATGATTCATGTGTTACCTTTCAAAGATTTACGTGCTTATATTTTTTTCAAGTTATGATTAAAATATCAACCTAATTTGGTAACAATCATTATAAAAATTATAATTGAAATGTGGTAACGTTAGAAATTCTTAAAATAAAAATAGTAATATATCACCAAAAAAAAAAAGAAGAGGAAGAATTTTCTCATTCAACATACCTTATATTCATATTGTTATATACTCATTTCTTTTAAACAACAATAGCTTTAATTTAGAAGTAGTTTACTAGTGCAAATTACTCCTAATCATTTTATCATATGCTATTATTTGTTACTTTGCTTTCATATATCCTTATAATAATCACCTATAAATCCCTTCTAATTCAAAATTACAACCTAGAATAATAAGAGAATGAAGAGGGAGAAAAAAAAGAGAAAGAAAGAAGAAAATGGAGGAAAAAGATACAATATATTATTTGGAGTATTGTATTTTTCTAATATATAATTTTTAACAATATTAACTTTTATATTACTCTAAAAAAACATTAATAGAAGAAAAAACACCTCTTCAATTTTGTTAATGTCATCTAAAAGATAGATAAACGACAGATAACATATTATTCGTGTATATGTTTCCAATTAAACAACGAGTAACCAAAGAGTTCAGTATAGTAAGGTTTGTTTTTCATTAGACCCGACAAATAAATTATGTAGGAAATATTTTTCCTGTCCAACTATAATTGTCTACTATTGATTTGACACACATGTTAAAGAAACAATAAATTAATTAATAGAGTAATATTACTATATTATCGTTTGGATATATTAAATTTAATGCCTTGGAAAATATACTAGATATTGAATAATATTCAACAGTGAGAGTAAAATAGATATAAAAGGATAAATTATTTTCCAAATTGAATAACTATATTCAGTATAATGAACAAATAAAGATGGACGGAAAGAGTGTGATTTTGAAAGTGATTTTGATTCTCCCATTTTAGCTAAGTATTTTGCATTTTCCCCCCCCCCCACAACAAATCTAGAATCTGCCTCTCCTTTAATACACAACATCCTTGTGGATTACATTTGGGTATATTATCGAGTGAACCTTAATTTTACCTTCAATTCTAGTCAAAATTATCCCTATTTTGTGGGGTGGGGGTGGGGGTTATTACATTGATAAAAAAAATGTCCATGGGAGTAGAGATGTGCATCGATCGGTCCGATCCAATTTTTGTATTGTCGATTCAAGTTGTTAATTTATAATTTGTGAATATGCTAAATCGATGACCAAATCAATAAGATATTTACTATCGATTTTTGATCCTTAACGATTCAATTTCAATTGAACAGATAAGAAAATGCTAAAGAGTAAATTTTATGTTTAGCAAACATAAAAATCATATTTGTATAATATAACTATAGTTTGCATAATTGCGCTCCATAACAAATTTTATGTTTGCTATGGCTATTAATCTGTATATTTTGGTATACATAGACATAAAAATCTGTATTTGTATATTTCGGTATACTTATACATAAAAAATTGTATATGTATATGTAACTGTATTTTTGTATATTTTTTTTTTGTTGTGATTTTCAGTCGAATATGTATATGTGTATTACATGTATTTAAATATAAATCTATATATGTATATGTAACTGTATTTTTGTATACAAATCTCTCTTGCTTTATACAAACACAAATTATACATTGTATTTTGTATAATTTGTATTTGTATAAAATGAGAAAGGCAAAAGAGAACTTGACAGGGGAAGATTTGTATTGTATAATTATAATCGTATAGGACGAAGAGATATGTATTTGTATGCATGTGTATATACAATTTTCTTTCACTTTATACAAACACAAACACAATTTATACATTTGTGTTTGTATAAAGTGAGAGATTTGAGGGAGAGTGGCGAGCGAGATTTTTGGGGAGAGAGGTGAGTGACAAACTGTTTGCTACATATTAGAACTAAATGAAAATGTGGTTATAACATTTAATTTGAATTAATAGTTTGTTATTTTATACAATTTTCCCGTAAATTTTAGGTTTAACAAACTTAAAAATCATATTTGTATGTTATAACTATAGTTTGTATAATTGCGCTCCATAGCAAACTTTATGTTTGCTATGACTATTAATCTGTATATTTCGGTATACAAATGAGATGGCAAAAAACATAGAATGTTTGCTGCGAATTACAAATAAAAGAAACTATGATTATAACATTTAATTTGAATTAATAGTTTGCTATTTCATACAATTTTTCTCTATCGATTTAGTCACTAATCAATATCATAACATCAAAAACTTAACCTATTAATCCAATAAAAAAATTTACAAAGCTATTTAAAAGCCATTAATCTAATAATCCATTCTCAATAAATCATCAATGTTTTTTCATTAACTTACACAAATCTCACTAGTTTAGGAGTTAATTACCTAAATTCACACCAGTTTACAATATTATAAATCTTACCAGATTTTGAACTTCAGATACATGTATCTTGCACGTCTAGCTAGATAAGCTAGATGTAATTTATATTGGATACATTGTATTCAAGTAGATTCACACATGTATATGACTTTCTCACTCGCCTCTCTCGGTACTCTCCTCTTTTCGTGTATCTGATATTTCAGTGTGATTCACATGTATCTGAGATACATACTATCTCCCTCGCCTCCCTCTTATCTCATTCGCCTCTCTCTCTCTATTTTAGTGTCTTTGACATAATTATATCTAATATTAAGATTATTAATTGATAAAACAATATATAAATATTTCAAACTATAGAAAAAATTAATAAATTCAATAGAAATATTTATCTAATTTAATAGTATTAACTAAGTAATGGAGTAATTTGCTAAAAGGTCTTTAAGGGACCGTTTGGATTATCAAAATCGAAACGTTTCATTTTTCACCGAATAGGCGCGAAAACCAAAAAAATCCCCGCAATTAATTCCCACCAAGAGGCGGGAAACAAACATGAATCTAAAAATTTCCATAAAATTTTTAAATTCTACAAAAACAAACACGCGGCACAACTCAACACTATCACCCCACTACCCACTACCCCACCCCACCCCACCCACTATTTCATTACTCCTCATTTTTAGGGTTTTTCATTGAATCTTCCGCTACAAGTTTACGTAATTTCAGTTGAATCGGAGCAATGTCGGAGCCGATGATGATTGACGGTGTTGAGGAAGTGAAGATGGAAGTTGTTTCAGATCGATCAGTGAAGAAGACGCTGAAGAGGAAGAGGGTTAGTTTGGTAATGGATAGTCCGGAGGAGAAAGCGGTGAAGATTGATGGGTTGGAAGTGGAAATGAAGGGGTTGGTTAAGTATTATAAGGAGGTTGTGGAGAAGAAAGTTGTGGAAGTTGTGGATTTGAAAGGGTTGGGGTTGAACTCGGTGATTGCTTGCATGTTGGAGGAGAGTAGTCTGTCGTTATCGAAATTGGTGGATGTGATATTTGAGAAGATTAGTGATAGTGAGTGTAGTAGTAGTAAGGTTAGTGTGAAAAGTGCTGTGATTTTGGTTGGGCAAAGGATGCTTTACGGCATTCCAAATGCAGATGTTGATGTTTTGGAGGATGAATCTGAGTCGGCGCTTTGGTGTTGGGAGGTAAAAGTTCCAATTTTTTTAATTTGGGTTTACTAATTTATAGCAACTTTTGTATCGCCAGATTTTTTCAGTGTGTTTACATGAATGTTGACAATATGAATTGAAGCTTCGATCTGTATTACTATTAGATTGTCTTGGCATGTGGGTGTTTGATTATGGTAACATTTAGTGTTAATGGATGGAGGAAATGCTTGCTGTTGATTTTTAATTTGGTGTATTAATGTTGATTGTTGCTTCTAATGTTTAGATTGCATCCACTATATTGTTTGTGTCAAATGAGTTTCTTGTTTCAGTAGCATATCTGCTTAGCTTTAATGACTTTTCATTGATTAGATTTAATGCTGGAATGGAAATTTCTAGTAATCATGCATAGATATGCTAGTTACTCAATATTTCGAATTTAGTGAAGGGATTTGATTCTAGAAAGTGGAAATTTCTAGCAATCATTCATAGATATGCCCCTGTAATCTGATTACAAATTTTGGATACGCCTCTCCTTGAGTACATACTATCCTTCTTAGATTAATTTGTAGGATTACACTTAATATGTTAACATGATGGAGTAATTCGAGTCTCTTAGAACTGTTTGGATGTCTAAATTGAAATGATTCATTTTTTTCCGACAAACAGGCGTGAAAACTAGAATAAGCCCTTCAAATTATTCCCACCAACAGGTGGGAAATAAAAATAAATCTCAAAATTTCTAGAAATTTTAAATTCTACAAAACAAACATGTGTCAGCACTCTTCTCTATCTCCCCACCGCCACCACTATTTCATTTTATCCTCATTTTTAAGGTTTTTGATTGTATCTTCCTTAGAGGTTTCCTAAATTAGTTCCAGAATCTGCGAGAACTTGCATTTTCAGTTGAATCGGAGCAATGTTGGAGCCGATGGTGATTACCGGTGTGAATGAATATTGAAAATGGAAATTGAATCTTTTACGGTTATCACTATTAGAGACATTTTGCTTTCCTAGTTTATCGATTTTCTAGAATCTCTAGTGTTGTTTTGGCATGTGGGTGTTTCATTATAGTAACTCCTAGTGTTAATAGCTGGTGCAAATGATTGTTGTAGATTTTTCATTTTGTGTATTAATGTTGATTGTTGTTTCTAATGTTTAGATTGCATCCACTATGTTGTGTGATGTGTCAAAAGAGTGTCTTGTTTCAATAGTATATCTGCTAGCTTTAATGACAATTCAGCTTATTGCTCAAACTCTTCAAAGATGTTAATGGTTTGTGTCGGATTCTCCAAAGTATTGTATTTTTGGAGAATTGGGCATTGGTGCGGCATTGCAAGTGAAGAGTGTATAACTAAGCTATTCATTAATTAGATTTAATGTTGATATGGAAATTTCTAGTAAGCATTCATAGTTATGCTAGTTACTCAATATTGTACATGCTTCAACCTTTCAATCAGGTGATTGAACTTTTGCATGCGAATTTGGTGAATGGATTTGATTCTAGAAAGTGGAAACCAATATACACCTCTTTCTGCAATTTATTCATTCAATGTGTTCATGATACAGTTTTCTCTCATCTGTTTCAATCTACAATTTAGTATAAATAATGCTAATGCAATTCCTTTATTTTATAGACACGAGACCTTAAATTGTTGCCCAAATCAGTCCGGGCTACTCTGAAGATTCGCCGGACTTGTCGGAAAAAAATTCATGAGAGAATTACTGCTGTCTCTGGTGAGTGAATACTAATAACCGTACATGTTAATCTGTTTGTGGTGAAGAAGGCATTCTATTGAGCTTGCAATATTTTGTGTACTTCATATATGGGTCTCATGCTAAGGTGTCCATATTCATTTATGACATAATTTGTGGTACTGCAGCTTCTAAACATTGACCTTTTGGTTTGCTTGTATTATGGATACACTTGGTTAGGCTTTCAGCGAGGCTGAGCATTTCCAGTTGTGTAGCCACGAAAATTGAACTGAATATGGATGATTTAGAAACATGATCATATATTTGATTTTCTATTGGTTTACTCCAATATTCTTATCCATCTGATATCATGTGAATCAGAGTACATATCATTATTGATTTAATTCATTCAGTGCAATTCCTTTAAGATATCCATTTGATATCATGTGAATAAGAGCTCATCGTCATTCACTTGTTTCATTCTATGCAATTCCTTAAGATCTTTTTGGTCTAATGTTTTCTGCTCATTCTATTTCCTAGATGGGAACATTTGTTGGTTGGTTTGTTTTGTATGTAAATCATTAACAAGTGAATGGTCTATTTGGCCGTCTTCCAACAAGCTTAGAATTTTGATAAGCGGAAATATTTGTGTTTTGTCATTGTGGCAGCTTTATTGACTGCGCTAAAAAAAGTGGAAACTGATCAAAACTGCATCCAAGAACAGATGAAGGCTTCTGAAAAGCTTGGCAAAGTATTAAATGAGACAGATATCTGCTTGTTAGTTGCAAGCATGGAACAGAAAAATGGTGCTGAAGTGTATGTGATATCTATTTCTTCTCTAGTTTTGTTTTCCTGTATCCCTCCTCTTTCCAATTGTTACTCAAATCTCTTTATTGATAAAAGGGCTGAGAAGTCAGTAAAACTGGAGGAGAAACTTTTGATCAAGCAGTTAGAGAGAAACAAACGAGAAGCTGAAAAAGAGAAGAAAAGGATGGAGCGTGAAATTGAGAAAGAAAAATTGAAAAGTGTGAGTCATTTGATTCAACCTGTTGGTTAAATGCTTGTTGCTGTTGGCATATCTTTAGAAGGGTGCTATTGGTGGTGTGATACTGACCATGCCTTTAAATAAGATCTTGATTGATTCTTTTGATGGCTAAATCTCTCTGTGCAGGAAAAAGAGTTAAAACGGCTACAAAGTGAAGCAGAGAAAGAGGAAAAGCGGTTTGAGAAAGAAGAATCTAAACTGAAAAAGCAGATGATGAGAGAACAAGAAGAAACTGAGAAAGATCGACGCCGCAAGGAAAAGGAAGAAGCTGAAGTTAAAAGGCAACTTACTTTACAAAAGCAAGCTTCAATGATGGAGCGCTTTCTCAAAAGAAGCAAAACTAACTCTTCTTACCAGAATAACCAATCCTTAGATGAGCCAGCTTCTGATTTTGCCCCTAGCAAGTGTGAAAAGATGCCTGGATCTGTTACTCTGTCAATGGACTCAGTCCTTACACAAAATGATGACTTTAATGCTGATGATATATGGAAGTTAGTTCTTTTTTGTTCTTTCATTTTAATATGGTGAATTAGTATTTTTTTTCTCTTGATATTTATATAGATGTTGCTTGGATTTACTTTACAGGTCACACTTAACTTCATGGCATTGCTTAAGTCGTTCTATTCTTTCCAAAGGAAAAGTTCATTGGGGAATCCGTCGAAAGCCCAAGACTAATGTAGTCAAGGAAATTAAGCTAACAGCCAGTAGAGGACTGACATGTGATGTTGAGGATAAAACAGAGAAACTTGTTGATGGATGGGCTGAGCCTAGTAGTAATACCAGATCATGTAATGTTGGTGAGGTCAATGCTATTCCTTGTCGCCAGAAGGGCTTATTGAGGAGGCAATTGTTGCAGTTTGATAAGTGTCATAGACCTGCATTTTATGGTGTTTGGCCAAAGAAAAGGTGAGCTATGTTATGATTCACGTGTTATGCAATTTGAAATTTTATTATAGACCAAATAAATCTCATAATTAATCTTATTAATGAACGAACCTTTAGGCTTTAGTACCTTTTTTACTTCAGAAGCAGTATTTTGTTGCAAATCCAAATCCAAATCCCAGTCTTGATTATAATGTGTTGGGGCATTTGATCTATTATTAACTAAGTTCTCTAGACTATGGTTTAGTTGATTGTTTTCTTTCTTTGTTAAAGTTTCCAGTTGTGAAATTCTCTTCAGTGTGAGAGAAGATTACGCACTGTATGAGTGTGTATTTTTACAACAGAACACACACAATGGTTTTGGTGCTAGCAAAGTTAACCCACAGCTCTTGCCTGTATGTGATTCTGATAAATATTAGAGTATTAGTGGGTCTTCTTTTATCATAAGTTTTTCTTTCTAGCAATTGTTATGAAACATTTTCTAGATGAATCTTTTCTTCTGATTTAGTGCATATTTTCTTTTTGAGATGGCACTGGCTTCAGCTCTTTTTGATGTGATTTCATATTAAGCTGTGACAGTTTACTATTCCTTTCCACTTTTACTGATATTTTGACTTTTCACATCAGCCAAGTTGTTGGAGCACGTCACCCCCTTGCAATGGATCCAGACTTGGATTATGAGGTTGATAGTGACGAAGAATGGGAAGAGGTATTTTCTGATTATTGCCTGTAACATCTGTGAATCATGATGATTACTGACAATTGATTAAATTAGGAGGAACCTGGTGAAAGTCTGTCAGATTGTGATAAAGATGATAATGAATGCTTGGAGGAAGAATGTTCAAGAGGTGAAGATGAAGACGAAAGTGAAGATGGATTTTTGGTGCCAGATGGGTATCTCTCAGATGAAGAGGTACGCCAGTCTCCAATACCCACTTTTCATATGGAAATTACTGAATATTCCACACAGTATTGATAATACATTGTGAAATACAGACTGTTTATTTCCTTGGTTGATCAGTTTATATTTTGCTGATTAGCCAATACTGTGAGCATGCAATAGCTGTGATTTAAAAATCTTAACCCCACTGATGATGTGATACATCTTCCTTAAAATTGTTTCTGCATCGCTTGCATCTTCTGTTCTTACCTGAATTATGATATCTATGAACCATCTATCATTTTCAATGAGTACTTTCTTGATCAATTTCCTTTGCTGCATGATTAGTAGTTGAATGGAATTCTTAAGGTCAGTTCATGATTCAAGTATAAATGACTGCACGAAGCTGAACATTTTCCATTTTGCTAAATAGCCTTGGCTTGGCTAGTTGTTAATTTGTGATGATTTTGGCCTTAACATACTGGTGGTATTTCAAATCTACAAAATAAGTGATACTCCTTTGTTCCATTTTATATGTTGTAATTTAATTGTGTTCATAGTCTTACTTGGTATTCTTGACATATAGTTATTTAAAGAATCAAGTCAAGCATTTGAGATGTCACAACATGGAGAATACTTTTTTAAAAATTGGGACTGAGGGTTTTCTTGTGGTATTTGAGGGAGCTTTATTTCACTACTTACATATAGTGGAAGCAGGCCAACCACTGCAATCTCTAACTGCAGCAGGAGATGTATATTTGTGGTAATAACACTAGTAATGAATAAGGCCTTTTCATTTTGTACATATAGCAATGGTTTTTAGTGTTGCACCTGCAGTAACTGTACCTCCCCTCCCTTTTTTTGTGAGAGAGATGAAGAGTCTTCCATGGATAAAATTTTAATTAATCCTTGTTTGTCAAACATAAAACATAGGTTTTCTCTCTCTTGACTGCTGAAATCCTTGTTTGTCAATCAAAAAACATAGGTTTTCTTACTCGACTGCCGAGGTGCATGAATATGGCCCTTCCCAATAGGGAAAAAAAGTAACAGAAAACTTAACATTTCTTTATGCGAGTACTTTTGAACTTGTTCACCTTTGGTCATGCAGGGTGTACAAGTTGACAAAGTGGAATCTCATGATGCAGAAGGGTCTAAAATTTTGTCCAGTTCTGCACAAGAAGGGCTGAGTGAAGAGTTTGCGGTGTTGCTTCGGCAGCAAAAATATCTTCACAACTTGACTGAACAGGCTCTTAGGAAAAACAAGCCACTTATTATATTAAATCTTATGCATGAGAAAGCTCCCTTCTTATTGGCTGATGAACTGACTGGTAATGAGAAAGTTGAACAAATGTGCCTGGGGGGATTGGCCATCTGTTCATTTCCTGGCTATTCATCTATTCCAATATCCACTTGTGATGATGTGATTGAGGGGGATTCTGAGCCTTGCCCATCAGGTAGCAAGGCAATTACCCCACAAATAGCATCTCCAGCTGCTCTAGCTGACTCAGATTTACCTCAAGTTGTAAGTTTTACCTTTCTTTTATCAACATTTCCCCCTCTTTTTGTGGAATGGTTTCTCTTACGAACCCAGTGCTGATTTCTTGCTTACAAGAGTTAATGTTATTATTTTCCTTCAGGTATCTGTTATTCAGTCGTGCTCACATGGTATAAACAAGGTGGTGGAGTCTTTACAACTTAAGTTCCCAAGTATTTCAAAGTCCCTACTGAAAAACAAGGTGCGGGAGATTGCAGAGTTTATTGATGGTAGATGGCAGGTTATTTTCGACATCTCTTTTCTCAGTCTGTATAATCAATGAATTCTGAGAATGAAATTTATTTAACATGAAGTAGACCTCTGCAATCTGAAGGGTATATAAGATTTGGCAAAAGATACAGTTTGTAGGATAATCCATAAAGAATCACATCCAATATTGTGTACCAGATATTATGGCAAAGCTAGTAAAACGTTCTAGTTTCTCATATGCAAATTAGAAGTAAACAATCTCTCAGCTTTTGTTCTTTGGTAGTCCATTGGTGCTGTTATAGTTTTCTTTTGTGTCATGCTCCTCTTTCAAGATTAGTCTTATCTGATTTAGTAGTCTGAGTTTTCTAAGCAGCAGATTCATGTTATTTTCTTTGAATAGTTTCATTTCTTTGTTGTGGGTTATTGTCCCAATCCAGGAAGTTTTTACTCATACTGCATTTTTCTGGCTTTTGCAGGTTAGAAAGGATGTTCTTGTGAACCTTGGATTATCAATATCACCTGGTATGAGCTTCTCATGTACTATTGCACTTATTTCTACCTTTTGGATTCTGTTAACTTTTGATTGTTTACAGAAAAAGTTAGCAGGACAAAGAGCATTGCTACATTCTTTTCCAAGAGATGTTTGCCACCTTCTGGAAAGACCATCAATCTGCATGAAACTTCCCCACAACCATGCCAGAAGACTTCTTCTTCTTCTGTTTCTATCCAGCCACAGCAAGACTGCACATACAACCATGAATGAGAATCTTGACTCTGTTAAATCTTGTTGGCCCCTTAGCTCAAGTCTTTCTTATTTTTGATATAATAGATGCCTACTCATGTACACCAGGCTTTGTAACTTTCATATACTGGTCAAATTTTCTAATTTGAGAAAATCAAATATCCTTCATAAAGGAAGATGATGACTAGAATGTGTTTTCTTAATTGACTTTACTGTGTATGTATATATCAACTAGTAATCCTGTATCACATGGTTATGAATTTCTGTTCTTGTGTATCCTGTTTGTTTGATCTTGGTTTCTATTGATCAGTTTTATGTTTTATTGCTTTAAATTACTGAACAAATCTACATGTACAAAATTAAAAGGAAAAGAAACTCTTCAATTGATAATCATATCCTATTAGTATCTAAAAACTTATTTGGACAGTTCATTAGAAGTCTTGATTTTGAGCTTTATTCTTGGTAAGGAGTGTTATCTCTTGAATGAGGCCTTATCGGAGTATATAATTAATCAATCAATTGTGAAGTTAAATTTTTTGTTTATTCTTTATTTATATGCATGTGAGATAATAAATAATTAATTTAAGTTGATATTGATTACAAAAAATTAACAATTCATATTAAAAATATTAGAAACATTGAGTTCAAATGAATTTGATACCACAATACTACATCAAGATTAGAAGCACTATTAGTTTTAAAAATAATTTAATAATTAAGTGATACAAAATGAGAGAAAAATCCGAACTATTTTGATTTGAAGACTAAAATAATTTCAGATTCAGATATTAGAAAAAGATTTTTGTAAAAAAAATTGTTTTTAACCACCATACAAAATTAGTTAGTCAATAATAATACAAAAATAATAAAACCACCTAAGTGTATTGACTTTATATAATACCCACAGGATTAAAATACCCACGGTTATTAACTTGTTTAGTTTAGAATCCCGGTTTTGTCCAAAGGTAAAAAAGATTTATATATTAATTAAAAAATAAAAAAAATAAATTTGCCAACTAGCGTTACGTGTTTTTCAGTGTGGTCAACACAGAGTGTTTCCAAGCAACGACACTTACACCTATTTGTTAGCAAAAAAACAACAAAAAAAGTATGCACTCTCTTACGTACACACAATGATCACTAAGAATTGTGATAATTGTTTAATTAGAGATTTCACTTTCAAATTTTAAGTAGTTTTTTCTCGATTAGAAGCATTTGTTCTTAATTATTTATCAGATTTCAATATAAATATTGAAAAACATAGTTAGAATAATAAGAAAACCTTAAATATATATGAAAAATTTGATAGGAAATGTTTTTCCTTACTTATGTCTTATATGATTAGCGTATGAATTATAATCAAAACTTTAATGCAGATATCAAGTACCGAATGATAAACTAAAAAATAAAGCCAAACGAACCAGAAGCCTTAGCTCTTAGGTATTAATCCTCGTTTTAATTTGTTTATCTTACTTTTATTTTTTGCCTGTTCTAAAAAAAATGTCTCTTTTCCTTTTTAGCAACTCTTTAATTTCAATTTTCTATGTTATATGTTTAAAATCACAAATTAAAAAATAGGGAAAAGGCTCAAATATGCCATCGAACTTTCAGAAAAGGCTCATTTATGCCATCCGTTAAAAGTTTGGCTCATCTATACCATTACCGTTTAAGAAAAGGCTCATTCATGCCATTATTTTTTAACGGTGGTTTTGCAAAACCATTTTTTACACGTGGCCAATTATAATTCGGCCACGTCATTATTTTTTTTCAGAATTTTGATTTTTTATTATAAAAAAATAATGACGTGGCCGAATTATAATTGGCCACGTGTAAAAAATGATTTTGCAAATTTTTTTTTCCAGAATTTTGATTTTTTATTATAAAAATAATAATGACGTGGCCGAATTATAATTGGTCACGTGTAAAAAATGGTTTTGCCAAACCACCGTTAAAAAATAATGGCATGAATGAGCCTTTTCTTAAACGGTAATGGCATAGATGAGCCAAACTTTTAACGGATGGCATAAATGAGCCTTTTCTGAAAGTTCGATGGCATATTTGAGCCTTTTCCCTAAAAAATATTGCTATATGGCATACAAATAACCTCTTTTACTTTCTCAAACTTCGTGTCAAGTTAAAATATGATAAACAAATTGAAGCATAGCGAGTAAAAAAGATATTGGTATCTAATAGAAAATAATTCTCCTTAATTATATCAGTTGAATTCTCAGATAATCACTCAACTAACAACTATTATCTCGGAAGGTTAGTAAGAATTGAAATCAAGAAAAAAAAAATCTATTAATTGAGTTATCACATGAGAAATTATTTTTATGCGGGTGTAAATCTTGATTAGTCGATCTCTAATACGAACCCTGAAATGACAAAAATGGCATTTGAGTAATTTTCCTCAAGTTGAAGGTTAATTAAGTTTCATTTCCAGTTGGGTTTTGTCGACTTATAAGGCTTATATATTTGGCTATTGTTCCGTTTCTCTCTCTCCACCTTTAACTCAACTAGTGTACAGTGATCACAACGAAATTGCTCAGGCGAAATAGTCGAGGTGAAAAACAGAGCATCAACAATGGCACTGAATGTCAATGGGGTGTCGTTAAAATCTCACAAAATGTTACCATTTCCTTGTTCTTCAGCCAGATCTCAGCGAGTTTTCATGGCTTCAACCATTCATCGACCTTCTGTGTGAGTATTTTTTGCTTCTTTGATTTCAGTTTTGAGCTGATGGGTGTCGCTCAATGTGGTTTGTTTTCCATTTATTTTTTATTTTTGGGGAAGTGGGTCGGTTTTGGTTTATTGGTTGTGTTTGTGTGATTTGAGTTTTAGCTACATTGGGTGTGTTTCAGTTTTGAATTTGATGCAATGGGTATCTCTCAATGTGGGGTGTTTGTCGGTTTCGTTTTGTTTCATTTGTGTTTTGTTGTTTCAAGGCTTTTAGACTTGATTGCTAGCTACACTGGGTGCATTTCATTTGAATTTGGAGAGAATGGGTGTCTCTCACTGTGGTTTGTTTTTCATTCTTTTGATTTGTGATGTGATTTGAGTTTTAGCTACATTGGGTTTGTTTCAATTTTGAAAAATGTTTGTATAATGGGAAATAGGTATCTCTCCATTTGGTTTTTGTTTAATTGTTTCATCTTCTTTTGATCATAGGGGAAGTGGATCAGTTTCGATTTAGTTTCATTTATATTCTCTTGTTTCAAGGCTTTAGTTATGACTTTACTGATAGAGCTATACTGGGTGCATTTCGTTTGTATCATGGAAAATGGGTATCTCCCAATGTGGTTTGTTTCCCCCTTGTTTTGATTCGGTGGGAAATGGGTCGGTTTCGTTTTGGCTTATTATTGTTTTGTTGTTTCAAGTAACAAGTGTTTATGGCTTGATTTTTAGCTAGACTGGGTGCATTTTCATATGAAGGAAAAGAGTTTGTATCATGGAAATGATTTTATAAGGATTTTTTGATTGCTCTCTGCCAAACTGCATTTTTCTGGTGTGTGTTTGTGATTGTAATTTTGGTTTTGGTTTTCTTGTATCTATTGATTGGATTGGTGAATGGTGGTAGTTGTTGGTGTTAAGGAAGCTCTTATCAAGAAATATTTAAGATACAATTTTTACCTTTTTTCTAAATTGGGAAATGGTGTCTTGTTCTGCTTTATGTGTTGCTTAGTTTGTTACATGGTGTTTATCTTGCTATCTGTCTTCTTTTCTTTTCGTCTAATTATTCATCGCATCGTTGATTTCTAGGAATTTCCTGGTTAATCAAGTATCCTGTTTTACTGCCTTTTAAAATGTCTTTTTTGGATAGTGATGTATGTTCTAATCATAGCAAAATCAATGTGTTTTGATTGTTATATGTATGGATCTGTGATTTTTTCCTTATATTTGATTTTTGCTTCAAATATCTCTCCAATGATTTTCTTTTTTGTAAATTCTTCCTTAAGTTTGGTGTAGTTTTGCTTTAGATTTTGTTGGTTTACTAGTTGTGTAAATGCATCCAGTGCTTGTCTTTTTCTTTTGTTTAAATGATATCTATTCAGAAAGGTCCTAAAGGGAAGTCCTATTTGGTGTTTTTTTTTTGGGATGGGGGGGTGTCCAGGAATTGTACATTTTACCAACTGTGGTTGAGAATTAGGTCTTGCCGTGGTGCTCTGTATTTAATTGTCAAGTTTTTGCTTAAAGTCAATGTTTCCAATAATAGTTATGTGCACTGTTCTTTTCTTGTTTGCCAGTAGGTGTAGCTGTTTGGTATTGCTCAGCTTCTTTGATTGTTATGGAATTGGTTGGCAGTTGGCACTTATAACTTCTGTTTGTTAGAAGCTAACTTAAATTTTGTATATTTCTATTGCTTGAGTTTCTGCATACTTGTATAAAGTATAAACTAATACAATTTATAGGTGATTGTGCTTAGTTCTATTGTTTGAGTGATGGTTAATCTCGTTTGGTGATATAGGATTGCATACTTCACCAAACAATTAATAATTCAGATATCTAGGCTCAGTCTTTCAGGTCATATATTTCTCTCTTTCTACAAATATATGCCCCTGTTATTTATCTTGGAAAATAAATTTTATAATAAATTATTGGTCCTGTCTTCCATCATTTTTCCTGTCAAAATCTGCACACTGCAGTATTATGATACTATCTCTGTTAGATGTTTCTTTGTGAGGGAAAACTTGATTTAGAAGAATCCTTTCTCTATGAATGGAACTTTGACGACACTTGCTCTGTAGTTAGCACCACATCATAAATGTATGAACAAGGGGAATAATAAAGGTTGGCAAATTGTCGTGTCAGGAATACCTTTTTATGCTTTAAGTTTGGCTTTTTAAGCTTTAAGTTTACCTTCCTCCTTAACTGTTATTTTTAAATTATAGCTCATGAGGTCTTCAAAGTGAACAGTTTCGAACCTAAGTCTGCTTCTGCTAATTACAGGGAAGTTGGAAGTGTGAAGAAGGCATTCACTCCTCCACGAGAGGTGCATGTTCAAGTAACCCATTCCATGCCACCAGAAAAGATTGAAGTTTTTGATTCTCTGCGCGATTGGGCTGCACAGAATCTCCTGGTGCACCTAAAGCCTGTCGAGAAGTGTTGGCAGCCTACTGATTTTCTTCCTGACCCTGCTTCCGAGGGGTTTGATGAGCAGGTCAAGGAGCTAAGGGAAAGGTGTAAGGAAATTCCTGACGACTACTTTGTTGTATTAATTGGGGATATGATCACAGAGGAGGCCCTTCCAACTTATCAGACCATGATAAACACCCTGGATGGTGTTCGTGATGAAACTGGCGCCAGCCTCACTCCCTGGGCTATTTGGACTAGGGCATGGACAGCGGAGGAAAATAGGCATGGTGATCTTCTCAACAAATATCTTTATCTTTCCGGAAGAGTTGATATGAAGCAAATTGAAAAGACAATCCAGTACCTAATTGGTTCTGGGATGGTAAGATTTTACCACACCTTATGTTATCAATTAAGTGTTATATTGTTAGTATAAGTGTACAGGATTAAATTCCAAAGATTTCATATGGAGTCAAATCATTACATGCTAAAAAATAGATATGCTGATGTTTATAATAAACAGTGCAGCTTTAAGCAAGTGTTATACTGTGTGTGGTATCTACCTCCCATGCTTTCATAAGCTTTCTGATTTTTCTCCAGAGTTGGTTTGTATGGTTACAGATGTCAAATTATGAAAAGCTCCTGATCCTATATTTTGCATGCACACCATATATGATGTGCATGCTAAGCTCTCGATTATCAAGCCTTTCTCGTTTTCCTGGGAGAGGGGATAGAAGTAAAAAAAAATGTATTACCTGATGCTGCTAAGTTTCATTAATTGCTAGATTGAGTTACACCTTTTTTATTGGACTCTTTATGTAGTTCAGTTTACTTTAGTTCTTCATTTTCTTGTATATGATATTTCCTTCAACCTCATTGACTACTTGCTAGCAATCTAAATATGGTGACACATTTGAAATTTGAAGAAGCAATCTGTCAGGTTGTAGTTTTGCTTACCTAGCCCATTGTATCCGTTGTGTACTCTATAGAGTTGAAATGCAACTATAGTGTACTATAGCTTTGGTGCCACATTTTGTGGTTACATTGGCTACATCTTACGTGTTTATAACTGTTCATTCCATGAACATAGAAATCTTGAGATTGAACTTGTTATATAATCATCCATCTATACTCAATTTGGTTTGTACTTCCATGCACTCTTATATTTCCAGGATCCTCGCACGGAAAACAGCCCCTATCTAGGTTTCGTCTACACTTCTTTCCAAGAAAGGGCTACCTTTGTTTCACATGGAAACACAGCTAGGCTCGCCAAGGAGCATGGGGATATGAAACTAGCACAAATATGTGGTTCAATTGCTGCAGACGAGAAGCGCCATGAAACTGCATATACCAAGATCGTGGAGAAGCTACTCGAGGTTGATCCTGATGGCGCCATATTGGCTATTGGTGACATGATGAGGAAAAATATCTCAATGCCTGCTCATCTGATGTATGATGGCAGGGATGACAACCTCTTTGAACACTTCTCTGCTGTAGCTCAACGGCTTGGTGTATACACTGCCAAGGACTATGCAGATATTCTGGAATTCCTGGTGGGGAGATGGGAAGTAGAAAAATTAACTGGTCTTTCCAGTGAAGGACGCAGAGCACAAGATTATGTATGTGGACTGGCTCCACGGATTAGAAAATTGGAGGAGAGAGCACAGGCAAGGGCCAAGCAGCGAAGTCCCGTTCCTTTCAGCTGGATTTTTGGTAAAGAGATTAAGATATGAATGAACTTGTGTTGGAGGGCAATGCCATATTACTTTCTGATCATTAAATTTGCCATAAATTTATGTTAAGAAACTTTAAGGGTATGATATGAAGTCTGTGCAGGGTAGTTGAAGCTACTTCACTAGAGTATTGGTTTTTCTTTTTGCAATTGTGTTTAAGCCATAGGGAAAAACATAGTTCTTAGCAATAAAGATGAACCTTTTGGTACCCTTTTTCTTTTTTTCTTTTCAAGTCAAGATTATGCATTATATATGACTTATTAGATGGATGAACTATATGACTTACTAAATGGCAACTAGCCAATTAACAATTCAAGGCTACTTTTAACATTTTAAAGAGGTTTATACATATTTAATTGTGTTAGAGAGTTTAGGGTTTTTCTTTTACAACATTCTTTCGCTTGTGATAATTTACTATTAGGATTTATGAGTTTGTAAACACTTTTACCTTAAGATTTTAAATTGAAGTGCTTTAATTTATTGGTATGTTAATATAAGGGTGAAGTGGAAGTGAAGCTTGATGCACATGTCATTCAAAAGAAAGGAAGATCAAGTATCTTGGGTTTATTATTCAAGGAATGGACAAAGTGATGATAACGTCACACATCGTATTGATGCAGAGTGGATTAAATGTGAGTTCGTATCTGAAGTATTGTGTGATGAGAAGATGCCATCAAAATTCAAAGACAAGTTCTGCAGAGTGGTGGTTAGAGTATAGGGCGGAGTGTTGGCTAATCAAGAAATCTTACGTTCACAAGATTAAAATTGCGGAAATGAGAATGTTGTGGTGGATATGTTGGAATACTATGAGAGATTCGATTAAGAATGAAGATATCCGAAATAAGATAGGAGTGGTCTTAATGAAGGACACGATGCAGGAAGCGAGACTGTGATGGTTCAAGCATATGCCTTAAAAATCACGGGACTATGGGCTAATACATACGAAAAATCAAGAAAGTTGCGTAAATTCTAAAAGTTGGCTCGTAAATGCAAAAATATACCTTATAAATGGTCGGACTATACGCAATGCTTCCCCAACTCACTACAGAGGTCCTCATAAAGTTTTTTCAGAAATTTTATTGGGTGCTCCAAGGTGCCAAATTCATGGGCTATTCACATACGAAAAATAAAGAAAGTTGTGTAATTCCTAAAAGTTGGCTCATAAATGTGAAAATATACCTTAAAAAGTGGTGAGACTATACACAATGCTTCCCCAACTCATTAAGGAGGTCCTCATAAAGTTCTTTTAGAATATTTTTTTGGGTGCTCCAAGGCGCCAGATCCATAAGCTAATGCACACGAAAAACCAGGAAAGTCGCGTAATTCTTAAAAGTTAGGTCGTAAATGAGAAAATATGCCTTAAAAAATAGTGGGACTATACACAATGCTTCCTCAACTAATCACGGAGGTCCTCATAATGTTTTTTCAGAATACTCTTTTGGGTACTCCAAGCGCCAGATCCATGGATTAATACATACGAAAAATTAAGAAAGTCGCATAATTCCTAAAATTTGGCTCATAAATATGAAAATATACCTTAAAAAAATGGTGGGACTATACGCTATGCTTTCCCAACTCATTATAGAAGTCCTCATAAATGTTTTGTAGAAATTTATTTTAGGTGCTCCAAGGTGCTAGATCCATGATCTAATACACACGAAAAATAATGAAAGTCGCGTAATTCCTAAAAGTTGGCTCGTAAATGTGAAAATATACCTTAAAAAATGGTAAGATTATACACAATGCTTCCCCAACTCATTATGGAGGTGCTCATAATTTTTTTTAAGAATTATTTTTTAGTGCTCCAAGGCGCCAGATCAATTGGCTAAATACACACGAAAAATAAAAAAAGTCATGTAATTTCTAAAAATTGACTCGTAAATGTGAAAATATGCCTTAAAAATGGTGGGACTATACACAATGCTTCTCCAACTCATTACATAGGTCATCATAAATTTTTTTTGAATATTTTTTGGGTGTTCCAAAGCGCCAGAACCATGGGCTAATACACACGAAAACCAAGAAAGTCGCATAATTTCTAAAAAATTGCTCGTAAATGTGAAAATATGCCTTAAAAATAATGGGTCTATATGCAATGCTTTCCCAACTCATTATGGAGGTCCTCATAAAGATTTTTCAATTTTTTTTAGCTCCCCAAGGTGCTAGATTCATGGGCTAATACACACAAAAAATCAAGAAAGTCATATAATTCCTAAAAGTTGGCTCGTATATACAAAAATATGACTTAAAAATGGTGGGACTATACGCAATACTTCCCTAACTCATTACGAAAGTCCTCATAAAGTTTTTTTAGAATTTTTTTCATGCTCCAAGGCACTAGATCCATGGGCTAACACACGAAAAAAAAAGTCAGGTAATTTCTAAAAGTTGGCTCATAAATGCAAAAATATGTTATAAAAAATGGCATGACTATAAGATACTTCCCCAACTCATTACACAGATCCTCATAAAGGTTTTTCAGAAAAAAGTTTAGCTGCTTCAAGGCTCCAGATCCATGGGCCAATACTTACGAAAAATCAAGAAAGTCTCATAAATCATAAAAGTTGGTTCATAAATGCGAAAATATGCCTTAAATAAATGGTGGGACTATACACAATGTTTCCCCAACTCATTATGGAGGTCCTTCTAAAGTTTTTTAGAATTTTTTTTTGGTGTGCTCCAAGGCGCATAAGCCATGTGCTAATAGTAATACACACAAAAAACCAAGAAAGTCGCATAATTCTTAAAAGTTGGCTTGTAAATGCAAAAATATTTCTTAATAAAATGGGGAAACTAAACGTAATGTTTCCCCAGCTCACTACGACGGTCCTCATAAAGTTTTTAAAGAAGTTTCTTTTGGGTGCTCCAAGACAACATATCCATGGGTTAATACACACGAAAATCAAGAATGTTGGGTAATTACTAAAAATTGGCTCGTAAATGCAAAATTATACGTTAAAAATGATGGGACTATTCAATGCTTTCCCAACTCATTACATAAGTCCTCATAACGTTTTTTCAGATTTTTTTTGAGTGCTCCAAAGTTCCAGATACATGAGTTAATATACACGAAAAATCACGAAAGTCACGTAATTCCTAAAAGTTGACTTGTAAATGTGAAAATATGGCATAAAAATGGTGGGACTATACGCAATGCTTCCATAACTCATTACAAAGATCATCACAAAGTTTTTCACACAAAAAACCAAAGGTCGCGTAATTCCTAAAAATTGGCTCGTAAATGTAAAAATATGCCTTAAAAAATGGTAGGACTATAGATAATATTTTTTCAACTCATTATGGAGATTCTCATAATGTTTTTTCAGAATTATTTTTAGGTGTTTAATGACCCAAAATCAATGAGCTAATACACACGAAAGATAAAAAAAATTGTGTAATTCCTGAAAATTGACCCGTGAATCCAAAAATATGCATTAAAAAAGGGTCGAACTATATGCAATGCTTCCCCAACTCATTACGACAGTCCTAATAAAGTTTTTTTTTTTTTAAAATTTAGGTGTTCCAAAGCGCCAAAAACATGGGCTAATACACACGAAAATCCAAAAAAATTGCGTAATTCATAAAAGTTGGCTTGTAAATGCAAAAATATACCTTCAAAAAGTGGTGAAACTATACGCAATGCTTCCCCAACTCATTACAGAGGTTCTCATAAAGTTTTTTCATAAATATTTTTTGGGTGCTCCAAGACGCTAGATCAATGGGCTAATACACATGAAAAATAAAGAAAGTCGCGAAGTTACTAAGAGTGTCTCGTAAATTTGAAAATATGCCTTTAAAAAATGGTAAGACTATACACAATGCTTCCCCAACTCATTAAGGAGGTTCTCATAAAAAAAAATTCAGAATTTTTTTTGGGTGATTCAAGTCACCAGATTCATGGGCTAATACACACGAAAAATTAAGAAAATCGCGTAAATTCTAAAAGTTGGTTCGTAAATGCAAATATATGCCTAAAAAATGGTGCGACTACACACAATGTTTCCCCAACTCATTACGGAGATCCTCATAATTTTTTTTAAAAAATTATTTGCTCTAAGGCGCCTGATCCATAGGTTAATACACACGAACAATCAAAAAAATCGTGTAATTTTCAAAAGTTGGCGCATAAATACAAAAATGTCTTAAAAAATTGTGGGACTATACGCAATGCTTCCCCAACTCATTACAGAGGTCCCCATAGAATTTTTTCAAATTTTTTTTTGGGTGAACTAAGGCGCTAGATTAATGGGCTGATACACATGAAAACCAAAAAAGTCGCGTAATTTTAAAAAGTTGGCTTGTAAATGCGTAAATATGCCTTAAAACGTAGTGAAACTATATATAATGTTTTTCCAACTAATTACGGAGGTACTCATAAAGTTTTTTCAAAAAGTCTTTTTGGATGGTCCTAGGCGCCTGAGCCATGGACTAATACATACGAAAAATTAAGATAGACACGTAATTTCTAAAAATTGGCTCGTAAATGCAATAATATGCCTTAAAATGGTGGGACTATACACAATATTTTCCAAACTCATAGCGGAGATCCTCATAAAGTGTTTTCAAAAAAAATAAATTGGGTGCTCCAAGGCGCTAGAAGCATGGGCTAACACACACGAAAAACAAAGAAAGTCGCATGATTTCTAAATTGTTGCACGTAAATGCGAAAAATGCCTTAAGAAATGGTGGGACTATAACAATGCTTCCCCAAGTCATTACGAAGGACCTCATAAAGTTTTTTTGGGGTGCTCCAAGGTGCCAAATTCATGGGCTTATATACACGAAAAAACTAAGAGTCACGTAATTCATACAAGTTGACTCGTAAATGCAAAAATATGCCTTAAAAATTGTGGGACTATACATAATACTTCCCCAACTCATTACGGAAGTCCTCATAATTTTTTTTTCATAATTTTATTTTGGGTGCTCCAAGGATCTAGATCCATGAGATAATACACAAAAAAAAACTAAGAAAGTCGTGTAATTCCAAATAGTTGTCTTGTAAATGCAAAAATATGCTTTAAAAAATTGTGGGACTATACACAATGTTTTCCCAACACATCACGGAGGTTCTCATAAAGTTTTTTCAAGATATTTTTTTTTGGGTGCTCCAAGACATCAGATTTATGGGCTAGTACACACGACAACAAAAAAAGTCGCATTATTACTAAAAGTTGGCTAAAAAATTTGAAAATATGTCTTAAAAATTGTGGGACTACGCAATGCTTCCCCAACTGATTACGGAGACCCTAATAGAGTTCTTTTAGAAAGTCTTTTTGGGTGCTCCAAGACGCTAGATCCATGGGCTAATACACACGAAAAATCAAGAAAGTCGCGTAATTTCTAAAAGTTGGCTCGTAAATACGAAAATATGCTTTAAAAATAATTGGACTATACAAAATACTTCCCCAACTCATTTCGAAGGTCCTCATAAAGTATTTTCACAAATTGGTGCTCTAAGGCGCTAGATCCATGGACTAATACACACGAAAAAATAAAAATATGATATAATTTCTAAAAATTAACTCGTAAAAGTGAAAAAATATCTTAAAAAGTGTGTGACTATACGCAATCCGAGAATATAGCTATAGTTTCGATATTAGCCCGCTAATTTGATGTATTGGTGCACAAATGCTCATGTAAAGTGTAAGGGGTTATGAATAGTTACAGGATAGATAGAGGTAAACCGAAGAAGTATTGGGGATATGTGATTAGACAGGACATGATGCAGTTACACCATACCAAGGACATGACCTTAGATATAAGGTTGTGGAAGACAAGAATCAGGTTAGAAGGTTTATATGTAGTACAATATTCTCTTGCATATCATTCTACAACGGTAGCCTTGATATTTCTCCTATAGTTTCTTGTCCTTCGACTCATTTACTTTCTACCTGTCTCTTGTACTTTTGCTTAGCACACTATTTTATTGTAGTTATTTTTCCTTTTTAGGAATATATTTCTCTTGGCAATTTCTCATTTATTTGTTGTTGATGTCTTTATAGTAGATAAATTAGGTACCACTTTTGCTATGATCGTTATTACTATGGCTTATTCATGCCACGGGTTAATTGGGTATAGAAGGTCATATCTAACAACACGTCATATTTTATTAGCCATTTTTTAAAAAAATATACCAAACTTACTACGTGTCGTCAAATTAAGTCCCACATCGTTTAACTCATTTCCTTTATAACTTGATCTATGCTATAAAACAAATTTCATTTTAACCCATCTTCCCTATCTCTCTCTTTCCCTTAGTTTTTTCTTTTCGTAATTTCAGATCTCATCTTCTTCCTTTTTTCTCAATTTCAGACCTCATCTTCTTTTTTTCTTCTCAATTTCAGATCTCATCTTTTTCCGTTTTTCTCAATTTTAGATCTCATCTTCTTCCCTTTTTCTCAATTTCAGATCTCATCTTCTTCCCTTTTTCTCAATTTCAGATCTCATCCTCTTCCTCTTTTCCTTTTAATTTTCAATTTTCTCTACCTCCATATCTCAAAAAAGTCAAGAAATGAAAAAGGTTTCCCAATTTCATTATTTTCCCTCTAACCTATTAATGTTAGTATATTCGATTGCTATCCAGTTTCATATCCCTTGAAAAATTCAAGAACTTACAAGGGTTTTTCTATTTCATTGATATTCTCTTTCTTTCCAATTCAATTACATCTACTTCCATATCCCAAATAAAAAATTTTGATATTCAATTTTCTCAAAAGAAAGAAAAACACTGATGACCCGCAGCAACTCTTCGTAACTATTAGGGTACCAAGTCCCATCAGCTCAAAATCCCTATTGTTAATGTCAACACTCAATGATGGTCCCTCCCCCCTACTTAATTTCACTTCTGGAGGATCCATACCGGTGTTGATGAGGTGAGAGTAGAAATTAAAAATGTTGAGGAGGAAATGAAGAATTATTTTTCGATATATTCTTCATTTCCTCCTCAACATTTTTAATTTCTACTCTCACCTCATCAACACCGGTATGGATCCTCCAAAAGTGAAATTAAGTAGGGGGGAGGGACCATCATTGAGTGGTGACAATAACAATAGGGATTTTGAGCTGATGGGATTCAGTACCCTAACAGTTATGAAGAGTTCCTGCGTTGCTATCAAGGATAAAATTCCTCCCTTATAATTGAACTGTGATGCTACTAAGAGAAGTACTTTAAATTTATGTCTATGTGCATTTATGTGTGGCACGTTGCTCGACTTTCAAGGTAGGTTATTGCTTACTTTTCTCAAACTCAACTCGGATATTTTATCACTTATGAGGGGTTGATTTGTCAAGATTTTATTGAAAGCAATATGTTTATAGTGGTGAAATGTGGTCTAAGGGCTTGACTTGAAAGTAAATTTATAGAATCGACGAAAATTTTGGTTCCAGTCCAGGTAGGGTATATGGACCTCACGAGTCCCTCATGGGTCCCACCTCACAACATTTTCTGTGGAGTGTATGCTAGTAGGGTCATTAGCATTGCATTATATTGCGTTGCATTTTTATTGTTGTTTTGCTTTGCGTTGCTTCTTATTGACTATCTTATACTGAACTGCAGGGACATTTTCTGAGTGCACAGTTTATAACATCCTCTCGTACGTTATAGTTATTAACTCGGTTGTTAGGCCTATGATGCCTATGGAGTACGCATGATTTTGTACTCATACTACTCTTGCTGCCTCTTTTTGAGGAAGATTCCGGTGCTAGTGGACTTCTTTTTATACTGCATCTTTCTGGTGAAGGACGCAGAGCACAAGATTATGTATGTGGACTGGCTCGGCGGATTAGAAAATTTGAGGAAAGAGATTAAGAGATGAATGCACTTGTGTTGGAGGGCAATTCTGAACATTAAATTTTCCATAGATTTGTATTAAGAAACTTTGAGGGTATGGTATGAAATCTGTGCAGTGGAGTTTAAACCTACTTCACTAGATTTGTATTAAATTTTGCAATTGTGTTTAGCAATAAAGATGAACCTTTTTTTAAATCTCCCTTTCAAGTCAATATTATGCATTTTATACATAGCTTATTAGATGGATGAATCTAGGACATGAACTCCTAAAAGGGGCTTCCTCTGTGCTAGTCCGGGGAAGGGTCTTTTATACATAGCTTATTCTGCTATATTTGCATTAGCCTGAGCTTTTTGGAACTAGGAAATGGTCACTTAGTCATGTGATATTCCAAGAACACCCATTGATAAACCAGTTACTGGTACAAATAACATAAAGAAATGTAACCAACGTTTATTGGAACCAAATGCAGATGGACAGACAGACAGATAACACTTACTAAAAGCTGCACTGTTTATTATAAACCTCAGCAAACCTACATGATAACATAAGGTCTGGTATAAATCTTACCATCCCAGAACCAATGAGGTACTGGATTGTCTTTTCAATATGCTTCATATCAATTCTTACAGAGATAAAGATGTTTATTGAGAAGATCACCATGCCTATTTTCCTCTGCTGTCCATGGCCTAGGTCAAATAACTCAGGGAGTGAGGCTGGGCACCGGGTAGGAGAACACAAAAGACATCAGCCACTACTATTCACTAATCCAATTACAATATATGTATGCTGAAAACAGATACATCAGATATGTTCAGAAATAGATAGATGTATCTAATTCAGGTCACTATGTATCATATACATGTATGCTACTTTATATCTATATATATATATATAAATGACAAACATCATATTTCAACAAGACTATTAGCTTTGAACAGATACTTAGTATTCTACAAGACTGTTAGCTTTGAACAGATGCACAGATGGATCAAACAGATTTTAATATGATACCTCACCATTTCAACATTGCCCCAGCAAAAATACGTTTGGTGAAATCAATCCTTTGTAGTGAAGACTTTGACAGCAGAATGGCTGTTGATTTCTATTTGTAGTGGTCGTCCTTATCCCTTCTGAAAGAATTCTAATGTAAATATATATCAAGAGTGTTTTATGTCAAAAATAGGAGTTCAACACGACCATACTGACATCTTCACAGAAGCTATCGTCGCACTGTAGTTGTGACATGACCAAATGTCGGAATCTTAAGTATAGCAGCATCATACTATTCCAAATTCCTCACTAGAGAAATTATCATCTTTTTGCCAATCGCTTCACCACTATCTTCCTCTTCACTCTTAACAACAGGTGTAGAGTGTGGCAAATCCCTTAATGAATCCGCCCCTGGCCTTGTCATCCAATTCAAACAAAGTATCATGTCCATGAGAAAAAATTAGAATGTCACGGTTCGTCTTAGCAGATATATCAGATTGTACCACTGGTGCATTGAATTACACCAAAGCAGTAGTAACACCATTATAAAGACACATCAATGAATTCTCTATAAACTCTCCCAGTAGTTTGTAACTTGCAAAAGAAGTGTTGAAAGCACCATAACTTTTAACATCAATTTCAACTCCACCGACACACCCCCAATCATACAACTTTACAGTGTAACCAATTTAAAGGTTCATTAGCAATCAATGCACCACCTATATCATCCTGCACAGTGTCGAGCCAATTGTGCACAGGACTACAAAAGGAACCATCTATAGTATGACATTAGATTCCTAATGGAAAAATGTGCATGTCCCATATGACAGCAAACATAAGTGCCAAGTTTATTGCAAACGTCCGAAGTGATACCAATTTGCACAGAGAGTACTTGCCAATAGGAAACTTCACACCTGGGAGTTCAAATAGTACTGTTACCCCCCCCCCCCCCCCTATAGATTTTCCATCTCCAAAAGTATAGTCTATTGCATAGATCGTGACATAATCAAGATAAGGACCAGGATCAAAGACAATATACAACGAAGTCACCCTTGCTTTATGGACTAGAACAAACATAGCAAACAAGAGCCTAACAGCTCAAGTATATGGTGACTGCTTGGAGGACTTACAACAATTTACCTGGAGTACTTCCTCCATTTCTCCTCACTAACACACCCTCTCGAGTTAGACGACAAGAAACAAGGAAAATTGCACTCCTGCCCAGTATCAGCCCGATTGCATTTGTGTAAGCTAAAGTCAAGGTAAGGCGGCACTCTAGTTTGTTTACCCCCACACATTTCTTCAAGAGAATTATGCAAACAAGGAATAGTGTGATCCCATTAGACACCATCAAATGGATATTTGATTGCAGCAATTTGCATACTGATATTCAACATTACAGTACCTTGGCTAGAAAAAGGAGCCAGAAAAACCCAATGTATCCCGTTTAGAACATTTGTCAAACAAAGCTACATTATCTCGTGGGTTGTCCTCCTCCTCAGTACTAGATTCTTTCGTATCATCTAACATCGCAGTAGGCACTGTCGTATTCAAGCTGACATCTACACAGAAGCTATTGTCGCACTGTAGTTGCAAAGTTTCTCCCTCGTGGACAATAGTGTTAAAGATCATGAATTTCAAAGCTCACTTTTGTGTGTGACATTTCATCGAACGCCTTATTTTCAGCATTGTAAAAAGGTCAAGATACCAAATTTGCTCCCTCTACTGACTTTGCATTCCCAGTATGAGGCGAGTCTCTGTCTTCAAGAGCTTCAGTCTTAGTATTACTTTCAGTAATCAATGCCAAGGAATCCACATGTTAATACGTCTCTGGCAATTTATAAAGCACAAGGTCCGCCTTTGAGTTACCAGTTTCATAGGCAAAATCAAGGGCAGATGATGACGGAAATTGACTGGGAGACACCACAGCTGATTGTGAAACTATAGGGACATAATTAACGTAGTCAAAAATGAACTTGTGATGAATTAGCTAGACGCCCCACTACATTGTTGTTGGTTTGTTATTGAAACCACTGAGCAAATTTACCCTTGAAATGCTTCCAATTAAAAATTAGCTTATTGTGAAATAAGCTTCACCATAAAGGTAGAATGAAGGAAGTGGAAAACAATCATTCTCGTCAAAGCCAAGATTTGTGAAGTACAACTCGGCCTGAAAATCCAGCTCTCTGGGATGCCGTCGCCGCTGAATCAAGGTAGAAACATCGCCATTGTTGGCGACCGATGGATGAAAGCACCAATGTAACAAACCTGAATTCTCAACACAACTACTCAAGTATTATATAATCACTGATAGCCAAATTACAATGGCAACAATTAAACTATTGACTTACAATAGAAAATTTGAAATAACAAGTAACTAAGGATATAGATAAGAATGAGGATGAGAAACTTAGATCTAGAAGAAGATGAGAGGAACAAAGATTTTCTTCATAACAAGCATAACCCCTTCTTTCAGACCACTTCTCCCTTTTAACCAGATGCTAATTGGGTCTGATTCCCAAATAAAATGCTCCAACATTTTACTCAGCCCAATCTTTTTCACCACTTCTAACTCATAGGCCCTTACTAAGTTAGCTTGGTTCCAGTAAATTGTGTTTAGGCCATAGGGAAAAACATAGTTACTAGCAATAAAGATGAAGCTTTTGGTACCTTCTTTTTTTTAATCTCCCTTTAAAGTAAAGATAATGCATTTTATATATGACTTATTAGATGGGTGCATCTAGGATATAAACTCTTTAAGAAGGACAGCCGGTGCACTAAGCGAGAAGACTAGTAGTATCGACAAGAGGCTACATCAATAGCTTAAAATTTAGGGTAGGGTAGGCTTGGAGTCAGAAGTCCTATTCTTCCAAACCAAATAAGCACTTTTGCAAAGTTCACCTTCCCGCAGTCAAAACAAGACTTACGGATAACAATCAGACCTTACCAGGGACAGGGACGGCCGCCCAAGAGGACTGGCAATCTTTCTCTTTATACGCCATATCTTGAAAGGCTCTCGCTATGCGTGAGGTCTGGGAAAGGGTCAGAAGGGTCTATTATACATAAATTATCCTACTATATTTGCACTTAGGCCAGCGCTATTTGGAAATAGGAAAGGGTCACAAAGTCATTTACAATTTGAATAAAGAAGAAGAAAGTTTAGGATTTCTTCGACACCAGGAAAACAAAATTCAAGGTGTAAGTACAAAACAAAAAAGCAGTTCAGAAAAGTTTTCATCTATTTTGTATTTGAAGAACTATAAAATCAATTGACCTGAAGGAAGCACATTGATTTATTTATAAAAAAATTCTAAAACAGTGGAGTTCCAGGGGAACAAAGAGCATTTACACAAGCCAAATGCTTTGTTTGTTGGTTTGGAAATACTAAATGGCAATTAACAATTCACGGCTACTATAGCATTTTCCTTGATTAGATGTTTACCTTTTTCACCTCTAAAATGTATTCCAAATCAAACCATAGAGTAAAATAGAAGATAGTACTTAGCAAAATATTGCATTTTCAACTTTTACCTTTTTCACAAGTGGAATGTGCTCCAAATCAACTTGACACAAAATTTGTTGTATTATTATAAACTGTATCACATCAAGTCGGGAACATTTTAAAGGGGTTTATACATATTTAATTGTGTCAGAGAGTTGAGGGTTTTTCTTTTACAACATTCTTTCACTTGTGATAAGTTACAATTAGGATTTGTGAGTGTGTAAACACTCTAAAATCTGCACTAATTACCTTAAGATTTTAAATTGAACTGCTTCAATTTATTGGTATGTTAATATAAGGGTGGAGTAGAAGTGAGGCTTGATGCACATGTCATTTAAAAGAAAGGAAGATTCAAGTATCTTGGGTCTATTATCCAAGGAATGGACAAAGTGATGATAATGTCACACATCATATTGGTGCAGAGTGGATAAAATGTAGGCTCGCATCTGGAGTATTGTGTGATAAGAAGATGTCATCAAAACTCAAGGCAAGTATTGCAGAGTGGAGGTTATAGTATGGGGAGGAGTGTTGGCTAGTCAATAACTCTTACGTTCACAAGATTAAAGTTGCAGAAATGAGAATGTTTTGGTGGATGTGTCGGCATACTATGAGAGATTAGATTAAGAATGTCTGAAATAAGGTAGGAGTGATCTCAATAGAGGACACGATGCATGAAGCGAGACTGTGATGGTTTAAGCATATGAAGAGGAAATGCACAGATGCC
Source organism: Solanum commersonii (assembly GCA_029007595.1). NCBI lineage: Eukaryota > Viridiplantae > Streptophyta > Magnoliopsida > Solanales > Solanaceae > Solanum > Solanum commersonii. The sequence continues at coordinate 2,914,795 of JAJTWQ010000069.1, forward strand.
CATGTAAAAATGTGAGGGGTTATGAATGGTTTCAGGATAGATAGAGGTAGACCGAAGAAGTATTGGGGAGAGGTGATTAGACAGAACATGATGCAGTCGTAGCTTACCAAAGACATAACCTTAGATAGAAAGTTGTGAAAGACAAGAATTAGGTTAGAAGGTTAATAGGTAGTAGAATATTCTCTTGCATATCCTTCCATAGCGATAGCCCTAGTATTTCTCCTATAGTTCTTAAACTTTGATTTTTTTACTATCTATTTATCTCTTGTACTTTGATTAGCACACTATTTTATTGTAGTTATTTTTCCTTTTTAGGAATATATTTTTCTTGGCAGTTTCTCATTTATTTGTTGTTGATGTCTTTATAGCAGATAAATTAGGTACCACTTTTGCTATGATCGTTATGACTATGGCTTATTCATGCCACGGGTTAATTGGGTATAGAAGGTCATATCTAACAACACGTCATATTTTATTAGCCAATTTTTAAAAAAATTTAAATACCAAATTTACGACGTGTCGTCAAATTAAATCCCCCACCGTTTAACTCATTTCCTTTATAACTTGATCTATGCTATAACACAAATTTCATTTTAACCCACCTTCCCTTTCTCTCTCTTTCCCTTAATTTTTTCTTTTCCCGATTTCAGATCTAATCTTCTTCTTTTTTTCTCAATTTCAGATCTCATCTTCTTCCCTTTTTCTCAATTTCAGATCTCATCCTCTTTTCCTTTTAATTTCCAATTCATTTTCTTTCAAGTTTCTCTACCTCCATATCTCAAATTGAAAAGGATTTTCCAATTTCATTCTTTCCCATGTTAGTATATTCGATTGCTTTCTAGTTTCATATCCCCTGAAAAATTCAAGAACCGATAAAGGTTTTTCTATTTCATTGATATTCTCTTTCTTTCTAATTCAATATCATCTACCTCCATATCCCAAATCAAAATATTTGATATTCAATTTTCTCAAAAGAAAGAAAAACACTGATGATCCGCAGCAACTCTCCGTAACTGTTAGGGTACCAAATCCATTCAATCATCTCAAAATCCCTATTGTTATTGTCACCACTCAATGATGGTTCCCCCCTGCCCCCACTTAATTTCACTTCTGGAGGATCAATACCGGTGGTGATGAGGTGAGAAGTAGAGATTAAAAATGTTGAGGAGGAAGTGAAGATATATCAAAAAATAGTTCTATTGAAAAGTTGGAAGAAATCACGTCGTTAGACGTGAAAGACTATGAGGAGTTGGGATTGATTGTAGAGTTGGAGGAATTAGGGATTAGTAATTTTGAAAATGCTAGTGTTGTACACCTTATATGGTACATTAAAATATATGCTTGAATTTTCAAAACTACTTCCTCCTAATTCCTCTAGTTCTATTATCAACCCCAGGTCTTCATAGTCCTTTACGTCTAACGACGTGATTTCCTCAAACTTTCCAACAGAATTATTTTCTGATATATTCTTCATTTCCTCCTCAACATTTTTAATCTCTACTTTCATCTCATCACCACCGGTATTGATCCTCCAGAAGTGAAATTAAGTAGGGGGGAGGGACCATCATTGAGTGGTGACAATAACAATAGGGATTTTGAGCTGATGGGATTCGGTACCCTAACAGTTATGAAGAGTTCCTGCGTTGCTATCAAGGATAAAATTCCTCCCTTATAATTGGCTGTGATGCTACTAAAAGAAGTACTTTAAATATATGTCTATGTGCATTTATGTGTGGCACGTTACTCGACTTTCAAGGTAGGTAATTGCTTACTTTTCTCAAACTTAACTCGGGTGATGACTTGAAATTACATCATTGCCAAGTTTTACTCAATTTCGGGTATTTTATCACATATGAGGGGTTAATTTGTCAAGATTGACATTGTATTGAAAGCAATATGCTTATAGTGGTGAAATGTGGTCTAAGGGCTTGACTTGAAAGTAAATTTATTGAATCGGACAGACTATATTGACGAAAGTCTTGGTTCGAGTCCAGGTAGGGTATATGGACCTCACAAGTCCCTCATGGGTCCCACCTCACAACATTTTCTGTGGAGTGTATGTTAGTAGGGTCATTAGCATTGCATTATATTGCGTTGCATTTTTATTATTGTTTTGCTTTGCGTTGCTTCTTATTGACTATCTTATACTGAACTGCAGGGACATTTTCTGAGTGCACAGTTTATAACATCCTCTGTACGTTATAGTTATTAACTCTGGTTGTTAGGCCTATGATGCCTATGGAGTACGCATGATTTTGTACTCATACTACTCTTGCTGCCTCTTTTTGAGGAAGATTCCGGTGCTAGTGGACTTCTTTTTATACTGCATCTTTCTGGTGAAGGACGCAGAGCACAAGATTATGTATGTGGACTGGCTCGGCGGATTAGAAAATTTGAGGAAAGAGATTAAGAGATGAATGCACTTGTGTTGGAGGGCAATTCTGAACATTAAATTTTCCATAGATTTGTATTAAGAAACTTTGAGGGTATGGTATGAAATCTGTGCAGTGGAGTTTAAACCTACTTCACTAGATTTGTATTAAATTTTGCAACTGTGTTTAGGCCATAGGGAAAAACACAGTTCTTAGCAATAAATATGAACCTATTTTTTTAATCTCCTTTTCAAGTCAAGATTATGCATTTTATACATGACTTATTAGATGGATGAATCTAGGACATGAACTCTTAAAAGGGGCTTCCTCTATGTGCTAATCCGGGGAAGGGTTGGAAGGGTCTATTATACATAGCTTATTCTGCTATATTTGCATTAGCCTGAGCTTTTTGGAACTAGGAAATGGTCACTTAGTCATGGGATATTCCAAGAGCACTCATTCATAAACCAGTTACTGGTACATAACTCAAAGAAATGTAACCAATGTTCATTGGAGCCAAATGCAGATGGACAGAGACAGATAACACTTGCTAAAAGCTGCACTATTTATTATAAACCTCAGCAAACCTACATGATAACATAAGGTCTGGTAAAAATCTTACCATCCCAGAACCAATTAGGTAATGGATTGTCTTTTCAATATGCTTCATATCAACTCTTACGAAAGATAAAGATATTTGTTGAGAAGATCACCATGCCTATTTTCCTCTGCTGTCCGTGGTCTAGTTCAAATAGCCCAGGGAGTGAGGCTGGACACCGGGTAGGAGAACAAAAAAAATACCAGCCACTACTATTCACTAATCCAACTAATAGATACAAGAAAACCGAAATTACAATATATGTATGCTGAAAACGGATGCATCAGATATGCTAATTCGGAAATAGATAGATGTATCTAATTCAGGTCACTATGTATCATATACATGTATGCTAATTTTTTATATATATATGTATAAATAACAAACATCATATTTCATCAAGACTATTAGCTTTGAACAGATACTTAATATTCTACAAGACTGTTAGCTTTGAACAGATGCACAGATGGATCAAACAGATTTTAATATGATGCCTTACCATTTCAACATTGCCCCAGCAAAAATACGTTTGGTGAAATCAATCCTTTGTAGTGAAGACTTTGACAGCAGAATGGCTGTTGATTTCTATTTGTAGGGTCGTCCTTATCCCTTCTGAAAGAATTCTAATGTATAAATCAAAAGAGTGTTTTATGTCAAAATAGGAGTTCAACACGACCATACTGACATCTTCACAGAATCTATCGTCGCACTGTAGTTGTGACATGAACAAATGTCGGAATCTTAAGTATAGCAGCATCATAATATTCCAATTTCCTCACTAGAGAAATTATCATCTTTTTGCCAATCGCTTCACCACTATCTTCCTCTTCACTCTTCACAACAGGTGTAGAGTGTGGCAATCCCTTAATGAATCCGTCCCTGGCCTTGCAATCCAATCCAACAAAGTATCATGTCCAAGAGAAACAATTAGAATGTCACGGTTCGTCTTAGCAGATATATCAGATTGTACCACTGGTGCATTGAATTGCACCAAAACAGTAGTAACACCATTATAAAGACACATCAATGAATTCTCTATAAACTCTCTTAGTAGGTTGTAACTTGCAAAAGCAGTGTTGAAAGCACCATAGCTTTGAATATCAATTTCAACTCCATCGACACACCCCCAATCATACAAATTTGCAGTGTAACCAATTTAAAGATTCATTAGCAATCAATGCACCACCTATATCGTCCTGCACAGTGTCGAGCCAATTGTCCACAGGACTTCAAAAGGAACCATCTATAGTATGACATTAGATTCCTAATGGAAAAATGTGCATGTCCCATATGACAGCAAACACAAGTGCCAAGTTATTGCAAACGTCCGAAATGATACCAATTTGCACAGAGAGTACTTGCCAATAGGAAACTTCACACCTGGACGCTCAAATAGTACTGTTACAGCACTCTCCTCTATAGATTTTCCATCTCCAAAAGTAGAGTCTATTGCATAGATTGTGACATAATCAAGAAAAGGACCAGGATCAAAGACAATATACAACGAAGTCACCCTTGCTTTATGGACTAGAACAAACATAGCCAACAAGAGCTTAACAGCTCAAGTATATGGTGACTGCTTGGAGGAACTTACAACAATTTACCTGGAGTACTTCCTCCATTTTCTCCTCACTACCACACCCTCTCAAGTTAGACGACAAGAAACAAGGAAGATTGCACTCCTGCCCAATATCAACCCAATTGCATTTGTGTAAGCTAAAGTCAAGGTAAGGCGGCACTCTAGTTTGTTTACCCCCACACATTTCTTCAAGAGAATAATGCAAACAAGGAATAGTGTGATCCCATTAGAAACCATAAATGGATATTCGATTGCAGTTATTTGCATACTCACATTCAACATTACAGTACCTTGGCTAGAAAAAGGAACCAGAAAAACCCGATGTATCCCGTTTAGGACATTTGTCAAACAAAGCTGCATTATCTCGTGGGTTGTCCTCCTCCTCAGTATTAGATTCTTTCGTATCATCTAGCATCGCAGTAGGCACCTTCATATTCAAGCTGACATCTACACAGAAGCTATCATCGCATTGTAGTTGCAAAGTTTCTCCCTCGTGGACAATAGTGTTAAAGATCATGAATTTCAAAGCTCACTGTTGTGTGCGACATTTCATCGAACACCTTGTTTTCAGCATTGAAAAAAGGTCCCGATACCAAATTCGCTCCCTCTACTAACTTTGCATTCCCAGTATGAGGTGAGTACCTGTCTTTAAGTGCTTCAGTCTTAGTATTACTTCCAGTAATCAATGCCAAGGAATCCACATGTTAATACGTCTCTGGCAATTTATAAAGCACAAGGTCCGCCGTTGAGTTACCAGTTTCATAGGCAAAATCAAGGGCAGATGATGCTGGAAAATGACTGGGAGACACCACAGCTGATTGTGAAACTCTAGGGACATAATTAACGCAGTCAAAAATGAACTTGTGATGAATTAGCTAGACGCCCCACTATATTGTTGTTGGCTTGTTGTTGAAACCACTGAGCAAATTTACCCTTGAAATGCTTCCAATTAAAAATTAGCTTATTGTGAAATAAGCTTCACCATAAAGGTAGAATGAAGGAAGTGGAAAACAATCATTCTCGTCGAAGCCAAGATTTGTGAAGTACAAATCGTCAGAAAATCCAGCTCTCTGGGTTGCCGTCGCCGCTGAATCAAGGTAGAAACATCGCCATTGTTGGAGACCGATGGAGGAAAGCACCAATGTAACAAATCAGAATTCTCAACACAACTACTCAAGTACTATATAATCACTGATAGCCAAATTACAACGGCAACACTTAAACTATTGACTTACAATAGAAAATTTGAACTAACAAGTAACTACGGATATAGATAAGAATGAGGATGAGAAACTTAGATCTAGAAGAAGATGAGAGGAACAAGGATTTTCTTCATAACAAGCATAACCCCTTCTTTCAGACCACTTCTCCCTTTTAACCAGATGCTAATTGGGTCTGATTCCCAAATAAAATGCTCCAACATTTTACTCGGCCCAATCTTTTTCACCACTTCTAACTCATAGGCCCTTACTAAGTTAGCTTGGTTCACAGCAAATTGTGTTTAGGCCATAGGGAAAAACATAGTTACTAGCAATAAAGATGAAACTTTTGGTACCTTTTTTTTTTTTAATCTCCCTTTAAAGTCAAGATAATGCATTTTATATATGACTTATTAGATGGGTGCATCTAGGATATAAACTCTTTAAGAAGGGCACTCGGTACACTAAGCTCTCGCTATGCGCGAGGTCCGGGGAAGGGTCAGAAGGATCTATTATACACAGATTATCCTACTATATTTGCACTTAGGCCTGGGCTATTTGGAACTAGGAAATGGTCACATAGTCATTTACAATTTGAATAAAGAAGAAGAAAGTTTAGGATTTCTTCGACTCCAGGAAAACAAAATTCAAGGTGTAAGTACAAAACAAAAAAGCAGTTCAATAAAGTTTTCATCTATTTTGTATTTGAGGAACTATAAAATCAATTGACCTGAAGGAAGCACATTGATTTATTTATGAAAAAAAATCCTAAAACAGTGGAGTTCTGGGGAAACAAAGAGCATTTACACAAGCCAAATGCTTTGTTTTGTTGGTTTGGAAATACTAAATGGCAATTAACAATTCAAGGCTACTATAGCATTTTCCTTGATTAGATGTTTACCTTTTTCACCTCTGAAATGTCTTCCAAATCAAACCATAAAGTAAAATAGAAGATAGTACTTAGCAAAATGTTGCATTTTCAAGTTTTACCTTTTTCACAAGTGGAATGTGCTCCAAATCAACTAGACACAAAATTTGTTGTATTATTATAAAAATTTACTGTATCACATCAAGTCAGGAACATTTTCAAGGGGTTTACATATATTTAATTGTGTCAGAGAATTTAGGGTTTTTCTTTTACAACATTCTTTCACTTGTGACAAGTTACGATTAGGATTTATGAGTGTGTAAACACTCTAAATTCTTTTTTTTTGAAATAGAAAAACACTCTAAAATCTGCACTAATTATTTTAAATTGAACTGCTTCAATTTATTGGTATGTTAGTATAAGGGTGGAGTAGAAGTGAGGCTTGATGCACATGTCATTCAAAAGAAAGGAAGATTCAAGTATCTTGGGTCTATTATCCAAGGAATGGACAAAGTGATGATAATGTCACACATCGTATTGGTGCAGAGTGGATAAAATGTAGGCTCACATCTGGACTATTGTGTGATAAGAAGATGTCATCAAAACTCAAAGGCAAGTATTGCAGAGTGGTGGTTAGAGTATGGGGCGGAGTGTTGGCTAGTCAAGAACTCTTACGTTCACAAGATTAAAGTTGCAGAAATGAGAATGTTTTGGTGGATGTGTCGGCATACTATGAGAGATTAGATTAAGAACGTCTGAAATAAGGTAGGAGTGGTCTCAATAGAGGACATGATGCGGGAAGCGAGACTGTGATGGTTTACGCATATGAAGAGGAAATGCACAGATGCCCATGTAAAAGTGTGAGGGGTTATGAATGGTTTCAGGATAGATAGAGTTAGACCGAAGAAGTATTGGGGAGAGGTGATTAGACAGAACCTTAGATAGAAGGTTGTGGAAGACAAGAATTAGGTTAGAAGGTTAATAGGTAATAGAATATTCTCTTGCATATCCTTCCATAGCGGTAGCCCTAGTATTTCTCCTATAGTTTCTTGTCCTTCGATTTTTTTACTATCTATTTGTCTCTTGTACTTTGATTAGTGCACTATATTATTGTAGTTATTTTTCCTTTGTAGGAATATATTTCTCTTGGCAATTTCTCATTTATTTGTCATTGATATCAGATAAATTAGGTACCACTTTTGCTATGATCGTTATGACTATGGCTTATTCATGCCACGGGTTAATTGGGTATAGAGGCCATATATAACAACAACACGTCATATTTTATTAGCCAATTTTTTATAAATTTTAAATACCAAATTTACTACGTGTCGTCAAATTAAGTTTCCCACCGTTTAACTCATTTCCTTTATAACTTGATCTATGCTATAACACAAATTTCATTTTAACCCATCTTCCCTTTCCCTTAGTTTTTTTCTTTTCGCAATTTCAGATCTCATCGTCTTCTTTTTTTCTCAATTTCAGATCTCATCTTCTTCCTCTTTTCCTTTTAATTCCCAAATTCATTTTCTTTCAATTTTCTCTACCTCCATATCTCAAGAAATTAAAAGGATTTTCCAATTTCATTTTTCCCCTCTAAACTATTAATGTAAGTATATTCAATTGCTTTCCAGTTTCATATCCCCTGAAAAATTCAATAACCTAAAAGGGTTTTTCAATTTCATTGATTTCTCTTTCTTTCCAATTCGTTTTCCTTCAGTTTCATCTACTTCCATATCCCAAATCAAAATATTTGATTTTCAATTTCCTCAAAAGAAAGAAAAACACTGATAACCCGCAGGAACTCTTCATAACTGTTAGGGTACCAAATCCATTCAGTCAACTCAAAATCCCTATTGTTATTGTCACCACTCAATGATGGTCCCCCCTACTTAATTTCACTTTTGGAGGATCAATGCTGGTGGTGAGGAGGTGAAAGTAGAGATTAAAAATGATGAGGAGGAAGTGAAGAATATATCGGAAAATAGTTATGTTGGAAAGTTGGAGGAAATCACGTCGTTAGACGTGAAGGACTATGAAGAGTTGGGATTGATCGTAGAATTGGAGGAATTAGGGGAAAGTAGTCAAAACTACTTTCACCTAATTCTTCGAGTTCTATTATCAACCCCAACTCCTCATAGTCCTTCACTTCTAACGGCGTGATTTCCTCCAACTTTCCAACAAAACTATTTTCCGATATATTCTTCACTTTCATCTCATCATTTTTAATCTCTACTTTCACCTCCTCACCACCAGCATTGATCCTCCAAAAGTGAAATTAAGTAGGGGGGACCATCATTGAGTGGTGACAATAACAATAGGGATTTTGAGTTGATGGATTTAGTACTCTAACAGTTATGAAGAGTTCCTGTGTTGCTATCAAGGATAAAATTCCTCCCTTAGAATTGAACTGTGATGCTACTAAGAGAAGTACTTTAAATATATGTCTATGTGCACGTAGGCGTGACACATTGCTCAGCTTTCAAGGTAGGTTATTACTTACTTTTCTCAAACTTAACTCGGGTGATGACTTATTTTATGACTTGTTACATCATTGTCGAGTTTTACTCAATTTCGGGCATTTTATCGCATATGAGGGGTTGATTTGCCAAGATGGGCATTGTATTGAAAGCAATATGCTTAAAGTGGTGAAATGTGGTCTAAGGGCTTGACTTGAAAGTAAATTTATTGAATCGGACAGACTATATTGACGAAAGTCCTGGTTCGAGTCCAGGCAGGGTATATGGACCTCACGAGTCCCTCATGGGTCCCACCTCACAACATTGTCTGTGGAGGGTATGCTAGTAGGGTCATTAGCCATTGCATTATATTGCATAGCATTGTGTTGCATTTTTATTATTGTTTTGCTTTGCATTGCTTCTTATTGACCGTCTTATATTGAACTGCAGGGACATTTTCTGAGTGCAGAGTTTATAACATCCTCTGTACGATATAGTTAATTAACTCTGGCTTGGGTCGGGCTATGATGCCTACGGAGTAAGCATGATTTTGTACTCTTCCTACTCTTACTGCATCTGTTTGAGGCAGATTCCGGTGCTAGTGGACTGGTTTTTGTACTGCATTTTTCCAGTTAAGCACGAAGAGTACAAGATTGTGTATGTGGACTGGTTCTGCGGATTAGAAAATTGGAGGAAAGAGATTAAGAGATGAATGCACTTGTGTTGGAGGGTAATTCTGATCATTAAATTTGCCATTGATTTATGTTGAGAAACTTTGAGAGTATGGTATTAAGTCTGTGCAGGGGAGTTTAAAGCTACGTCACTAGAGCCTTGGTTTTTGTTTCTGCAATTGTGTTTAGGCCATAGGAAAAAGCATAGTTATTAGCAATAAAGATGAACCTTTTGGTACCCTTTTTTCTTTTATCTCCCTGTCTAAGTCAAGATTATGCATTTTATATATGACTTGTTAGATGGATGAATCTAGGATATAAATGCTTAAAGAGGGGCAGTCCTAGCCAGTCGGGATGCTATCTCTCTTCTCCTTCGTCACTCAACCATGTGCACTAAGCTCCCGCATAGCAGGGGTCAGGGAAGAGTTGGACAACAAGGGTCTATTCTATTATACGTAGCTTATCCTGCTGTATTTGCACTAAACCTAGGTAGGGCTCTTTGGAACAAGGAAATGGTCATATAGTTATTTACAAATTGAATATAGAGGAAGAAAGATTAGAATTTCTTTGACTTAAGAAAAACAAAATTCAAGGTGCAAGTACAATTAAAAACAAGTTTTCATCTATTTTGTATTTGAGGAACCATCCCATTTACAAGTTTTCATACGATTACAAATTTTTCGTAATTTGACACCTGAACTAACTTGGGAGAAAAATCAGAAATCTTATGACAGCATGGGATATGCCAAATGCAGATAGATAGAGAGACAGTATAACACGTACTCAAAGCTGCACTGTTTAACATAAGGTCTTGTAAAAATCTTACCATCCCAGGACCAATTAGGTACTGGATTGTCTTTTCAATTTGCTTCAAATCAACTCTTCCAGAAAGATAAAGTATTTGTTGAGAAGATCACCATGCCCATTTTCCTCCGCTGTCCATGCCCTAGTCCAAATAGCCCAAGGAGTGAGGCTGGCACCAGTTCCATCACGAACACCATCTAGGGTGTTTATCATGGTCTGATAAGTTGGAAGGGTCTCCTCTGTGATCATATCCCCAATTAATACAAGAAAGTAGTCGTCAGGAATTTCCTTACACCTTTCCCTTAGCTCCTTGACCTGCTCATCAAATCCCTCAGAAGCAGGATCAGGAAGAAAATCAGTAGGCTGCCAAATTTCTCGACAGGCTTTAGGTGCATCAAGAGATTCTGTGAAGCCATATCGCGCATGGAATGGGTTACTTGAACATGCACCTCTCGTGGAGGAGTGAATGCCTTCTTCACATTTCCAACTTCCCTGTAATTAGCAGAAGCAAACTTATGTTCAAAACTGTTCATTTCAAAGACCTCATGAGCTATAACTTAAAAATGACAGTTAAGGAGGAAAGCCATAAAATCACAGTAAGGGAAAAGGGCAAACTTAAAGCATTAAAAGGTGTCCCTGACATGACAATTTCCCAACCTTTATTCCTCTCACTTGTTGGGTGCTAACTACAGAGCAAGTGTCATCAAATGAAATGAATAATAGCTATGTTTTACTTGAGAGAAATTTCAAAAAAGGCTATAGTTTGGAGCCTATTAACCATACACAACGATACTTTCTATATTTACTGAACCTGCCGACACTTTCCTCCACAATACAGTGTATCAGACACACTGCAAGCTGTATCTCAGATACAGATGCGCCTAACATGCTGAAAATCACGAAAGCATATTTAAAAAAAAAAAACACAAAACACATAAAACATGGGAGCAAATCACACCGTCGAAGACAATAAACAGCGAAGTCAACCTAGCTTTATGGACTAGACCAAACATAGCAAACAAGAGCCTAACAGCTTGAGTATATGGTGACTGCTTGGAGGAACTAACAACAATTGTCTGGAGTACTTCCTGAATTTTCTCCTCACAAGCACACCTTCTCGAGTATATGGTGACTGCTTGGAGGAACTTACAACAATTGCCTGGAGTACTTCCCGTATTTTCTCCTCACTAGCACACCTTCTCGAGTTAGACGACAAGAAACTAGGAAGATTCCACTCCTACCCTATGTTGCTCAGACTCTCCAAAAATTGTTGCCACACCCATGTCGGATTCTCCAAAATGCACTATTTTTGGAGAATCCAACACACATCTGTTAACATTTTTGAAGAGACCGAACAACATAGCTCCTACCTAGTATCAACCCAATTGCATTTGTGTAACCTAAAGTCAAGGTAAGGCAACACTCTAGTTTGTTTACTACTCCACACATTTCTTCAAGAGAATTATACAAACAAGCAATAGTGTGATGTCATAAGACACCATCAAATGGATATATTCAATTGCAGCAATTCACATAATCACATTCAACATTACAGTACCTTAGCTAGGAAAAGGAACTAGAAAACCTCATTTATCCTGTTTAGGACATTTATCAAACAAAGCTATGGACAATTGTGTTAAGAACAAGAATTTCAGAACTCACTGTTGTCTGTGACATTTCGTCGAACACCTTATCTTCATCAATGGAAAAAAGTTCCGGTACCAGATTTTTTCTCTCTCTCTACTAACTTTACTCGGCCTAATAATCCCAACTAGTCTCCAGTCTCCACACTAATTTTAAAGCATTGGCCCGTTACGGAGTCAACTTGATTCACGTAATTTGTTTATTTAAAAGTAAAAAAATTGACAACTCAAAAAATAATCATTGAAATCAATTAATGAAAAGAGGTTAAAATTAACAAGGGTAAATTAGTCGAATTGTAATTTACTTATTAAAAGAATTATTAACAAATAAAAAAAGAGATGTAAGTGTAATATTATAGTCAATAATATTAAAAAAGAGAGGGAAAAGGCTCAAATATGCCATCGAACTTTCAGAAAAGGCTCATTTATGCCATCCGTTAAAAGTTTGGCTCATCTATGCCATTACCGTTTAAGAAAAGGCTCATTCATGCCATTATTTTTTAACGGTGGTTTGGCAAAACCATTTTTTACACATGGCCAATTATAATTCGGCCACGTCATTATTATTTTTATAATAAAAAATTAAAATTCTGAACAAATTTTTTTTGCAAAACCATTTTTTACACGTGGCCAATTATAATTCGGCCACGTCATTATTTTTTTATAATAAAAAATCAAAATTCTGAAAAATAATGACGTGGCCGAATTATAATTGGCCACGTGTAAAAAATGGTTTTGCAAAACCACCATTAAAAAATAATGGCATGAATGAGCCTTTTCTTAAACGGTAATGGTATAGATGAGCCAAACTTTTAACGGATGACATAAATGAGCCTTTTCTAAAAGTTCGATGGCATATTTGAGCCATTTCCCAAAAAGAAAAGTGTGACCACATGCTCTAGATAATAACTCTGCTTTATTTTAATTCCAGTGCATAATTAGCTGGATTATAAAGTAACCATGATAAAAATCTTATTGAATATATCATTTTCTTAGAAAGTGGTCAAACTCATATTTCTTTCATAATTCATAAATTTAAAACATGTTGATCTCAAAAAATTGAATAAATACTAAAAAGAAAAACGGAGCTAATTTGCTTCTGTTATGGGAATTTGTTTTTTAATAGAATGAATTAAATTGATTGAAGTTCAATATACGCTTTGAGAAAGCAAACACATGAGTTATCTCAATGAGATTAATTTTTAATGAATTAATTGTATAAATGGACTCAACACTCATTAGGATGAATCAATTTATAAGGATGCTTCTGTTATCAGAATTTGCTTCGTAATAGAATGAATTAAAAATTGATTGAAGTCGTTTAAGCATACAATTTAGAAAAGCAACTACATGGTGAACAATAATCATTAATTTTCGATTCAACAACATTAAAGTTAGGACCAATAAGAAACACATAATATTATATATATGGAGCTAATTTGCTTCATTTATAAGTATATGTTTTTATAATAGAATGAATCAAATTGATTAAAGTAGCTAACATATGCTATAGGAATGGATATCTCGATGAACATATTTATATTTAAAGGACCATACTAATTCCAATGGGCTCATCAACAATCACTAATTCCAATTCAATTTCCTCAACAAGAACATATATTTGTATATATATATGATAGAACCAATAAGAAACACTCAACATACATTCCCCCCCCACCCCCACGCCCTACCCCCAACAAAAGAAAATAACCAAATGAATGAACAAATCATTGAGAAGCTATGCTATATATAGCTTTTACCCCACCCCCTCCACACCCCCCACCCCACGAAATCACCTCCAAGAAAAGATCAACTTAGACTTGAAAAGGCCATGGCCAATTCTTGATATCTTCTTCATCTTGAACTTTAGCACTTCTTTTCATAGCAATTGATCCACCAACAACATTACCATCACCTTCAACATAAGCATAATATTTCAAGAAAAAAGCAAATGTAAGCACAACCCATTCAAGACAAAAGATTAATGCACACAATCCACCCGCTAATCGCAAAATCATTTCACCATCTTCTTCCCTAACATACGATTTCAATTTCCCAAGAAAATCCCCTGTTCTCGTAAATATCAGCACGAAAACAGAGCCCTGTAAAATCGCTGTCAAAACTGTAAAAACCATATGAGGGCCATACCAATTCCCCATACTCGAACGAGTAGAAACCGCAGAGCACCCAAAAACAGCACCCCCAATTGTGATAATGTGGAGAAGGATGAGGAAGAAACCGCATAACGAGGGGATAAGACGAAGAGAAAGAGTCAAGAAAATGCAGCTGGAAGCTGCACCAAGAAGGATGTAGTTACATAAAAGGAAGAATTTTCGAGTACGGTGAAGAGATTCGGAGATTTCTGCATAGCTAGTGAACCCCATTTTTGAATTGATGAGATTTTCAGAGAAGTTTTTGAGTTTTTTGTTAGTGAAGTGAAGAACAGAGGATGAGGACTTTTGGTTATATAGGTGGAGGAGTTGGGGTGGAGGGAGAAGGGGGGTGGGGTACAACGGTCATATTTTGTGAGTTTGATTGGTATATGACCGTTGTGTGGGGAAAAGAGGAAATTATTAAATTCTCTTTTTGACTTTTTTGAAATTTTCATTTTAAAAAATGATAATGACACTTTTGGACTATTTGTTAATGTTTAGCTAAACATAGATAATTTTTAATTAACAAAAATATGAGTGTTCATGAGGTGCTGTTGTAGCTTGGATTATCGTAGAATAAGAGGAGTCGTCTTAGAAAATAACTTAACAAATAACTTAACTTAAAAGACAGATGGCACTGTTGTGAAGCGAGCGAACAACTTTGTCTGGTCTTACGGTGCATTCATTTCCGTTAAGAGAGTGAAATGACGTCCCGGCTTGATATGAGACCAAAGACTCCGTAACTTCACAGAGTAGGAGAAGGTATCTCAAATCTTTCCACCGGAGATTCAAACCAGGACTAGGTTAGGGGTTATCTTAACATAATGTCAAGTACCCTGCAGGAATTTAACATTTTTAAAAATAAAAGTACATTCCTTAGAAAGTATACCATATAAGTCTACATAAAATGACAAGCAACATATCCACAATAATCCAACAAAATGAAGTTTGAACAGATGTACGCTGTATACAGAACTTACTCCTATCGTGCAAGGTCAAAGGAACGGAACATAACAATAAAAGAAAGTGAAAACAAGTGATCATCGAACTATTTTTTGTAGCCACGATACTTACAAAGCACGTCACGTTCCGAAAGTTAAAGTGCTAGAGAAAGTTCTACTCCACTTCACCAAGAACAGACTATTTTCTCATTCCAATTGATCATGTTACATGTACTCCAAAGAAAACTGTACTCCAAAGAAAACTAGGAGATGACCCATTACTTGCGATGACAAATCTAGTTGGCATGCCACGAGGTCAGCGCTTATCACCACTTTTTGCAAAACATTGGAGTTCTCACCAAAGTATGGCAGTCAGAATCTTTCAGAAAACGGATTCGTATTCAAAGAGTTGCATAGACATATGGGATGTATAGCAAGCAAAAATAAGTGTTGCTACTATTTCCACATCTATGAATCAGCTTCAAGTTCAGCTCCAAACTTCTCCAATCTATCAGTTTCTTCATCTATATCTCGGACTAAAGCATGGTTAACAGATCCATCATCCTCACTAGCATGGATTTGCCTACCAGCAAACCTGTTGCAACAAACGAATATGAGTCAAATCACATAAACAAAAACAAGAACAATACGCAGGTGCTGATTACTCTGCTGTCGATCTAGAAAAGCAACTTCACGAGATACACTAATGCTTGCTTATATATACTCCATCCGTTCTAATTTATATTGTGTTTGACTAGGCATGGATTATAAGAAAGAAAGATTGATTTTTGCCACACACCAAAAGTACAATTGGAACTTGTGGCCTTAAACATGCCATGGATTTTTGTGACCGTGAGAGCATAACATTAAAGGGTTCCCAAAAATAGAAAGGTCGTTCTTTCAAGAACAAACTAAAAAGGAAACAGTGTCATACATAATGGAGCAGAGGAACTAATAAGTTTCGGTAAAAATCTTCAATGCAGTTTGCATGAGATAACAAAAGTTTTTAGATGCAGATGAAAATCAAGCAATCACTTACCAGCGTCCATTCATCGACTCAATGCACCTATGTGCATCCCTTCTATCCTTAAATTTGACCAAAATAACCCCTTGTGGATGATTCTCGCACACCTGCAAAAGTGAATCAATGAATGAGATAAAACCTCCAAAATACTACTGTGATATCTTTCTCAATCCATAAGTTAGATATTTCATTTTCTCTGTCCTGATCTTTTTAACACCTTGCCCTAAATCGCAAACTTTTCGAGGATACTAACCAATACAATTTTTTCACTAGTTTTTATCATCTTAATCTTTGTGGTAAACCAACCATATATTTTTTCAAATTTCAAATGACTATTTAAACACTTGTTTGTCCAACTCTCGTATAATGATCTATTTGAACTTTCTACACCTGCTCTTGGGAGTTGGGACAAGAAAGTATTAAAACAGGAACAACAACTCGGCATAAGATGCCCAACTCCTTGAGCCCCACCTCTACGTGCCACAAATGGGGAAGAAGCCCCACTGCCCTTCAGATTGGCAGTAAATAAGAACTACATATGCAAATATACAGCCAGTGTTTGTACCCACTATAAAGGGAGTGTCAAAGCAGGAATAACATAGTCCCCAGTATAAATGGTGTAATATGACATTAAAAGAAGTCTCAGACATCAGAAGAAAAAGAATGGATGCCCAACAAGCACACGATTTGTCAATTTGTACCTACTTACATTAAAGGACGTTGTGTAACTATTTAAAATAATCAGGTGTGCTTGTTTATGTAGGATTCAGAGAGCTAAAGCATAAGCTGGTTTTATAACACATTTTCATTGACAAAGATTCCAATTTAACAAGCAGGCCTTGCACTGTAACTCTTCCTTAGGGGAGTTGCTTATGTAGGGGTACTAGATTGAAGGAGCATCAAGGATCAACATCAATCAGCTGCACAAATGTAGAAGAGAAACAAGACATAAGCAAAAAAACCAGGTGAATTTATGGAACAGTCGTTTTCATTTCCCGCATTTGACCTGCGACTACCTGCTGATCTTTACAGCCAATTGTTGTTCTAAGATTATAAAAGGTACTTATAATCTTGAAGATTATAAATGGCATTCATAAAAGGGAGACAAATCATGGACGCAGTTTTGATTGCTAACGAAACAGTAGACTCCAGGACTAAGCAGAAAAAACCTGGCATTCTTTGCAAGTTAGACATAGAAAAAGCGTACGATCATGTTAACTGGAAGTACCTGATGAAGATCTTAGAAAGGATGGGATTTGGACAAAAGTGGATGAACTGGATTATGTTCTGTATCTCAACAATAAACTTTTCTGTTCTAATCAATGGGCTTCTTGCAGGTTTTTTCAGCTCACAAAGAGGGCTTAGGCAAGGTGACCCACTATCACCTTTCCTGTTCTTAATCACTATGGAGGGTCTGAACAGTATGATTAAGACAGCTAACACAAGAGGATGGTTGAAAGGTTTTGATGTGTCGAGAGATGGTGCTGAAAGTTTGGAAGTGACACACCTTCAATATGCCGATGATACACTCATCTTCTGTGGAGCAGAGGAAGAACAACTGAAATATTTAAGGGTGATTCTGGGTCCTATTTGAAGGGGTATCCGGCCTGCACATTAATTGGCGGAAAAGCTTTATGTATCCCATTAATGAGGTCAATAATATGAGTTATATAGCCTCAATTCTTGGGGGTGTAGTTGACACTTTGCCAACAACCTACTTGGGCATGCCTTTGGGAGCAAAACCCAAGTCTATTGAAATCTGGAATGGCGTGATAGAGAAGTGCGAGAAAAAATTGGCTAGATGGAAAACTCAATACTTACCAATGGGAGGGAGGTTGACCCTCATCAACTCGGTACTTAATGCTCTACCAATATACATGATGTCATTATTTCCTATTCCAGCAGGGGTCATCAAAAAATTGGATAGGATAAGAAGGAATTTTTTGTGGCAAGGTAATAGCAAGAAGAAAAGATTTCACCTGGTGAAATGGGAATCTGTGGTAACTGGGAAAAAGAATGGCAGATTGGGAATAAAAAATCTGATATTCCAAAGTGAAGCACTCAGAATGAAATGGTTGTGGAGGTACTCATTTGAAGATCAGTTAATGTGGAAAAGAGTGGTAGGTGCCAAATATGAGGCGGAAAATAGTTGGATGACCAAGGATGTGACTTCACCTTATGGGGTCAGTTTATGGAGATCCATAAGAGAATTATGGGAGGAAGTCAAACTCAACTCCAAGGTGAAAGTGGGGAATGGGAACAAGACCAAATTCGAAAGATGAATGGCATGAGTCGTAATCCGGAACTCCTCTTTCCAGACATATATAACCTAGTTCTCTCACAACAAAGGACCATTGCAGAGATTTGGACAACACAGGGCTGGAATTTCCAGTTCAGAAAACATCTCAATGACTGGGAAGTGATGAGAGTGGCAGAATTTCTCAACATTGTTGGAAACTTCAATGGACTCCAGGCTAAAGAGGATGCATTATGGTGGAAAGGAAGCAGCAAAGGTATATTTAAAGTAGGTGCAGCTTACAGGTTGATGGAGCAACCAAGTCAACAGATTCCTATCTGGCCAAGGAGACGAATTTGGAAAGGCAGAATTCCTTATAAAGTCTCATGTTTTATATGGCTGCTAGCTACGGAAGCAGTTTTGACACAGGATAATGTTATGAAAAGGGATAACCTTATGTTCTAGGTGTTTTCTTTGTGGAGAAACATTAGAAATCGTTAACCATCTTTTTTCGCACCGCAAATTTACTCAACAATTATGGAGGGTATTCTTGAGTCTCAAAGGCATATCCCGGGCTATGCCTAGGAGAATTATCAAGCCCTAAAAGTTGGGAGGAGGCATGAGTGCTAGCTAAAGACAGAACGAGATGGAGAATTATCCCCGCTTCAACTGGGTGGGCAACCTGGAAAGAGAGAAATTCTAGGTGTTTTGAGAGCGTAGAGAATAGTATGCAGAAAGTTAAACTCAACTGCATTTTGTTGTTATGTTTTTGGTGCAATCAATTATACTCAAATGAATTTGTCTCTATAATTGATGTTTTAGATTCAATTTAGATTTAGAATAGTGGAGTTTTCGGAGTTCATCTGTTCTTAGCCCTTTTCTATTTGCTTTGGTGATGGACGAGCTGACGCGGTCTATTCAGGAGGAGGTCCCATGGTGTATGTTATTTGCGGATGACATAGTACTGATTGATGAAACGCGGAACAGAGTTAATGCGAGGTTGGAGGTGTGGAGACAAGCGTTAGAGTCCAAAGGGTTCAGGTTGAGTAGGACCAAAACAGAGTATTTGAGGTGCAAATTTAGTGATATGGTGGAGGAGGCAGATGTGGAAGTGAGACTGGCCACACAGATCATTCCTAAGAGAGAAAGTTTTAAGTATCTTGGGTCTGTAATCCAAGGAAGTGGTGACATCGATGAGGATGTCACACATCGCATTGGGGTTGCTTGGATGAAATGGAGGCTTGCCTCTGGAGTCTTGTGTGACAAGAAAATTCCATCTAGACTTAAAGGTAAGTTCTACAGAGTGGTAGTTAGACCGGCCTTGTTGTATGGAGCGGAGTGTTGGCCAGTCAAGAACGCTCATGTCCAAAAAATGCATGTCGCGGAGATGAGGATGTTGAGATGGATGTGTGGTCACACTAGGAGCGATAGGATTAGGAACGAGGTTATTCAGGAGAAGGTGGGAGTGGCCTCGGTGGTGGACAAGCTGAGGGAAGCGAGGCTGAGATGGTTTGGACATGTGAAAAGACGGGGCGTTGACGCCGCCTCTCTACCTCCACGAGGTAGTGGTAAGGTCTGCGTACATTATACCCTCCCCAGACCCCACCTAGTGGGATTTACTGGGTATGTTGTTGTTGTTGTTGTCGGAGTTCATCTGTATATAAGGTTTAGTACTGCCCATGTACTACTGTGTTATAATACAAAGTTACCAAGTTTCAAAAAAAAATCTTGAAGATCTGGAATTCCTACTTTACTGACAGGTGAAAAGAGCAAAATAACGTCGCACAAAACCACATAACTTAGAAAGCAAACCCAAAAGGTGCACATATCACCCTATATTGGTTGGAAAAATCACATCAGTAACTCATCTCTACTAGGGACAAAGCATATATATCAGACATATATAAGCAACATTATAATGGATTTTATGAGAACTGGAAAATACCTTTACCAAGTCCACTGGACCAAACTTTGAACATTCTTCTTGGACATCTTGCTGTAGCTCAGAACATAAATTCTCTTCCTCCTATTGACAACACTAGAAATGCATTAGCTCAAAACCCACTCAGAAACAATAACTAAAAGGTAATTCTCACATTTAAGAATTCAACAAGTAGAAAAACTACAAAGAATTAAATGTTGGTAAAGGCAACAGCCAGACTACTGCCTGGACCAAAAATAAAACCAGAACTTCTGAGGAACTTCCTCCACTTCATAATGATTAATATAAGCTACAATTGCTTGTTACTATGTTACATTTGCCATCAGTTTACAAAGGTATGGTAGTTTGGAATTGAAATTTATTTGTTAACACCTTGAGTACAATTTACTGTTCCGGTTAGGCTGAAATTGAAAAATAACAAAAATGAGTATCCAGACATAGAAAAGTTACCCGCAATTCAGCTGGTGTGAACATGTAGCGAAGCAAAACAGTAGCTGGAACCAATATCTTTGAGTCATCCCGACCACCTGATATTGCCAGTGATAAAGAGAATTAAGAGGGGGCAAGGAGAAAAGCAACACATATGCTGTACGAGAAAAGGAAAATATTGCATTGAACAGATAAGATCTTACCATAAACAGAGCTTCAAATCAAATATATAGAAGAAATAATCAATAATAATAAGTTAATAACTGAGAAGCAACAAAGAAGATTAGTAAATGTTATGTGTCCCACAGTGTTGAGCATGCTCCAGATGTCCAGTCATGAGCATGAGAAAAGATGTTCAAGTGTCCCACATTTGTGGAAGAAATGGGTTGTTGTCTCCTTATATTGTCTAGGGCAATTCTCACCGCAAGAGCTAGCTGCGTTGAGAAAGGACCGTGGTCCATTTATACACGGTAAAATTGCTTTTTGAATCCACAATGCTGTTTAATGGCTTCATCATGTCAACACTCTAATACCCTCAAGCATCGACTTATAATCCTCCATACTCAAAACACTTCCAGATACAAATTAAAAGCTGAATAATCTGAAAACTCCAAAGCCAGTATCTTCCTTTTGGAAGAGTTGAAAAGGAATCTGCCCTTTCTCAACGCATGTCTTTACTTTTTTTTACTAATGGCAACGACTTTTATAAAATAAAATTGACTGGACAAGTTGTGTAGTCAAGCCGAAAAGTTAGGTTTACCACACGGTTCATGACACCTATCTAGATGAAATCTAAAGCATAAAAAATATTGTCTGCCTCTGCTGTACATTCTTGTTTACACCAAAAATAGAACAGGTCTAGACAATTCATTTTCAATTCTTGGTGGAGCTTCCTTTATCTTCAAAGGATCTCCGATTTCGTTCTTTCCATATTGTCACCAGATGCAAGCAGGGACAATCCTCCATTTCTCTTCCTGATTAGCTAACCCGCCCTTCTTATCTGAACAAACTAAAATTGATGTTAGTCTCTGGCATAGCCCATCTGATGCCCCCAGGGATGGAAAAATTTCCACAGTTGGTCAGCTCAGTTGAAGTGTAAAGGGAGATGGTGGATTATGTCTGCCTGCTCTCCACAAAGATCACATCTTGAGCATAGCTGAAAACCCCTTCTGGATAGATTGTTCTGTGTTCGAACTGCCTGCTTTGCCAGTAATTTCTTTAGACAGAGACTATCTTTAGTTATTCCCATAAACCCATCCCCACCCCAACATTACTCTGTGTAAGCTGATTAAAGATGCTCTATACCTATCTTTTGATACACAAATACAGATGTAACAGCAAGTGAATTGATTCTTCACACTTTATGTTTTAGTTCTTTTACCTTAAGCTTGAATTAGCTCAGAAACATAAGACCATGAGTTCATTAGCATTCCTCTTCTGAATGGAGCAAGGTCTGGTAGACAGAGCACCCTTGCAAGGATGTAGGAGATAAGAAGGAATAGAAAGGTGCCCCTAGCAGATCGCCCTTTCTTTTCCTTTCTTGGCTAGGTAATAGTTAATGGAATATCTGAGGCTTTTTTTGCTTTGTGGAGTCAACTTGTCCAACTAAAACCACTAGTAGGTCAGAAGGTCTCTCGTCTACGGAATGGACAGCACCTATACCCAATTCATAAAGTCCAGCTCTTGCTCAAGAAAGTGAAGATTTAGATGTCCACACGGCTGAAGGATACAATAACTGGCAAGTAAAGCTATGAACTGGATTCCCACTCTAACCTGGTACCAGTCATTTGAAAAAACGGTAGACCTCTAGTACACTCACTCATTGTTTTCTTTTCAGATAGGCCAACTCAAAGAAGGAAATACAAGGGTGTTAGCTGTCTGGATTTGAAGACGAAGGAAATAAATAAGGGCTGCTTGATGGTGCAGAGTGACTGTCTCTTCATGTAAGGACAGCCATACAGAGTAGGTAAGGCAGTACTCTTGGATGGAGTTTGTCAGAATGCATGCGTGATAGAGCTTGGTGGCTGGAAATTTCAGGCTAAGGGTGGATAGATAGGAGGAAACGATGACCTAGAATGAGACCAAAAGGGCACTGATATGTGAGTCTATCATCCACTTTCCAGAGGCTAATTGAGCAACCAGTGGCAGGTTAAGATGCAAGAGAGAAATAGAACTGGATGCTATGCACTGTAAATGTTATAAACATGTTGGCAATCCAAGAAAAGCCACAACAAAATACAAATAAGATCGCTTATGAACTGACTAAGGACTACAAACAAACAGGTTTATGATGGAAGCTTTGAATAACATTATGTTTCAACCAATTAAGAATCATCCATTGTGTCAGTTCAGCTGTTGCAAACTGAAATGATGGTTTCAGTCACTAACTTATTCCAAAAGTATCATCAGCCAAAATTCACACAGACCAAAGATCCATTTATGCAGATATAAGCAAACATATACATCTTAGACAGTATTACTCAATAAGCTTCAGCATGTTGAAAAACAACAAAACAGCATTTCAGGAACTCTATTACCAAACCATTCTTAGAACCAAAAGTAACATGGAAAGGTGATATTGTGGCATAAAACCAGCTTATGAGTAAAAGACATGTAAGACAAACCCCAGCCAAGCATCTTCTGCTCAACTTTTTGGAGTTTCTTCTTTCTGTGCTTGTCTGATTTCTTGGGTATGAACCTCTCCCCTGCAAAATCAATAAAGGTTTGTCCATAGGAAACAATTAGGCTTTCAAATGACTATAAATGCAAAAAGCTGAGCCATACTTTATTTGGTCAATGTAATAGCAAGACTAATCACCAAGTAAAACTTGACACAATGCACCAAAGAACATAGGTTTGTTTACCTTTTTGCTCAAACTTTGCTGGTGTAACTGTCATAGGAATTTTGTCACCTGGCCGTAAAGGTGCACCATCCAAAATTTTAATGGCTAGATCAACTGAAGGCTCCTAATGCACAAAGGTTCTCCAATGAAGATAAAACACATGAATAACATTTGCAACAAATAACTCCAAAATCTTAAGAATAAACAAAAACTCCAAACATCATTGTTGTACTTGAGAAAAGAATCATTACCTTAAGATATGTAACAAGTGCATCACCTTTCTTCCTTCCAGTTTCTTTGTCAAAATAAATCTTCACTCGAGGCTTTTGTGTTTCCGGATCCTACAATTTTTATAATAGCTCACCATTAAAATTCTATACTGGTTTGTAAATGCGAAAACAGAATGGTTGAATGCCCTATAAGCCATGTCAAAAGATCACAACTTGACAGGCTAACATGTTTAAACTCCTTAATAAGCTTATAGAACTCTCCTTTAAGTCATGTGGTGCAACTATCACCATAATTGTGCTTATAAGACAGATTTAGATTCATTTGATACACATAATGCAACAGTTACTAAAATCAGTCAATGGAGAAAAAAAGCAGTCAAGTGATCCAAGCAAAACCAACTAAGCAAGGAAGATAAAAATCATAAAAAGGAATTCAACATCAAACAATCAGGGACTCAGGGTAACTCTATCCACCAAGGCTTTTGGGCAGATGGGAAGAAACCACCTAGTAAATTCTTCCCCGGGAATTGAACATGAGACTTCAAGGTTCTCACCCCACTTACCACTAGGCCACACCTTTGGATGCAACAATCAGGGTTATCAGTTGCAAATGTATTAAGTTACTCTATGTCTTTAGGCCTTGAGAGTGTGACTTAAGTTATTTAATAAGAAATATCGGATCACCAATAGTAAGACAATATTCATTTGCATATCCATAGTTTTTTTGGACTAAAAAGTGAAGCCCAGAGTAGCAAAAAGAACAGAACCTGCAATGCATCTTTCGCCAAAATACAGGTAATCCTAAGCAGAAATAAATTAAAATGACCTTGAGAGACTAGATGTGACCATATCATTCTTCAGAATCAAATTTCCATAATATAAAGGTAAAAAAGAAGTTCCGCACCTCCTTTATGATCCCACACTTTGAAAAGACTTCAACCACCTACAATGATCTCCACATTAGTGTAGCATATTTAAGAAGTCAAAAGAATGTTGCACTTCTCACAAATGTATAGGAACAAACAACTAATTGCTAACTACCTCGTCAACAGTGACATCTTCTGGCAAGCCTGTAATATAAACATGAGTATTGACTTTTAATTCGAACCAGCTATCTGGAGGTTTATTCGCTTCCTGTGCAGACAATAGAAAAAGAAAGGTGTGAGAGGTATGCGTTAGGAGAAGGAAGAGAGGGCACATTGAATAATGCTTGCTCATCTCAGGGGAACATGGAAACGTGCACATCATAACAAATGAAAAACAACCATTACTTTACGATTTTTTAATAACTAAATCTAATAATAAGAAGAAAAAGATGAGACTTGAATCCAGACAACTAACAGACAAAAGCCAAAAGTAACCTTTGACCTGGAGAAACATAAAAGTTAAAGAGTGAGTTACCTTCTTTTCAGCGGCTTTTTCAGGCTCTTCTTTTTCAGGCAGTTTTCTCTTGCCATTATGTGTTGCTGTGGCAGTTTCAATTGACTCTGTAGCATTCTTATCAGCCTCAGTGTTATCCATGTTCTCGTTCTCATTTCCAGAAGAAATGTCAGCGGGCAATGTAGGGAAAAGTTCCTCCTCTTCAGCGTAAGTCATATCTTCTAGACGATAGTCAGTTTTCTCAGTTGGATCTTCCTATAAAACCTCATTTGATCAAGACACTTTCCAACAAATAAATAAAGGAACAGAAGTACAAGTCACAAAGAAGTACTATTTCTTCTTTTTTTCATTTTTTTGAAATTATTGATAAAGACTAATGCAACATCAAGCATAATTATCAGATTAACGAAAAAAGTGCTTCTGTATTTTTTTTCATAACCGTGGTGTCTGGGCCAGCTTTCGCGCACCTCGACTAATTCCACGGGATATGATATCTACCACCTCCCACTAGCAACAGGTGCCGGGTAACTCTATCCACCAAAGCTAAGGCAAATGGAAAGAGATTGCCTAGTGTTTTTTGTCTCTGCTGGGATTTGAACCTGAGACCTCATGGTTCTCAACCCACCTCATTGACCACTGGGCCACACCTTTGGGTGCTTTTTCTTTTTTGTTTTAAATGATCCACATGTGTTTTACATCACAAAATAAAACTTCTGAGAGACGAGGGAACAAAGAAGACAGCTAGAAGTAATATATTATATTACCTGAGGTACCCACACTCTAAGAGCTTTATCCCATTTGTACCTAGTTCCGTCATCATCAGTGAACTCATCTTCACCATCTGGAGGAGTTGAAGGCCTTTGATCCTCATCGACTGCTTGCTCGTCCTCTGCCTCTTTCACTTCCTTTTGAAACTTTTCATACTCATCAAATGGATCATTAGAAGTCAAAGGAACTGCAAAAACAGGTAACAGACGTCTCAGCCAAATGCGATATAGTGTTAAGTCATTACATTTCTGCAGGTCCACCTCTTAAGCGATGAATCCCTTACCTGAATTTGTACCACCAGTGCTATGCTCAGGTACATCAGTCAGCAATCCAGGAATCGAGCAAAGTGGCTGCCATTCACTCCGTCCTTCTGACCATGCTAATGTACTCTCCAGCAGGTATCCAGCAGAGTAGTGCTCTGTCCATGTCAAGAAAACAAGCTTAAAAATCTCCCAACATACCATCTGAACATCATACAGCTGAATACAATAGTTCAAGATAAATGCTAATAGTTACAGGTGCACTGAAACTTCAAAAACATAAGGAAACAAAGACAACAAAATAGAGAGCCAGAAGGCATAGAACTCAAATGAACACCTAAATAAATGAACAAAACCATCAAAGATGAACTCATCCAATTTAAACAAGGAAATCACTAGTATCAGTTCCTCTAGATAAGCAATCATTCAATAAGAGGACGGTAAAACAAAATTCATATACTCATTGAAGAGTGGAAGTTTAGGAACTCACCACGCAATTCAGATATTGTATACGGGCCTAGTTGCTGTTGATCTTGCGCAAGCACATACCAACCCAATTCAGAACTCACTCCAGAAGTTGTATACAAACTACTGTTGCCTTCACCTACACCAGAAATACAAGAATCAAACTTCTTTTCTTCACCCTATGAAGCACCCAGCATGCATATTTGCAGAATCCAAACATAATGCATCCCAGCCACCAAGAGAGCCCCAACCCCCAAAAGGAAAGGCAACATGAAAAGAAGCACATAATGAAAACTCATATTTAAAAGATCTGAAAATTTGAATTTGGAAGTCTTTCAAGAAGTCACATAAGATTGTACAACAACAACAAAAACTGTATTTGAAAATTTAATACTTGAAAAACTTCAAACAAACTGCACGTAAGATGGTACAACAACAACATACCCAATGTAATGGGGTCTGGGGAGGGTAGAGTGTATGCAAACCTTATCCCTTCCTTGGGAGGTAGAAATGTTGTTTCCAAGAAACCCTCGGCTCAAGGAAAGGCAATTTAAAGCAATTCAAAATGTCACATGGGATTGTAAAACCTAAAAAAAAAATCCTAGGGTTTTACTCTAGTGGTACAAGACACATCATGGGTTCGCAACGTGCTGCAGACAAAACTTCTGGTATTTAAGTGGAGAAGGATTCGGTTATCAAGTAACAATTGCCAAACCTAAAAGGAATGCAGGCCCATACTTAATCCTATTGTCCGTTACGACATATTAATATTAAGCACAATCTTCACCAAAATTTCCAACTGCCTTCATTACTTCCAATCCTTATAGTTTATTTTTATTTTTATTTTATAACCGAGAAATCCGTCTGTGACCCGCCCTTTGGACCAATCACAGCCTTCAAAACTCGGTGGATAATGGGCCTGCCCCTCTACCCTTCTCCACTTAAACACCGGGCTTCGCTTTGCATGGTGTGGGGCTTGAACCTGCGACCTGCGCCACAAATCCTCCACCTTTTGCCACTTGAGCTAAGCCTTGGGGGCCCAATCCTTATAGTTTTTCTTTCATAACCCTTCAAAAAAGCAATAATTTTCCTAACATTGATAAATTTGAGAAATCATCCTCCTGCTATCACTGAGCAGAAAAACAGTATCTGCAATAACAATTTATATTAATCCAAGTATAGCTTCTATCCCTCCAAATGAGAAAAATCAGTCGACCCATTTAAAATTATAATATGATACTCGAAACCCATCTCCTAAAATACAGAAATAACACAAATACACAAGCATAGCGCTCAATAAACAAAGATACACACATACTGGGTTTGAAAAAAAGTAATCAATTTGCACATATAGAGACTACAACTGACCCGTATAAGACGTTTGTGGTAATTGTTCCTGTTGAGGAAGATGATCTTCAGAGGCATTCAATGATGCCATTGAATTTGCTTCTCACCAGTTTTCTGTAGTAGCTTCTTCTTTGTGCTGCTGCCTCTTCTTCGTTTTTACAGAAAAGAACTGTATAGGAAATGCATAAAGAAATAGTTCAGGGGAAATTCGGGTCGGATCTTTGAAATCGGTGCAAATAGTCCGGGTTTAATGAACTTAGCAATATGGGTTTGGGAGGTTGGAAATAATATTGATTTTTTTTGTGGTTTACGATATGGGTAACTTACCCAAATTTCACTACTTTAGAAGCAAATTAGTTAGATTCACGTTAATTTGTAAAATATTACGTATCTTATAATTTTTGGTCCTCGAATATGTATATTTACGTATACATATCAATTAGTAGTGTGTCTAATTAAATAATATAACTGAAAGTCATTAAATAATGAGGGTGTCTTGTTAAGGGATATAGCTGAAAGCCATTAATTAAGGAGAAAATCATACGTGTAACAACTTTAGAGGATATGACATATCACAACTCCAAAAAAATCAAAACAACTAAAATCTTTTTTTTTGCGATTCAATAAAATTTAGACTTTTTAACTCAAATTTATGAACACATATTCATATATATGCATATATTTTGTCAGATACATATATAGTTAATCAGATACACTATAAATATATTGTGTAACTCAATAATGTGTCATATACATCAATAATATGTCAGATACATGTGTAAATCTATAATATACATATACATTTAACCAGATATACTAATAAAAATCATATAGTTTTAATTCAATAACATGTTAGATACATCAATAACGTGCTAGATACATGCATGAATCTCGTTTATTGAAACTTTTCAGTTACATTCCTCACTGATCCGACATCTCACCAAGTGGTGTTTGCTTCACCTTTTGGTTTGTCGTTGTTGCTTGCTGCGCCTAGATCTGACAGATCTCCGCCAAAGCCACAATTTTGGTTTTTTCGTCACCTCGACTGTTAAAGTTTGAAGACGGAGATCCTCAAATCGCTTCTGAAGTTCATTATGCACCCAAACACGATGCAAATTTCTCTCAATGTGTTATTTGCCTATCAAAATTCGCTTGGAGGTTAAATTCAAGTGTTATTGTAGTGTGGCCATGAATTTTTCATGTGGGATGCATCGATGCATGGTTAGGCTTGCACTCGTCGTGTCCTCGTTGGCTTGTGGATTTGTAATGATTAATTAGATACAAATCTAAATATATAAGGCCTGTTATTTTAGATATGGTTTTTAGAAATTTAACCGTGAAAATAGTAATGGAAGGAAGGAAGAAAGAGAAAGAACAGTGATGGAGGACGTGTGTGAGAGGCAAAAGAGAGAGGAAAAGTTGATTGACATGAAAGCCTTAATTTGAGGGTGTTTAAATATGCAGATAACTTCTAAGGTTACTCATAATTAGTAGCAAGACATGTAATTGTTTAAAAGCATAAATAGTATTAGTATATATGATAATGAAGTATGTTTAATTAAGTAATTTTGCCTTTTTTAACTGTATTATTAGAAATCATAAACACAAGCCTTTTCATTTGTTAAATAATTGTTTTTCATAGCGATACAATTTTTAACATTTTTCAAATGATCTAATATTTACTTCGTCATCTAATTAAATTCAATTCATAAAGTATAAGATCTATTAATAAAAACTCTTCTTATTATTTTTTCCTTCGCAACTCGAACCCAAAAATTCTAATTTTATAATAGTATCACTTTACCAATTCTACCATAAATTTTTGATAATTAGTTGATTGGGAATAGTAATACATGTATGCAAAAAAATAAAAAAATAAATCTAGAAATGCTTTAAGTTGACGACCCGTATTTATAACCCGATCCGTATTTCCAACCCGACCCGCTGATGTAATACCCTAAACCCTGGCTTTAATGGCTTCTTCATCACTTCCCTGGCTTCACACCATTTCTGTGTGATCAAAGATGAGCTGCAGAACGACGACGTTTTGGACCCGGATACTCCGCAATCAACTGCGGTTCACCAGTAGTAAGCCACCATCTTCCGCCGCCGGCGCAGCCAAGGAACCATTTTTCCGGCACCCATTTCCGCCGCATTCCGTACTAACTCCTCGTTTCTTCTCTACGGCGTCCTACAACCGGACACCGTCAGCGGAGAGGGTAATTCAAGAGTTGTTGCTTGATGTGGAAAGGGACAAGCAAAGAGAAAAGGAAGAAAGAAAGAAGAAAGGATTAGAAACAGCTGATATTGATGCTGAGGAGAATGAGGATTCCATGGGTGTTGGTCCATTAATTGAGAAGCTTGAGAAGAAGAAGCTCAAGGAGGAAAAGTTTAGCTTTGAGCCTACGGATTCGGATTCGGAAGATGATGATGAGAGGTGGACTCCTGATGCTATTAACAAAAAATGGGAAGTTTTTGATAAGAAGTTTAAACGACATGAAGAGCTTCTCAAGAACTTCACTGATGCAGGTACAATGATTTCATTTTCATTGAATCCCTTTGAGACATTAATGGTTCAAGTAGAATGCAAAGATTTGATTTCCTCTCTGGGGTCGTTTGGTAGCTAGTAAAGAGACAACTTATCCCCGTATTAGTTTTTGCATGAGTTGTACAATATTTGGTAGCTACTTAGAAACTAAATTATGCATTTGGTTTGCAATTTAGAAACACCTATAACTAATACATGTGTAAGTTATGAGTGAATTTGTGTATTATATTATGCGGGGTAAAGAAATGGAATAACTAATATCTTCATTACTAGTACCTACATAATTCTAATCGGCTACCAAATGACCCCTAAGTGGTTATTATCTTATTTACATCCTAAGAATTCACATAGGAGAGAAGGCACAAAATAATGTTAGTTTATTAACACTGTGAAAGCGTGATAATTGGTGGGATTGGAAAGTTAGCCTCAGTTTTTTTTGTTGTTTATAGGATGGAGGTGAGCAATATGGCTATAGTGTCTGTTACTTTTAGTTAATATAAATGTTAGAGGAAAGGTTTTGGTTGGGGTTTATTAGATAGGTTGGAATATGTATGGAAAAAAAATAACATACTGTCATATGTATGTGAAGTTCAACTATGTGAACTGACTTGCAAAACCAATTGAAAGCATTTTGTTGTCGAATTGGAATTGACAATTTATGGAAGTTTTGACCAGAGACACTTGATGATGCTTACAAATGGATGAATAGAATTGACAAGTTTGAGCAAAAGCATTTCCGGCTGAGACCAGAGTATCGGGTGATTGGTGAACTGATGAACCGCCTTAAAGTGTCTGAGGGTAAGGAAAAATTTCTTCTGCAGCAGAAGGTGAATAGGGCCATGCGAATGGTGCAGTGGAGGGAAGCTTATGATCCCAACGACCCAGAGAATTACGGACTTATTCAACATCAGCAGGTGGGACCCTCTGTAGATCTTTTAGAACATGCTGGGTTTGAAAAGGAAAAGGGGATGATTCAAGGAGGAGATGATGACGACGACATAGAGTTTGATGACATGAAAGAGAAGGATGATATATTGTTAGAGAAGCTCAATGCCATTGACAGGAAACTTGAAGAAAAGCTGGCTGAATTGGACCACACCTTTGGGAAAAAGGGTAAGCTTTTAGAAGAGGAAATCAGAGATCTTGCTGAAGAGAGGAACTCGTTGACAGAGAAGAAAAGAAGACCTCAGTACAGAAAAGTAAGCACTGACTTTTACCCTGGTCACTTAGCCCTAGATAAGTCTCTCACAAATTTTCTTGTTTCTGAATTCGGATTATTAAGCATTCCTTTTCATGGCATGCATTGTTTTGTCATCATCCTGAAAGTGTCCTACTTTACTAAAAACTACTGTCAGATTTGCCCGGCAGTGCTACAAACGTGCTGAACTAGATTTAAATTTTGATTTGTCGTGTTTCATTGTGTCAGAGTTTTTTCTTGCAGTATGAAACTTTCCGCTCCATTCATTTTCTGGAAAATTTCATCCCTTCTTGAGCCTCAGGTTGTGCTTCTAAGAAGTACTGGGCTGATGGATTTCTCAAAAATAAAATATGTTTGTGTTTCTTTGAATAGAAAAAAAAACATTTCGAAATGAGATGAAAACATTGGATTTACTTTCTTGCAAATGGGACTTAACTTTTGGGAAGTTGTTTCAGGTGGAGAATTCTAATATTTATCCTGCTAATTTTCTGTTAATAAAATGAGAAGTTACAAGAAGCATGTTGTTGGTACCAAATACTTCGAGGCCAGACTCATACACCACATGTTCACATGTCTGATTGCTTCATAGCATATAGAAGGAATAGCATTTAACTAATCACTTTTCTTAAAAGACTTAAGCTTCTTGGTTTAATTTCCCTGGATGGCTTCCTTGAAATGATTGGGGTGTTTCTTTCTTACGAAATTTGGCAGTACTAATTATGATTTTGTTTTGGTTGTGTTCTTCATTCTGTTAGCGGAACAGGTTAATATTAAAAATCAATGTTATTTTGATAGAATTTGCTTGAGGTCTGGCATGTAATGGAGTTTTCCTAAGCTGTATTGCAAGAAAGAGAATCTTATTAGTTAAAGGTTAGACCCCAATCTGCTGGCAGGAAAGTAGAACTGTAGAAGCATGCTATATCTTGCTCTTGCTTATGCAGTGGTCTAAAACTCGTAACCTCTGGTAGATCGGTCTATGGCCAAAAAGGTTCCCCTGTTTTTGTAAGGGGGAAGTAGGTGCTTGTCTTCACTCTTCCCGTATAGTACTTGGTAGGAGACCTTTTTGTTGAGATGCTGCTAAATAGTGCATCTTGACATTCTTCTTTCTGATAAATTAAATAGCAAATCTGAAATGTCCCTGACAGAAAATGAAAAAAAAAGAATACGGACTTCATCAAAATAGAATAAGGATGATAGAGTGGAGTTGACATGAAATGAACAAATCAATTCTCGTTCTGGGCTAGTGATCCCAAACGTTTCATTATGAGAAAGAAAAACTGGGTGATTCCAAAATGTTTCATCTAGTTTGCTTGCCTTCTTGAGTTCTTTGACCAAACAAAAGGAGGACAGTATACCTTTAGTTGTCTGATATGAGGGATCATCCTTAAACCTCCAGCAAATTGCAAGTTTCAATAAGTGTGTGCTATTGAAGTATCTCATCTGAGAGTTTGATCATGGTTAGGTCCAAGTTGTGAGAACTTGTAAAATTTGCTAATATTTTCGGTATTCCTAAGACCCACACGTGAAGTGGGAACCCTGTTTCCTCATTTGCATACATCATTTATTTCTATGTTGAGGATTCTTATGAACGTCTCAACTCAAGAATGTTTACATAAATAAAATATCATCCTATGAGGACATGTTTATGATTATTGAGATTTAGAGTATATATTCTAAGTTATTTCGTAGAATATATGTTTCAGTTTCACTGAATTGGGTGTTATCATTCATTCATCTTCACTTATTATTTCTTCATGATGGCAGGGTTTTGATGTGAAACTCATTAACGTCAATAGGACATGTAAGGTTACTAAGGTAATGCAACTATTGAATGGATTTTTCTTTATTCTTAAATGGAGCTTGAATGAGCTATTTCACAAATTTTGGCTGAAATGTGATACAGGGGGGACAAGTTGTCAAGTATACTGCTTTGTTGGCTTGTGGGAACTATCACGGAGTTGTTGGTTTTGCAAAAGCAAAAGGTCCAGCTATTCCCATTGCCCTGCAAAAGGTACATGAGTCAGTTTATTGTTTGACCATGGCATTTAAAGCATGTGCTTCATTTTTGTCAATGCCTTGGCTGAATGATTCTGTATGAAAAAAAGACTTCTTTTTATAAAAAAAAATTAAATTCTGCAGGCATATGAGAAGTGCTTCCAGAACCTACATTATGTTGAACGGCATGAGGAACATACAATCTCACATGCAGTTCAAACAAACTACAAAAAGACCAAGGTACCAACTATTCTGATAACGAATTTTAGTTGTTTTCTTTTGATAATTTTTCTTTGCTCATACACGTGGAAAATCCATTGTGACTTTCTGCTTATGCCTTCTTAAAAAAAAAAAACCTTGGTTTTCTGTATATAGAGGTAACGTTTCCATTTTTTTTTTTTTTTTTTTTTTTTTTTTTTACTCTTTGTCCTTGAACCTTTGCTTACTTGCACCTCTATTCAGGTATATCTGTGGCCTGCTCCTACTCAAACAGGGATGAAAGCAGGTAGAACTGTCCAAACAATTTTGCATCTAGCGGGTTTCAGGAATGTGAAATCGAAGGTACTGTATCATAATTCTGATCAAGGTGGTCACATAATATTGAAATAGGTATTTATTCGGTGCCATTATTGTAACATCATACTTTGGCAGGTTGTTGGCTCAAGGAACCCACATAACACAGTTAAGGCTCTCTTCAAAGCTCTAAATGCGGTACGTCCATGTTTTTCTTGTGTATTGTTGCTACTTTCTCACTCTGCTCCCTTTCTTTGTTTTCTAAAATTTCACTTCTTCCTCATTATTTTTGGATTAGATTGAGACACCCAAGGATGTTGAAGAAAAGTTCGGGCGAACTGTTGTCGAATCATACTTATTGTAATAGGTATTCTCAACGTTTCTGTGGTGTTTCATGGCACCTTTTTCGTCATAGCGGGTAAGAACTCAAAGTTCAGCTAGTCTCATATTTTTCCCATTTGTTCTTTGTCCTCTTCGTACCACAATCCACACATTGAAATTCTTCTGATTCATCGGTGTAATAGTTGGAAAATAGTTATGTATATACATTTGTTCGATGACTAAGTGTATCTAATCTCGATATATTCAGTAATATGGCATTTCAAGGTTTGAAATTTTGGGCTAATTAGCTGCTTCTCTTGTTTTGGCAGAGCATAAACCAAGGAGAGGTCGAAACCATGAGCCCATCAATGGATTGGCTATCTTTTTCATAAGCTAGTTTAACTTATTTCTTTTACCTTTCCTTTTGGTGATTTTATTCTTGGTTTGGTTGTTGTTGGGTGTAGTAGTGTTACAAAATAGATGATGATTTCTAGTAGACCATTGTAGGATTTTTTGTTTTTACTTTTCCTATTTCAGTTTCGATTAGTTCACAAGATTGAATAGTCAATTCTCCTTCGAACCTCGATTCGATTGTTCTCCAAGAATATTGAGCCGTGAAGATACTACATATATGTGGCCCGTTGTACTAATCGAATCATTCATTAAAGTTTGAATACGAAATAAAACCATTTTCCAATGATTTCTTGGACGGTGATTGTAATGTGTGTGGAGTTTACCTTATGCGCACTCAAAACATAGCGACTATGAATGATGAATTTTAGTTGGGATTCTTTGAGCTCGACTTCTTAGATTTAAGATGACATGTCTATTTTAACAATATTATTGTTATGTAATATTATGAAAGAAGATTTAAGTAAAAATATATATGGCGCCTAACCTGAGACGTAAATCATTCGAGACACATTAACATCAATCAATTTATAATCATTTAAATATTAACTTAAATTCATTGAATCTTCATACGTTTTCTACTTCAAATTGATGACTATAATAAAAGGAAAATAACATATTTTTGTTATTGACCTAACTAACTAATAGATAAATAAAAACATTACATTTTTTTTTTCTTCTGAAATTTGAATAAAAGATATCCTACTAAAACACTTTATCACTGAAGTGTTCAATTAGCACACAAACTTAGTTCAGCTATAAAAGTTTCAAATTGAATTAAGACAATACTCCACCGATATTCTCCCTATAGTTTTTTTTTTTTTTCCTTGCAGTTTTTGGGAACTTTTTCATCCATTAGAACTAAACCCAGAACTCTAATGGAAGCTAATTCAAGAAGATTAATGGGTTTAGAGAAGAAGAAAAAGGTAGAAGAAGAATGGAACAATATTTACAACTCTAAACACCATCTATCTTGTGCTGATTTTCCTTCCCACTTCGTATTTGGTGTCGCCACTTCTGCTTATCAGGTTTTCTTCTATGCTTCTATATAGTTTCGAGTTTATCTGAATTCAATACTTATGTGAAGAAGTTTACTGAAACTGCAAGAAATAATACTTCTTTCATATCAATTTACGTGGTACTGTCTGACTTGACACAAGGCCATATCAATTTACGTGATACGGTTTGACTTGAAATAAGTCATATCAATTTACGTGATACTGTTTGACTTAACACAAGCCTGAAAAAAATTATGACTTCTGAAATTTATGATCTGAAATCAACCTTGGATATAATCATAGAAAAGTGACATTGTTTTGGTTACAAACTAAAAAGAGAAGGTGCTACATAAATTGCTGTAGTTTTTAAAAATTTGTATTCAAATATTTGTTTGGCCATTTTTTGGTACTTCCAATCATGAAACTTTGTAAAATGCATGTCGAAATAGAAGTTCAAATATCAAAAATTAAAAATTTTTGAAACTTAAATTTTCAAGTTTTAAGCTTCTTCTTTAAAATCTATGGCCAAACGAGAGCTTAATGCTAGAAATTTTTGAGGTTGGACCCATAAAAATTGAATCTTGGATTCGCCTATGCTCCTCTTATCATTTTTTTTGGACTAATGTTTTGTTTTATCTCTCCTTTGTAATATTTCTTATTTTTTTGGGGAATTTTGGTATATGGGAAAAGGTTGAAGGTGGAAGCAAAGAGGGAGGAAAGGGTCCTAGCATATGGGATTCCTTTTCACATACTCAAGGTAGTTAACTCTCTTTGCTTTTTGTTTTTTCTCCTTT
This sequence comes from Solanum commersonii, assembly GCA_029007595.1. Classification (NCBI taxonomy): domain Eukaryota; kingdom Viridiplantae; phylum Streptophyta; class Magnoliopsida; order Solanales; family Solanaceae; genus Solanum; species Solanum commersonii. Next base: position 2,951,784 of record JAJTWQ010000069.1, read on the forward strand.
TTCTGGTGGATGTTTTGTTGAAGTTTTTGTTTAGGCAAAATATGTGATGGAAGCACTGGGGATGTGACTGTAGATCAGTACCATTGCTACAAGGTACACTCTACTTCTCGTTATCATTATTATTACTCTCCTATTATCTTATTCTTCGATTTTTATTACTTGTTTCTTCCTTTGCTTTGGTTGTCGTATTATCTTTTGTTGCTAGTGTCCTTTCCTCCATTATTTTCTGCATGGCTTTTTCTTCTTTTTACTATTGTATTTCCTTTTCTTACTGATTTTGATATGCTTTACTCGAGTTGATGGTCTATCGGAAACAACCTGTCTAACGTCATAAGGTAGAGGTAAGGCTGCGTACACACCACCCTCCCCAGACCCCACTTTTGGGATTACACGGAATATGTTGTATTTTTTGTCAATTTTATTACTTAATAAAGAATATAATTTGGAATTGGGATTGGAAAATTTTACTTTCTTTGGGCCTTATGTTTGCCGTGGTGTCCAAAAAGATAAATACCTTGTGTTTTACTATTGCTTTTGTTGAGATACTTTGTTTTTATTCATGGCAGAGTGTTTTTTCCTTTTTTTTTTGGTTTAATTTTGTTCTTTTAAAATACAGGAAGATATTGATCTCATATCCAAGCTGGGATTTAAGGCTTATCGTTTTTCAATATCGTGGAGTCGCATCTTTCCTGGTATGAAGCTTTTCATTGTGTGCTTGATAATGGTGGTTTGCGAGTCAGCTGTGCAAAGTTTCAGTCACTAGATAGCAAGTTTCAGAAAGCCTTTTTCTTTTCTTTCTTAAATTTTATGTTCAGTCGAACAGTGCAAATTTCGTGCTTTTTCATTTTTGGTTGTGAGCGATCTCTGTTAATATCAACTGCTCTCCCAAGTAAACACAGATTTGAGGAATAGCCTTTTTTCTTTGATTGCTTTTTGGTGCACCCTGAATATTCCGAGTTGTATAGAGGATTGAGTGGCTTTTGTAGAGAATCATGTTCTGATGTAGTTTCTCTGCTCTTTGGTATACGTCTTGTATATGGTAATTTTTCTTTCCACTGCTAATAATATTATTTACCTTATGATTTTATTTTTTTGCAAGTTAGTGCACTTCAATTTTGTGCTGAATATGTGCTATCCCATCTTTTGGTTTAATTCAATTTAACATACCTACATTAGCCACTACATGACCTTAATGCCTGGCTCCAGCTCGGATCTTATGTTTGTAGTTAGCGGTTCCTTATCCACTGCAATATGTTTCAGATTTTTGATAGGGTTTTCTCCGCCTATGTACAGATGGTTTGGGTACCAAAATTAACCATGAAGGCATAAAGTACTACAATGATATTATTGATGCACTACTTGAGAGGGGTAAGATGTTATCCGTTCATTCTTCATGTTAAAGTAAATAATACATAGCCTTTGGTTTTATGTACAAAAATTTGCCAGCTGCTTCTTCTCTGTAAACATAACAATGAAGTGAAAGTTTTATACTGATTAAGCATTTCCTTTTTTTTGTTCTTCAATGATGAATTTCTGCCATGTTTTTCCAGGCATTGAGCCCTGTATAACATTGTATCATTGGGATCTCCCTTTGAATCTTGAGGAATCTTGTGGAGGCTGGTTAGATGAACAAACTGTGTAAGCTCCTGTCCTTCAATTTTTCTCTGTTAATCAACATGTTACAGATTTTTTTGGTGCTTATAATAGAGTGGGTGGTGCATATGGAATTCTAAGTCTCTATCATAACTTTTTCAGCACGATTTTTCGTATTATTATATCCGATGGGACACTAATGTCTCGGTTTGCTGAAAATGTTGTAAAGTGAATGTCCGGTAATGTGATTTTAAACCATGTTCTGGATAAAGTGTAGCATTCATGGGTTCTCTACGTCAGATTGTGACTTTTGGTTTAATTGACCTATGTTAGTTATAGGTTTCTGAAGTGATATTAAATGTTGAGATTTCTTTCTGAAGAAGGCAGGCTTTTTCATTTTCATTTAAGCTGCATTTAAAGTTTGTTTATCCATGTAACTTGTGGAATACTTTGTCGATAATCACCTCCTAACAATCAACTTGGATTTTTGCGGCAAATATATAGAAAATATTTTGCCATCTATGCAGAGACTTGCTTTGGTAACTTTGGCAATAAAGTGAAGAGGTGGATTACAATTAATGAACCTCTTCAGACTGCTGTAAATGGATATTGTACCGGTATACATGCCCCTGGAAGAAGTGAAAGTTCTTCTACTGAACCATTCTTGGTAGCACACAATCAGTTGTTGGCACATGCCGAAGCTGCTTTCATTTACAGGAATAAATTTAAGGTAGCTCTTACAGTTTGAGAATTACTCTTGTTTCTTTAAAAACGTTAATGGAAATTCTTCCAGTCAGAGTTATCTCTCACTGATATTTGGGCTTTAACTGTTGTAGTTAAAGTTTCTGTGATTACGTTCTTTTCTACGTTATTCTGTCCCGACTTATGCTCCCTAAGAAGTTGGGATGGAGCTTTTCTGCTTTGTCCATTGGTGATAATATTGGCAGTTCTATATTTACAGGATGAGCAAGGAGGGGAAATAGGCCTGGTGGTGGATTGTGAATGGCCAGAGCCTCTATCGGATAATTTAGAGGACAAAGCTGCTGCAACAAGGCGCCTTGATTTTCAGCTTGGATGGTACTTGTTATATCTGTGTTAGTCAGCCAAGAGTTCATGTTGTAAGCAGTGGCAGAACTAGGATTATTTAACAAATAGTATATATACATAACAAAATTTTCTTAATTACCTACACAGGATAATTTTTCAATAAGGGGTGACACCCATTGGATACATGTGGCTCCGCCACTGGTTATAAGGGAGGGTAACTTAAAGCAGAAGGACCCAACAACATGCTATAAGCCCAATCGGTCATAAAAAATGTATCTCAGTGATGGTCCAGATATCGGATAGAATAGGTAGTACATATTGGACGAGGAGAGAAACCTATAATCTCATCACCCTAAAAGCTATTGTCTGTTGCATGAGGCGCTAAACACTAATGACTTGGTTAACAATAATTATTTTGTTAAGGAGGTCCTATTAATAAAGAATTGTGATTGATTGTTTTAAGAGAGAATGTATTTGAGTCTTCATCTTTCATCTCAAGTCGAGCAGCTGAAAGCCTGACATAGTTCACTTACTTACCAAGAAAATTACCCCAAAAAGTCCTAACATATTTCCCTTAGACTGAAAAATTTGATCATGAGCCACATTTATCTGTTTATCATCATTTAGTTGGGGAAATAAATTTTTTGCTTTAAATCCATGAAATTCTGGACTCTCCCATCAAGGCATTAGGATAAAAGGTCACCCTCACCCTCTTTATTGTGAGTTGTTACTAAGTTTGATTCAGATTTTCTTTGAAACGACTTTATCCAATGATAGTAAATTAACCTTCTTGAGGCTCTAGACCTTGTTACTTCTAATTTTCTATGTATCTATCTGAAAACCTTGTATATATTTTCTTATAAAGCATGTATATAATCAATATAAGGTATCACCAGTCAACTCTCTCTTTTATGTTTCAGATTTTTGTAATTTCATCACAAACATTCTAACAGGTACCTGGATCCAATATTTTTTGGAGATTATCCTGAAAGCATGCGTGAAAGACTTGGAGATAGGCTTCCAAAATTTTCACAGCAAGACAGGGAGTTGCTAAAACATTCGTTGGACTTCATTGGTCTGAATCACTATACTTCAAGATTTGTTGGTCATGCAGCAAATAGTCTTGAAGAGAATGACTTCAATAAGATACAGGATGTAGAGATAATTGGTATGTGAGACCTTAACAACTTTTGTCATTTGTTAGATTTTTCTAGACCATAAATATGTGAGTGCTTTCCTAAGTTGACTCATGTTTCCTTTTTTTCTTTTTGTTTTGTTACTTTCCCTGTTCGTCATAGCTGAATGGGAAGGAGGAGAGGTGATCGGTGAGAAAGTATGTGTGGTCTCTCTTTTCCAGTTCCTTGGATGAATATATCAGACATCTTATACTGAAAATGTTAAACTTCGTGCAGGCGGCATCATCATGGCTTTATGTAGTTCCTTGGGGAATTCGGAAAGTTCTTAATTACATTGCAGAGAGATATGACAATCCACCAGTGTATATCACTGAGAATGGTAATGCCTTCTGCTTTTCATGGGTGTAGTACTAAGGTTTTTGTTGGTCTCTTTGCTTGAAATTCGGAGGTCGTCCAACTTGTCTAACTTAAGACAACGCCTACTCTATATATATGTGTATGTGTTACTTGATCCCGTAAATATTACTATCATTTAAGTTTTTTCATAAATGTTTGGGAAAAAAATCGTGTTTATACTACTTTTGCCTATATGTGAAAAAATGTTTCACTTAGAAATTTCCATTCGCTTAAAATTGGAAGTTCTTTTGAAGGAAAATGATTTATTAGAAAATATGACAATTATCTCCATTCTAGTGGTTTTGGCACTCTGCATAATCCTTCCTTGCTTGCATACATGATGAACTTGAGTATGATTTTCTGCTGAATGCAGCGCTTTAGATTATGCTAAGAGCACTTTTGTTGTCATTCTTGTTTTGGGGAAGCAATGGTCCCTGTTTGGACAATCCGAATGTCTATGGCCTAACCTGCAACAACGATTTGCTATGAGGTCAAAACTGTGTAGTGAAATAAATTGTTGTTCTCTTTGACACTAGATAGCTTTTGACCATGTCTCAAGAATGAAGGCCTGAAAGCACCTTGTAAACAGGAAGAGCTTCTATTTGAGCTTCCCTGATAAACTAATTTTCCAACTGTTAAAGTAACCGTGTGACATGAATTAAGTTAAAGATACTTTCATTTTCGACTTATTACTAACAATTTGATGAACACCTATAATTATTTGTACCAAGTGATAACCCAATTCAGTTTTTTTCTCTTGTAACTTCACTTTTCATGTTTAGGTATGGATGATGAAGATGATGACGTATCTCCTCTCCATGAGATGTTGGATGATAAATTAAGAGTTTCTTACTTCAAGGCGTACCTTGCTGCTATTCATCAGGCAATCTTGTGCGTACTCTCAAAAACCTGTTTTTCATAGCCCTCGTGTTATAAGCATGTATTGGCATCAACATGCATAACAATTATCGTTGATTCCTGTCAGATCTTAGTAGCTCATTCTTCTGCATATTATCTTGGCTGCATTCATTCAAACTTCTATTTGTCAATTCAAATTGTAGGAATAACTTGCCTCTTGAAATATTCTAGTTCATTCCCCATTCAGTTTTAGAATTTTAGATATTGATAGGAAAGCTTCGCCAAATATGAGATCTTCTTTTGTTTGATAACCGTGGTGCCTGCCACCTCCTACCAGCACCAGGTACCAAATAACACCGTCCACCAATGCCAGAATAAATGGGAAGAAATCACCTAGTGTTTTGTTCTCTGCTGGTATTTGAACCCGAGACCTCAGGATGCTCAAGCCACTTGAACGGTTGAACCTGTGATCTCCTACTCTTGTCTCATCTTAAACTCTTGTTTCCGGAAACAGTTGGCCTCCCCTGCTCTTCAGGGTGTCAAAAGTAAAAAGTAGTTATGCATGATACTTTTAGCACAACAAATGACTGGTATAACATACAAGGAGGGCTCAAACTTTTTATGCATGATATTTTTGCATTTACATCATAAATTCATGAACATTTGTCAATATCTGCTGGCTGCATGATTCCACTCTTACGGGATCAATCAAATGTTGTGTTTTTTATTACCATTTGACTGGATGGCGATGCATTTGCCTACACTCTATACATATTAACGGAGTCCTACATTTGTCTCGATAGGGATGGTGCTAATGTAAGGGGTTATTTTGCGTGGTCATTGCTGGATAACTTTGAATGGAATCTTGGTTATACAAAACGCTTCGGTCTGACATATGTGGACTTCAAGAATGGGCTAACCCGGCATCTGAAATCTTCTGCTTACTGGTTCATGAGATTCTTAAAAGGCGGACAAGTAAAACATGGGAAAGAAGATTAACCAATATCTTGTGTTGTGAAGTTAGCAGCTTATATTTTCATCTTTTCTTTTTCTAGTGACTCTTTGTATACTGCTTTTAAGGCTTTTTACATGGAAAACTTTTATCATGACTTTTCTTGTTTGGCTCAAGGTGTCTGGTATATGGAGTCTGTGAACTCACTGTCAAACAGATTTAACTTGTATGGATCAACAATCCTAAGAAATTACAAGTTTCTTGAGATAAGTCTACGCGTTTCTGCTCAGTATGTCGTTTAATAAGTTCTGGATAAACTGTAGCATTCAAGGGTTAACTCTACGTCTGATTGATGATGAGGATCTTCCCCTTCCAATTGGTTTCTGATTGATGTAATTATGTGTAATGTTTTTCTCTGTCAATGCCTATGAACTTGGATGAACTGTGACTGAAAAAATTTGCCAGGCCAAGGCACATGTACATCTACTGTAAATTTTTCAATGAAATAAAATCACCATTCATACTACATGTAAATTTTTTCCTATTTATAGTTAGCCATTGTGCATTAAGCTAACCACGATTGGAATACAACTACAAACTCATTGAAATCCCAATTAGTGGGATCTGAGTATCTTATCACACAACAATAAAACAGAAGAGAGCAAAAATAACAATAATTACTAGAAGAGGGCAAAAACAACAATAAAACAATGCGATTTATCGAAACACAATTAACAATATACTATAATAAATTATTGAAAACAATAATAAATAACAAGTAATGGTTCTTCCTTTGTTTTAGGTAGCTAGGAGATCATAACGACAAACAAGACAAAAATGATCTTGTAAGTATTTTAAGTAAAACAAAGAAATAGAAGTGAAAGTGCTCCTAGCAGATGAAAAGTATAACTTGGAGTTCCAACTCCACAATAACTTTGGCCAAAATTAAATTAATCTATCCATTTCCTTTTTGATGCATCAATCGAAAACTTATCCAATATAAAATGTCTAGAAAGAAGCTAATATTTTAATAAAGGGTAAAAGGACAAATATACCCCGAACTATCATATAAATGGTATGCAGATATCCTTCGTCATGCTTTTGGGACATTGGTGCCCCTGCCGTCCAAAAACTAGAGCATATATGCCCTTAACTCTAACGGAAGTCTAAATAGGGACACGTGGCACAATCTTATCCGTCAATCCGACATTTAATAAATGTCGTGTCGGTGGAAAAGATTATGACACGTGAATGTTCGTTAGTAGAAAGGGTATATATGCTCTAGTTTTTAGACGGCAGGGGCACTGGTATCCCAAAAGTACGACAAAAGTAATCAACGTACCAATTACAATAGTTCAGGAGTATATTCGTCATTTTTCCCTTTAATAAAATATGTTACATATAAATGCATACACAAAATTAAAAGATAGTAAACATGTAAGTTTAAATAGTAATATTATTATTATTATTATTTATAAAAGTATAAATTAATTCTACTTAATAAGATGTGAACCATTTGTTTATAATACATTATATTGGATGCTATTATAAAAACTTTATTTATTAATATAAATACTTTAAGTTGTTTAATCCAAATTTCTAATATATTTTTGGTAATTAAAGTGTGAAAATTAAACTCAAATATATTTAAGTCATGCACATGAACAATATAATTTTTTTAAGAACAAAAATCAGTTTTAAAATATATTTCTGAAAAAAAGATCAAATTCAAACATTGTTTTTTAATTATTATTATAAACTTTGTTTAGTTTTATTTATTGCAGATTTCAATTAATGCAATTCCAGACCATCATATTTTTGTTGGAACAGATTAATATTGATGAACTTAAATAATCTTTATTGTTTCTAAAAGATGATCTGAATTTATTTCAAGAGTGAAGGAAAATTAATTACACATTTATTTGTCATCTCCAATTTTAAAACGTTACTATATGTTGCTTCATTAATTCATTTTCCTTTTTTATTATACAAAAATATACTTATAAATTAGCCATTATATTTCTTCTCCATTCTTATATTTTTCAATAACAAAAAATGGCAATTATATTGATGAGAGTTATAGAGATTGTTGCAATTGCAATGTTAATTTCCTTGTTTACACCAATTACATTAGCCATTCGAGAAGAAGATTATTATAATCGCAATCACAATGAAAATTTAGATGATTTAGATTTATATGATTCTTCTTTGTATTATACATTTCCTAATGAATATTATAATCATAAAGAAGCACCAGCACCTGAGCCGTATCCTGGACAAGTGGAGGAATGTTTGCAAAACATATCGGATGATTGTGGGATAATTATATTTAACAGAATTTTGGATAGTGGTAAGTATAGTGATGTGGAAGAGTGTTGCGCTCAACTTCTCGCACTGGGAATAAAATGTCATAATGCAATTATGGAATCTACTCTTCTCAGTCCTGAGATGAAGGGAGTGAATACAACTGAGATTTGGAAAAATAGTGATAAACTTTGGGAAGAATGTACTTCTATTTCGCCGTCTAGTTAATTTTATATCTATCAAGTTTATCAATAGCCCGATATGTTGATGCTTTCAAATAAATTAAATTGTTAGAATTATAATGTGTAGTATATATCGATATGTGGATTGGCATGATTGTGTTGTTGACAAAGAGATGACAAAATAGCCTATGAAATCATAATCCGATTAAGTTTTAATTATTGATTCGTTTATTTAACTCATCAAAATTTGGATTAATATTTCCCAAATTAATCTATGATAAATCTTGTTCCTAAATTAAAAATATACCACGTAAGTCTCATCAAAATTTAAATTGTGCAATTTGTATAACTGTTTACGCTTCTGATGTTTGTAATTGTATAAATTCGTTATTTCGAGTTTATACAAAAATAACTGAATTATACAAATATACCGAATTATACAAATCTGCAAATTATATAAACGAGACAGCTTAAATTGTAGCTACAACCCGTAAATATGCAATTTATAATTATGAAACATAATTAAGTTTATTATAGTGACTATTTGCGAAAATTTCCAAAATAATATTATAATCTCTGAATAATTAATCTTGAAATAAATTATTTATAACAACCAAACATAGAATGAACTAATTCCAAAAATTAATTATCTCTCATACTTTTTGTGTAAAACATTTTACACTTTGAACGGCTATTTCTGCTCCTATTCGAAGCGCATGATTTTCAGTTCCAGAAAATTTTCATCAGCCCAGTAAGTATATATATATATATATATACTAAAAACTCCAAATTAGATGATTTTTTTAAGCAAAAGGTGTTTATGCAGGTTTTAGCTTTGATAATCTGATAAATTTTGCGATTTAATAATAATTGGCTTTGTTTTGATGCATTTTATGGTGTATTTGATGTGGGCAATCACTGTAACTGTTTGTTATTGCTGCTTTCACTTTTCCCATTTTCTACTGCGGTGTATAGAAGCCCATGATTTCCAATTGCAGAAGTTTTTAGTATAATTATTGTTCTTATATTGTTTTTTGATTACTAAATTGATGTAAAGTTTGAGCTAGGGTTTGAAGGTTATGGGTTCAGGATTCTAGTTTTTTTTTTTTTTTTATGACCGTGGTGTCTGGGTCAGCTTTCACGCAACTTAACTAATTCCACGGATAGGTGCCAATAACAGGTACTAGGTAACTTTGCTCACCATGATTAGGATAGATAAGAAGAATTACCAAGTGTTTTTTGTCTCCGCGGGAGGGTTCGGGATTCTAGTTCTTTTAAGTTAGTGAGTTCTATATTAATAATTTGTACATATTCAATAGATTTCTTAAGAAAGTTTGGACTAAAGCTATTGGGTTCGGGTTGACGTGTAAGTTATACCCTAGATCTTCCCCTGATTGCTGAAATAGCTGATTGGGATTAGTGTTGATTCCTACAATATTGCGGCATAACAAAAAGCCTCTAAACCTGAAATCTTTAAGCAGATTGTTTATATGCAAGTTTCAACTTTTAATAATTGGCATTTTTTCCTTTTTCTGGTGTATTTGATTTGCGGCAGATAAATACATTGGTTGTATAAGTGTGTGGTTCTGATGGGGCATCATGAGACGAATTCTTCCAGTAGTAGGGACAGATCTCCCTCTCAACAGAGGTACAGGCATCGGCGTAAGGAGAGGGATTTGGATAGAGAATTGTCATCTGAAAAAAGAGAACGAAGGTCAGGAAGAGATGTAATTGAGCGTAGGTCTCCTAGGCCAAGACATGATTTCTCCTATTCGGCTGCAGATCATCAAAGAATGGCTCATCACAGACCCAGTTCAAATTTTAGTGTTGACACAGAAAGACAAAATGAGGTGCTTCATTATGAATAATACCCTTTTACAGTGGAGTATTATTTTATTTTTTTAAAACTTGCTGTTTCTTATTATGCTATTGGACAATATTAGAGAATTGTTAATAGATTGATTAGACTAAAGTTTGGCATAGGCTGCCATATCGTGGAGTTTGAGAATTGAAGATCTAAGGCATTGAATAATTAAGTAGAAGATGGAAATTGTAAGAAGCTGGATATTAAGAAAATTAAGTAAAGCGTTGAAAGAAGATAACAGTATGAATCTCATTTATATTATTTGAGACAACCTAATTGAACTTGGCCTCAGACACACCCAAAAAGAAGATGGTCTTTGGGGATGACATCTGCAAATAGATAACAAGCATTAGAAAGGAATTGATGGATGTTGGAGCTTGCGTTGCCTTGAAATTCTTACCTTGCAAACAAGAGAATATAAGAAACTTGACTTATGTGTCAGTGAGAGTGCTGAAGAAAGTAAAAACTCGATATCTCTAAAATCTGAAAGAGGAGTCAGATGAGAACGAGGGGGAAAGGAATAGTAGACAGCGATTTACAACGGTGAAATAAGATAGAAAGTTATAATACCTTAGTAAGTGATTGAATATCCATCTTTTCTTTTTTTAAATTGGTGAATGTCCTATCTTTTCTTGAACCTTGTAACCAACAGTAGTTCGCTTCCTTTGCTTGTTCTTGAAGGTCATAAAAATGAAATGGATGTCAGAATCCAAGCATATTGTTCTTTCAATTTTAGCTGGAAAATGTTGTACTTCCAAATGCATTTTGCATATTTTTCCTCTTTCACGCTGGAAAAATAACCTAATTACTATTCCATCTTTATCTCAGGTGTTCGACCCAACTGATTCTGAAAACCGGTAAACCTCTGATGGAGCTTTGGTTCTTTAACTCTTCTTGTCAGTACATGTCCATAAACTTCCTTTCCTTTTTCATACCTAGTCATCAGGCTGAGAATCAGGAAATCTCTTTGGCAAGAAGAAATGAAGCATGATCATACGTAGAATATGGCATGAAGTTATCAAGGTTTTTTGTCTCTTCAGTAGAGGGATAGCTCCAATTAGCTGAAAGCAGTACCTTAATTTCATTGACTGCCAAATCTTATGATAGGCAGCTTTTACATCTTCTTTCAGATATTTTCCTTTCATTGAACAACCACCTATTTCTTAACCTGAGAAGAAGGAAATTGCAACAACTCCATTGCAGTTATTATCTCAAGGAAGCGTATCTGTGGAGTTTCTGTTGTGACTATTTCTAATGCATAAATTCTTCCATTATTGCTGATCCTCTACTGTATCATTATGTTATGATGAACAAAGGAGCACATTTTCCTTCAAATAAGAAAAGAAAGGAAAGTGCAACAGAGTAGACCTGTAGTCATGCAAAGTAGGCAGGTTTTATCTTTCTATGCAATGCCCATATATATAAGTGATGACATCTCTTGGAGACTGCTTACTGTTCTCTGGATGCCTGAGTGGCATTATCAATTGTTTTCAAACTTATTCAGTGTGTGTGAGAATGGCTACAGCTACCTTTTGAATGTGCAATAAGTATCCTTTTTTTTATCAGCATATATGAGCACCTTTACCAATTTTTTGAGTCATTCATTACTTGCCTAAGCAGGAAGGACAGAGATGTTAGCATGGCTAAAACGAAGGCAGATGAAAAGGACCTGGAAGCTAAAGAGGAGGTATAATGATTTTGCCATTGTTATGATGCTATTTTCAATAAAGTCTTACCCTTCTGTTGGGTCTAGAAAGTTGCAGCACAGTTTGATTTCTTTTTGCCATTTCAGCTGTTTAGATTTTTAAATTTAGCTTTCTGCGAGGTGGATTATATGCTCCTATATTGTCCCTAAACTTCATATACTAAGTTGCTTAAATCACTGTTATGCAGCAAATGGCATTGTTAGAGATGTCCGGAGATCTTACTACAGAATCTAAACAACTCACAGGTAGTAACTTCATTTCCTTTTAGCTTCATATCCCAAAGAATTCTTCACTTTCCTCAGGGTCTCCTATTCTTGTACAGTTCTCTTTCTTAAATAAAAAAAGTTGCGTCTATATACACATTTTATATACTTATGCACACAGACACACATATCTATATATATATATATATTTATTTATTTGTTTCTTTTGGGAGGGCTAGGAAGAGGAAACCGAGTTGCAAAATCATGCAAAGTTCAAGAACCTATCACTGACAGAGAATTAGAAATTACTATTCATTTCTTTAGAAAATTTCTGAAATGCTTAATTCTCAAATACTGTCCTTAAGACCAGGTAGATCCATTTTGAAAATAGTTTTTATTTTTATTTTTTGGGCTATTGCTCCATAGGTTCATGTTTGTTCTAACGATCAGAGATATTTTGCTAAGATATCATGAGACTACGGTCTTTCGTTATGGCTTTGCCCATCACTTCTTTTAGATCATTGTATTTTACTTTCTTTTATGTTCTTAACAAGTTTCAACTATAAGAAAGGAGATCAATTTTGATGAAGAAAAGATGTTTATAGGAGGCCAGTTCTAGTGAGCGGTCTATGTTTGGCTGCACATACCTATTTGACACCCAATAGTTGCTTAACGGAAGCTTGAACTAATGTCAATATTTCTTTCTATTTTTTTTTGTTTCAGGAGGTTTCCGAGATGGATTAGTACACTTCCCTAGTCCATCGTGAAATGAATTCGCATGAGAAATCTCTTTTTCTCTGTATATATATATATATATATATATATATATATATATATATATATTAACTCCCCTCTCTCCCACACAAACATACGTGTGCGTGCACAGAACCAAATGGTTTCTCTGTACTTGTCATGGGCATAATACAAGCCATATGATAAAGCTACCTGGGTTATATTCTGTTTGATGCTTGGAAGATATTAGGTGAGATTTACGAGGGTGAAGTACAGAGGGAGTACTAGGTAGAGTAGAGGTGTATGGACTTTTTCTGCTCTCTCTTAGCTCCCATAGTAACTTATAGAAGTTTCTGGATGGACTTGCATTCTCTAGTTTTTGTCCATGCTGGTGTATGCCTATTGATTCTTATAGGATATTGGCTGATCTAAACATATCTTTACCAGCAGAGGGAAGAAAGGAGGAAACCAACATTTCACTGGAATATAGTAGCGACATGAAGAAGGCAAGACTCCATTCAACACTGGTTGCTCTCCTCAACGATCCTGTGCTTGCTGATATACCAAAAAACCCAAGTCTGACGGATGTGGACACCCTTATCAGCTTGGAACTTGGGAGTGCCATGCGGATCTCTGTCCTCAAATTGGATGGCAGCTCCTTTGGTACTTACGTCTCAGTATTCTTAGTTGCAAACTTTGTTCTTGATTTTAATGAACAAGAATAAACAATTACATCCATTAATTTCTTCCTTTCAATGAAGATGTGACAGTGATGAATTCCGCAACAGTTAAAGACTTGAAACAAGCTGTTCAGAAAAGGATTGATGACACCGAGCAATCTAAGATGGGTCATCGGCACATCTCTTGGTATGTTGCTTGAAATGCTACAGGACTATTGTGACTTTGTGCTCTTAGAGTTAGCTCATGTTTTCCTTTCATCATAGCCTTTTTTTGGATACGTGAGAATTTTGACTCTTTGTAACTGAAAAGTGAAATGTTGAAACTCAAAAGCCAAAATATAATTGTTGGCACTTACTGTAAGAGGGTAAATATGTTCAGTTGTCAGAAGCAAAAAGAAGAGTGTAAAAGTTGAAACAGCAATAGATTAACGGAGAGGTTGAAGTTTGCTAAATCAGCTATTTGTCAGGAAGATTAGATTGAAGGTAGCCTCAGAAATCAGAATGATGATATGGTGCTGCTCAAAAAATGAATTTGTTGGCACACGAAAAATGTCATTGCATCTCTTTAGCTCACTTGACATTCAAGTGTATCCTAGCCAAAACTTTGATTGAACTTTTAGTCTGTATAAGTTAAACTATAGTTTTAACAATAATTACCTTGAGTCTAATGGTTGGCATGGAGTCTTTGGGTAGCACCACTAGATCTTGTACAAGGTGGTCACTTGAACCATAGCTTGATGATACTCATATTGAGCTTGTAAACTGCTATCATTTATTCTCTTCCTGCTTTTGTTAGGTTGAATGTGTATTTCTGTTGATATGCAGGAGGCATGTCTGGTCAAATTTTTGCCTTTTATTCCACAATGAAAAGTTACTAGATGATACTGCTAAACTTCAGGACTACGGCATTAGGAACAATGGTCAGGTACTTTACTTTGATGCTCACATTCATATCGCTATTGCATTACCAAATGCCAATGTTTGTTCTCGAGAAGATTGAAGAAAAGTACCAACATTGATCTCCAGAAGTAATATATTCCCTGTCCAGTGTAGTGTTAGGCTGCAGTGCTCTAAGTGACCACTTAATATCCTTAGGAGCTCGGCGTAAATCAAATCATCAGGAGATCCATTTTAGTGATTTCCAAATATTAGTAGTCTGTTGCCGCCAGGGATTTGGTCTAGTGGTAAGAGCACGTCGTGCAATGTATGGGGTAGGCACATATTACAGGCTTTGAACCCTGCTTCAGATCAATGCCTTGTATTTGAGTGGAGAAGGATAGAGGGACATGTCCATTATCTACTGGTTTTGTATGATATGCCACTGACCCTTGGGGATTTCTCCGTGATCAAAGGGAATACATATTTTAGTAGTCTGATCATAACATCCAGCTTAATATTCTTAAATGATCAAGTTGAAGAAAGAACTCTTTATTGAAAACTACAGTTTAGTATAAAACCTAAAAGAGGAACTAGATTACTCGTTATCTTAAGGAGATGTTGAA
The DNA here is from genome assembly GCA_029007595.1 of Solanum commersonii. Classification (NCBI taxonomy): domain Eukaryota; kingdom Viridiplantae; phylum Streptophyta; class Magnoliopsida; order Solanales; family Solanaceae; genus Solanum; species Solanum commersonii. Next base: position 2,966,939 of record JAJTWQ010000069.1, read on the forward strand.
TTTTGAGGGTTTTATTGCTTGTCCTGCAGATCATTGTGATTTCTTGTGCTGTAGATTGATTGTGGCAGTTGGCCTTTTTGTTCTATATTGTTCTGACTTTATATTTGAGTTTCGTAATTCCTGATATATTCTATGTTTAAGGGTCTTCCTTTTCTATCTTCAAAAGTAGTACGAGATCATATCAAATGGTTAGAATGGAGATGTAGATCTACCTCCAAAAGAGCATTGACTTTTAACTGTTTGAATATAAGCTTTCTTAAGTAGTTGGAAGTTGGAACTCCGTTTTATGTTGGGCTCTTGTAAGCTCTCGTATGATTCTTGACTTTTTCTCGTCTAATTTGAGAAGTTTGGCAGGTGCAATTCATTCCCTATGTCATCTCGAGGGCCTTTAAGAGACATTCAAAGAGGAGAAAACACAGATTCTTTCATGGACTAAGCAAAAAGGGGCGTACAACAGATTGAATCAGGGATTAGATTGCTGCATACAGAATGCTTGTATCTAGCTCGTGGTCGTAATAGCAAATGTCGTTGTAAAGCCTAGGGGCCTTTCGTTTTCCCTGATCATATTATGTTAAAAATACTCAACTAAGTATCTTCGAGATGAGCTTAATGCAGTGAAAATGGCTAACATATATTTATATAGCCGAACTCTACTCGTTGGGATTGAGGTGTAGTAGTTGCCATTGTTCAACTGTCTAGTTTTTCTATTATAGCTAGGAGAACTACCCAAGAAAAGGTTTGGGAGTTCATCTAACTCTTGAACAGGAGGTTACTTTCTTCCAAACTTGCCTTTACTATTGTAAACCACATCTATGTACAAATCATTAGATCTAAATATACAATTAGCATCAACTTTGTACTGGAAGGGATAAAACTCTATACACATCACCCTCCTACACCTCACTCGTAGAATTACACTGATATGTCAATCTGTGATCAAAGAAAACTATACCTGAAGAATGGGATACAGATTGACAAGCACAAAAGGATAGGCTTGGCTATTAATCTACACTCGTTGATGAGACGGTAACCTAGAGAAGAAAATATACCCTTTGTCTGTCTTACTAGCAAAAGTTAATTATTATTTTTTTGAAACAGAGGCTTTTTTTGAAAAAAAAATTAGCAGGGTCTAAAGTAAAAAACACCAGATTACTTATCTATCATGGCCCATTTTAAAGCTATCCATAAAATTCATTTTAACATCTTTACTCAGTCTTATAAAGCTGTTAGAGAAAAACTCAACACAGACTTCAAAAAATTGTTTCCAAGTGAAGTTAAAGAATTCAGCAAACAAGAGCCAAGTAAACATCATCCAAACAACATCCATGTTCTCAAAATCCTCATTTAAGTATTTAGCCAAAATGTGTATTCAGGTCCCAAGAGAATGTTGGAAAATCAGTGCCCTCACAAAGTCGGATACAAGTACACGCGAGCAGCAACCGTTGCACTTAATGAAACATAATGTAAAAGATAAGTGAGTTCAATCCAGTATGAATCCTTCTAAATCCAACAATCTTGCCTCTACACTGACTTGTGTGAAGAGAAGAAACACTGATATCCAAAGTATATCAGTGGGATCTGATACTCAGCTGTATCTTAAATCGAAAAAGCCATATCCGTTGAATCCCAAAGTATATGAGTATCCTCTTTAGTCAGTCAAAAGACATTTGGAGTTACACCAGAGTGACTATAATCAAGAAGCCCTCTTAGGAGGTGCCATATTTTTAATGAGAGAAATGGTTGTACCAATTACAAATAATTGTACCACAAATCCTGCAGAACAAGAGCACGGTCAATACATCAACTGTATACAACATATGATGAGAACCAGCTTCGCACCAGGAAGCTTAGCTTACCTAGTAGGACAGCTGCAATCTTTAGAGTTTCCAAACTCGTAAAATTTTGGAAAGCCTACGCAATAACATCATTAGATTATTTTTAGTCAAGCCAAAATGATATCAAGAAATCAAAGAAGGAAGCAAATACACAATAACGTCATTAGATTACTTTTAATCAAGCCCAAATGATAGTAAGAAATCAAAGGAAGAAGAAAATTCACATAAATTCAAAACAAATGGTTGATTGGTTCTGAAGGAAGGAAAAAGTGGATACACTGTAAAGATAAGTGTTTTGTGTACTCCAATTAAGTATCATACTTACTGCTTGATTGCGTTCTTTTGTTTCCATCTTAATCAATCAATCAATCAAGCCTTATGAAACCTATTTGGAACTGTAAAAGACACTTTCCAATCTCATGGACAATAGATAGAACAATCAAGCGGTCACACAAGAGACGGGGGATCTTCGACGAAGGATATACAGGGAACACCAGGTGGTGAGGGTGATAGTAAGAAGGGGCAAATAGAGTGATACAAGGAAGAGGGAGAGACAAGTGGAGTTATTTTCTCTTTCCTTTTATTTGGGCATAAAAAGAGAAAAACCATAATAAGCTACCTTCCTTCAAACAAGAATCGTCAACAACCAGGATATATGGATGTTGAGGGATTTTGGTCTCTCTGTACATCAATGAGTTATACTCTCTTTTAACCTTCCTCGGAAAAGGGTTGTGGAGGAAGGACTACTGATATCAACTTATCTATTTTGGACGGCAAACTAACAAGCAACTATCAGAAAAAACAATACTAGTGCAATAAAATTATCCACAGTGTAAATGGAGAAAATAATTCTATCAATCAGAACATCACTTACAAAGTTAATAAATATAAGTGCCGCTTCTTTAGATTCTAAAAACTATTTGAAGTCAAGATTGGAAAAAAGTTGGTGGAACTTGAGAAATTATTTTTTTTTGAGAAAAGGGTGGAACTTGAGAATGAGTGCAAGTTCAAGATTTGGAGAACTTCCCTTCAAATACACCTTGAAACCACAATTTAAAATCTTGAACTTGAAGATTGTTTTCCCTAAGTTTTACATCAAAAACTCAAATATTAACTTCAAAAGAAATTCTAAGTAAAGTTAAAGGAATTCAACTCAAGTGCCACCTAAAGATCATCCAAGTAAATCAAGGTTCTCCTAACACAATCATGCCAAAGAACTGGGAGGTCCCTATTCAACAACAACAACATACCCAGTGTAACTCCAAAAGTGGGTCTAGGGAGGGTAGAATGTACGCAGCCTTACCCCTACCTTGTAGAGATAGAGAGGTTGTTTCCAATAGACACTCAGCTCAAGTAAAGCATCTCAAAGCAGTTTGAAAAAGAGAACACAGAAATGAAAGCAATAACAATAACAAAATAAAGCATTATGGAAAGCAGTACATAGAATACACAAAAAAAGAACAATAACAACAATGAACTAATGTGATTACCGAAACACAAGAAACACAGATGGTAACAGCAATCAATGAACAAGAAACTACGAGAATAGTGCTAAAATATAAAACACTATTTACCATATTTCTGTTGTAGATACATTTCTGTCTAATACAATAGCTAAGCATCATTTTTATCCTCGGAATGAATAACCACATAACCATACCTCCAAGTGGAGATTGCTCATAGCAAGATATGCCACTGACAGCAGGATTGCCATCGACGACCCAAAGACATAAAACTTCAGAAAGTTGGATTGGCTTTTCTTTCGACCTAATTATAACAAGAGAGAATGTACGATTAAAAGATGAACGTTTAAGTTGATTAGGTCACCAATGAGATCCAGTAGCAAACCTAGTTCTCCTGCCACAACAGACACGAAACCAATCGCAAGGGAAACAACCGAAACTCTGTCAGGAGACTCGTTCTTTGATAATGAAACAAATACATTAGTTGCTATCATCAACTGAGTGACAACCTAAAGTGCACAATGAAAAATTATCAATAAAAAGATCTCACACTGATATGCTTACAAGTTGTTATTCCAAAACATGTCACTTATAATACTGGAAACGAGATATCTAGTTTAGCTAAGCCTCCGTTCATCTTTCTTTCCATTAGTTTAAATTATCAATATTCCAGTAAGAAAGAAATGATCCAGTTACCAACAAATCTGAAATAGGGAAAACAGAAGTATATTATCCTATTGGACCCTAAACAAAAATGTCAATTAGTTAATGGCAGTACAATTCAAGTTCAGATGCCTGCATTAACGGATGAGTATGGTATATTTAAAAACAACTAACTTCATAACTTTATGTCAAGGGAACCTGCAGCCACTACCTTGCACACGATAAACCCCACTCCAGTGTAATAACTCGCAGAGGAAAACCACACTAGGCAAACCTCGTGCAATGAACTAGAAACAATTAACTTCATAACTTGTTTAAATCCTATCTCAAAATCTGGAAAATAGCCCTAAACTGACCAATTCTGATTAAACCAGAGACTATGTAACATAAACAAATTCAGTAGCTCAATTAATTGACTACGTGAACTTTCACCGTGTTGGTGAGGATTCTATTCCCCACTTGTAATTCTCTCCTCCATTTCTGCTTCCTCTACCCCGGTTTTACATTTTTTTTAAATACAAAAATCAATCTACAAACCTGAACGATGATCAATTTTGCCAAACGAGACTTTGCTTTTGCAACTTCGTGTATCCTGCCAAAAACAATTGAACTTTAAAGCAATCGGAGGAAAAAATGGAAGTGAGAAATTGGGGAAATGGAAACGGAGAAACAGTACTTGAATCAACGACCATGCGGTAGGAGAAATCAGAGCCATCAGTTCCTGACGGCCTCCCTCTTACGACTGACCTCTGATTCATCTTCTCCGTAGTTTCTTCTCTCTCAACAACTCAGAGCCAATTTTTTGTGGCAGGAAATTGTGATCCTAATAATCATAAATTCCATCTAGTGAAGTGGGACCAAGTCATTCTCAGCAAAAAGGAAGGAGGTTTGGGGATTAGGAATCTGAAAATCCAAAATCAAAGCTTACTTATGAAGTGGCTATGGAGATTTGCCTCACAAGAACAAGCTCTCTGGAAAGAAACAATAAAAGCTAGGTTCGGTATGGAAATTTGTGGATCACCAACTTGTCCACACAACCCTATGGATCTGGAGTATGGAAATCCATCAGAAATTTATGGATCAAATTTTTTAACAAATGCAAAATCAAGGTAGGGAAGGGTGGAAGGACTTTGTTTTGGGAAGACAAGTGGGTCGATCAGGTGACTTTGAGAAAGAGGTTCCCTATTTTGTTCAACATGAGCCTTCAAAAAGAGGCTACAATCAAAGAAATGAGAGATAATCAAGGATGGGATCTAAGGTTTAGAAGACATCTAAACGATTGGGAGGTTAATAAAATAGTTGAGCTACCCAACATTCTAGGGCAGTGCAAAGATCTAAGAACAAATGAGGACAATCTTTTTTGGAATCGAGATAAGCAAGGAAGATTTTCAGCTGGCTCAGCGTATAGAAGCTCACAAAGACCTGGTACTCATATAGGTGGACAGCCTTGGAAGATGATTTGGAAGGTCAAGATACCATTCAAGATAGCATGTTTCACTTGGCTGTTAGCAAATCAGGCTGCACTCACTCAGCACAACCTCATGAAAAGAGAGAGACTGTGAAGTTGTGGCAGATTTTCATCAACCTAAGGGGCATCAGTTGGACTATGCCAAGGAACATCAAAGAAGCTCTAGTTTGCTGGAACAGAGATGGGAATCAGTCAGGACACAGGGAGAGATGGAAGATTGTCCATGCCTGCATTTGGTGGTCTATATGGATGGAGAGGAACTAGAGATGTTTTAAAAACAAGAGCTGCTCTATGCAGAATTTGAAGCTGAATTGTCTGGTTCTTTTCTCTTTTTGGTGTAAACATGAATATCCTCAAGATGCAGAGGATATTCCTAGTATTTTAGAGTTCTTATGACCTCCATAGGAGTTCTTTTTCTTTCGCAACTTTTGGATGTAAGTATTACTAGAATACTCCTTGTGTATTCTTTTGTTTATAATACAAGTTACCTTTCTCAAAAACTTGAACCTACGACGGGCAGGGGGATAAGGATAAACCTATTTGACACCACATAACTATTGCAGATGCATTTGTCCATATGTTAGTATTCAATTCACACACATCTTTTTATCTTGTTTTTGAGTTTTTTTTTTTGAAACTTGGTAACTTTGTATTATAACACAATAGTACATGGGCAGTACTACAACCTTATATACAGATGAACTCCAAAAACTCCACTATTCTAAATCTAAATTGAATCTAAAACATCAATTATAGAGACAGTTTCATTTGAGTATAATTGATTGCACCAAAAACATAACAACAAAATGCAGTTGAGTTTAACTTTCGCATACTATTCTCTACGCTCTCAAAACACCTAGAATTTCTCTCTTTCCGGGTTGCCCACCAAATTGAAGCGGGGATAATTCTCCATCTCGTTCGTCTTTAGCTAGCACTCCCGCCTCCTCCCAACTTTTAGGGCTTCAATAATTCTCCTAGGCATAGCCCAGGATATGCCTTTGAGACTCAAGAATACCCTCCATAATTGTTGAGTAAATTTGCAGTGTAGAAAAAGATGGTTCACAGTTTCTGATGTTTCTCCACAAAGAAAACACCTAGAACATAAGGTTATCCCCCTTTTCATAACATTATCCTATGTCAAAGCTGCTTACTTAGCTAGCAGACACATAAAGCATGAGACTTTATAAGGAATTCTGCCTTTCCAAATTTGTCTCCATGACCAGATAGGAATCTGTTGACTTGGTTGCTCCATCAACCTGTAAGCTGCACCTACTTTAAATATACCTTTGCTGCTTCCTTTCCACCATAATGCATCCTCTTCAGACTGGAGTCCATTGAAGTTTCCAACAATGTTGAGAAACTCTACCACTCTCATCACTTCCCAGTCATTGAGATGTCTTCTAAACTGGAAATTCCAGCCCTGTGTTGTCCAAATCTCTGCAATGGTCCTTTGTTGTGAGAGAACTAGGTTATATATGTCTGGAAAGAGGAGTTCAGATTACGACTCATGCCATTCATCTTTCCAGAATTTGGTCTTGTTCCCATTCCCCACCTTCACCTTGGAATTGAGTTTGACTTCCTCCCATAATTCTCTTATGGATCTCCATAAACTGACCCCATAAGGTGAAGTCACATCCTTGGTCATCCAACTATCTTCCGCCTCATATTTGGCACCTACCACTCTTTTCCACATTAACTGATCTTCAAACGAGTACCTCCACAACCATTTCATTCTGAGTGCTTCACTTTGGAATATCAGATTTTTTATTCCCAATCCACCATTCTTTTTCCCAGTTACCACAGATTCAAAATTTGTGTCTGTTTATATCATCGTCTTTACCTGTTTAGCTAATATGATTGTATGGTATATTTTTTAATTTTAATAAGGTAAGAGCGTAAAGAAGACAACTGAGACTACTACACTAACCAACAGTGGCAAAAAATTGAGACTTTAAAGCATCACGTTGTTAGATTTAAACTCGCTTACAAGAAGCTGAGCCTTAAAAGCCTTAAGAGTTCAATTTGTAGGCAGATTTACTTATATAAGACCAAAAGTGATTTCAAAAAGCAATAAAAATTGCATATAAATTTTGAGAAAAAACATCAAATTATTCATTATATTCAATAATCTTGGTTCAGATAGAAATGTTCTTTAGAAAACTTGAACCTACAACAGGCAGAGGAATAAGGATGAACCTATTTGACGCCACATAACTGTTGGAGAGGCATCTGTCCATGTGTTAGTAATCAAATCACACACATCTCTTTATCTTGTTTTCGAATTTTGATGAGGGAAAGTTTGTGTCAGTTTCATATCATCTTCTTTTCTTGTTAGCTAATATGATTGTATAGTATATTTTTTAATTTTTAATTAGGTAAGAGCGCAAAGAAGACAATTGTGACTGACTATATTATCAACAGTGGCAAAAAATTGAGCCTTAAAAGCATCAAGTTATTAGATTTAAACTCGCTTACAAGAGTTATTGTGACAATAGGCTGATGCTAGTTACTTAATACATTTGCATATTCCATCTCCGACAAGTAAGCGCAGACAGACTTGTGTTCTCACTTCTCATATTGTGATTGTCATGAACCCTCAACGACGGATGTGTTGTACTCTTTCCCTTAAGAAGAGTTCAATTTGTGAGTATTCGATTAATAGTAGTTTTTACCAAATAGACAAGTGAATTGTAAAATGTCCATTATGTTGAATACATGACACTTCCTAATTAATTGCCTCAATCTCCATTGCACCAAACTTCTAACTCTCCAGAAAACTACATCTGGCCCTATGTTACCCAAGAAATACATCAATAACTTTTCATCAGTTCTAGCACCCAATCACTAAAACCAAACATTTCTTTCAATTTTATAAACTACTTGTGCTAGTGAGCTTTCTTCATTCTCATCTAGAAAAACAGAGTACTCCCAACAAGAAGTTCACAATATTTTAATTATGAATTCCTTAATCCAAGCAAAAGCGCAGTACTAGTACAATTAACATGACTCTAATTCTCTTGCCAACTGCACCAGCCTCAGCTATTTACAAGGCACCACAATCTTGTTGTACAAGGTAAACAAAGATTTGGAAAATATTTTATGAGCCCTAAATATATATTGCATCTAACCACATACACCTATTCAGATAATTAACTAATTAATTTCCATTAAAGGCAACCATATTTTTCTCATCAAACTGACGGGAAAATCAAAGACAAAATTGTGATTATATGTAATCAATTTTCGCAGATTCATACAGAGCCATTAGAGAAGTAAAAACTGAAAAAGTAACAACAATTTTTTTTGATAGAAGTGTACCTGGACAGCCTTGTAATCCTTTTCTATTGCTATTCGAAGTATATTTTTGGGATGGTGAGCCAACGGATTTGGGCCCGGCAGAGCAATCGTCTTCTTGGGACGATAGCTTTTTCGCCGGAGATTCGGCGACGTGATTGAAACAGGTGTTTGGCTTTTGTATATTTAATTTTTTTATTCGAATCTTTACGCCCATGGTTATTACGTATTGTTTCATAATGTATCATAATGTATCATATTGTATTATATTGTATCTTACTGTATTGTTTTAATGAATACAATGTTAGAATAGATTGTATCGTTCTCCGTAGTTACATAATGTTCACACATCCATTATTTGAGTGATAAATCAACTAGAAAAGTAGAGTGCGGGGTGTAGCTATTCTGAAAAAGGAGGATAAAAGATAAAATATGATTATTAAATAATAAATAAAGATAAAATGAAAAGAAAATACTAAGGTAACGGCGCGATTATACCAAATCAATCGTTTACTCTTTTCGACGTTACCTAGCAATGAATTGAAACGATATAATACAATAGAATTTAAGCAACAATCAAAACAAACATTGTATTCAAACTAACAATACAATACAACGGATTACAACCATCCAAACAAGGTATCACTTCAGTGAAAATTGTGGCTCCGCTGATTTCTAGTGAACCAGTTTTCACCAAGTTATTCTATTTTTCCTTTTTATTAGTATGATTTTGTTATTTATGTCTATGTATGTGAAGAGATTGGGGCCAAAAACAAAAACAATAGAGTATAAGACAAGATGATAAACTTGTGAATATCAAATCAACATCTTATACAATCGAAAGTTTAGTAGAAAAAAGAGGAAAATAAAAGAGACATATATAATACACATCCTAATAATGCATCTCCACACTTTGCCCCAAGAATGATGTTCTTAATGGGACAATTCAGGATCTCTTCTTTCAGGGCAAAATAATTGAACTTTCTATGGTATCGAAACCCTAAATAAATATAAAAGCGTATATTTTTCTTTATTACGAAAATAAAGAAGTGAAAATTAGAACAGAAGCATGGCCACATATTATACAGGATATTTACATATAAATAAGATCTACATTGTACAACAGAGTGCAACACACACACCTGTGTCAAATGATCTACTCTGCCAGCCAAGTAAAAACCTAACTACATGACCATCAAAACATGACTGTAAAGAATGAACTATAGCAAGAGTAGACCACAAACTGACCCAATTGACTAACTACTAGAAATACATATTTCTGTTTACCAACTTTTTCATGTTATATCCTTCCCTACCAAACATATCCGATTCAAAAGTCCGATTTCATAAGCTTCATTCCAGGATTTATTGTGACATCGTCAAAGGGTATCACTTGCTCTACATGAAGGTAATCTCTGGTTTTAAGAACCTGCAATAAACACACACACAGACACAACAGCTGATTTAAATTCCATTTGCACTAAACAAGGGGAAGATAGCAACGAGAATGTCAAAAAAAATGATAGCAGGCATTACACATACCAAAGTTTCAAAAAACATCCTTGATGCCTCCTTTCGTGTTTTACCAACTAATAAACTGTCCATGGAGAGAGACGTTCTCCCACGCTCAGATTCTTTAATAAACAAGGTTTGGAGGTACTTGGAAACAGCCCTGTGTATACAAACATCAATGTGGAACTCTGGCTGAACTTTTTGTTCATAAACAATAACATCATAAAGATCAGACAACAGTAGAATAAATAGCAGAGCCTGTCTATAGGTAAAACGAAAGGAGATTAAAGCCTTCGGACTAATATCCCTGTTGTAAACTTCGAGCAAGTATGTATCTCATTTTATCATTTGAAGTTTTAAAAAAATTTAACCAAGCTTTCTTAATAAATTCTGAGCTTACACTATGGAACTCATCTACCAACCTTCTTATACCATCTATTCTCACGGTAGGAGGGAAATAAGTTTCTTTAGACAGCTGTACCTTACTCCAACCACAAACTACTTTCTTGGAGAAGATTCTTCGATTTATGTTAAAGTGCAGCAGTAAGTTGCTGTATTCAGTAAGTTCCTTCTAAACATCTTAAGACAGATGGGATTTGGAGATAAATGGTTAAAATGGATAGGTTTTTGTATTAAAACCGTCAGGTTCTCCATTCTGGTGAATGGAGAACCGGTGGGTTTTTTTCCATCTGAAAGGGGCTTGAGACAGGGTGATCTTCTCTCCCCTTTCCTTTTCATACATACTGGTCATGGAGGGGCTGAATAGCATGCTGAGGATAGCTACTCAAAACAGATGGATAAGGGGATTTGAAGTTAGTAGCAAGGCAGGTGTGAGTATGGAGATTTGCCAATTGTTGTATGCGGATGACACTGTAATCTTCTGCGAGGCAAAAGAAGACCAGATTAGATATATCAGAGTGATACTTGTGATCCTGGAAGCTGTCTCTGGTCTAAGGGTTAACTGGAGGAAAAGCAGTTTATTCCCTATCAAGGAAGTAGCACAGATGCAAAGATTGGCTAACATCCTAGGGTGCAAGATTGAGCAATTCCCAACAACTTACTTGGGAATGCCTCTGGGAAGCAATCATAAAGAACTACTGATATGGGATGGGATAATCCAGAGGTCAGAGAAGAAGTTAGCCATATGGAAATCTCAATACTTGTCACTCGGGGGCCGACAAACACTAATAAATGCAGTGCTAGACTCCCTCCCCACTTATGTCATGTCTCTATTTCCCTTACCTGCTAAGGTGCTAGAGAAATTGGACAAACTTAGAAGAGACTTTCTTTGGTTTGGAAACAAAGAAAGAAAGGGGTACTATCTAGTTAACTGGGAAACAGTGCAGCTACCTAAGCTCTCAGGTGGTCTTGGAGTTAGGAATCTTCGAATCCATAATGAGTGCCTCTTGACAAAGTGGCTGTGGAGATATGTGGAAGAAGAACATGCTCTTTGGAGAGAAGTTATACATCACAAGTATGGCCAGGACTCCCAATGGTGTACCAATGAGGTCACTATACCATATGGAGTTTCAACATGGAAAACAATAAGATCCTTCTGGACCAAACTAGCAGGAAACATCAAACTCAGAATAGGAAATGGAGCTAAAATACTATTCTGGAAAGATGTTTGGGTAAGACATGAGGCATTAATGCAATCTTTCCCCGACTTATTTTCTTTCTGTAGCAATCCAGATATCACTCTAGCTGAGAGTTGGGAAAATGGTTGGGATATATCTTTCAGGAGACATTTCAATGACTGGGAAATAGATAGGGTGGCACAATTGTTACATGCAATCAATGAGTTTAATGGTTTTGCTGCAAGGCCAGACACAATCTCGTGGGTACACTCTGAGGATGGAAGATTCACAGTTAACAAGCTCTATAAGAAGGAAATGGGAACTCAACAAGGTCTCAGATTGGCTAGATGGAAATATGTATGGACAAGCCAAGCACCAACCAAGGCCAAATGTTTTGTATGGTTGGTAGCTAAGAGGGCTTGTCTGACACAGGAGGTACTGCAGAGGAAAGGTGTACAACTAGTACCAAGGTGTTTTCTATGCAATGAGACAAATGAGACCAACAGCCATCTTTTTCTACACTGTAGAGTCACAGGTCAACTATGGTCTCTGTTTTTGAGGCTCACTGGTAACAGCTGGACGATGCCAGAACATACTGCTGACCTGTTGAGTTGCTGGATCAGGAGAGGAGGCAGTAAAAGCCAAAAAAAATGGTGGAGAATTATTCCAGCTTGCATATGGTGGTCAGTATGGAAGGAAAGAAATGGAAGATGCTATGAGAACAAATCAAACTCCATACAGAAAGTCAAAGAAAATTGCATTGCATATTTGTATTTTTGGTGTAAACAGGAATGTATAGAGGAGGTAGAGCAACTAGTAGATATGTTAGGATCTTTGTAATTAGCCTTCCTAGCCCCTCTATGTACAAATTTTTGGAGGTCACCAGCATATCCTTAATGCTGAGGAATACAACATTACTAATTTCAAAAAAAAAAAAAAAAAAAAAAAAAAAAAAAAAAAAGTTGCTGTATTCAGTAGGTATGATCCTTCAATTTTCAAACGGAACGATTTTCTATTTTTCTTCGCTTATCTATCCTGCAGTTAACCACTCTTTCCAGTCTAAAGCATCAAGGATGCATTTTACACCAACGAAGTTTCTTTTATTGCTGTATTCACGTCTTCATCTTCTTCAACTTATGTATTATAATAAAAATAAACTCCAGCAGTTCAAATATGATTTTTTTTAAAATATACTTTTTAAAATGTAATAATTGTATTTATAAACAGCAAAAAGTTTGCGATGGAATTACAATATAGTGAGCAAAACACCAAAAAGCTAAGTTGCACGGACTCTTCACTTTTGATGCCGCACCCCTATCGGATTCTCCAAAAGTACACTAATTTTGGAGAATCCGACATGCACCCGCTGATATTTTTGAAGAGTCTGAGCAACATAGCCAAAGTATGGCCCTCTTCTAATCCTAGAGAGCCTCTATGAGTTCTAGCAATGCCTCGGCCTCTACGATAAAAATTGACTGTAGAAATCCCTTTTCAACATGACAGTGTTGTTTGTTGTAGACAAAGGGTGGGTGTAACTAAAAGAATGATAGGCCATTTTGGACCATCTGAAGGACATTATACCTCGAAAGTAAGAATTGAGAAATGAATTAGCTCGACTAGATGAGATGGTTGCTCAAGTGGTAAGCACCCTCCACCTCCAACCTTGAGGTTGTGGGTTCGAGTCACCAAAGGAGCAAGGTGGTAGCTCCAGGGGAGGAAGAAAAGAAAATTAGCTCGACTAGAGGAGACCCCTCCTAGCTCTTAATTTGTATTTTAGGCACCATTTCCACAGGTTAAAGAACATATGGTTAACCAGATGGAAAACTACTGCTTCAGTTCCTATATTCAGCCTAAGTAGGACCTTTTCCTTCTGCTACTTGTCAATCCAAAGATTAGGACTTGATTTTTGAACTGATGGGATTTCCCAAATGGTAATGAAGCTTGCCATTCTGTTTAGTTGGCTGAATCCGACTCTGGGCCTGCCCTTTTGCTATCTTTTTCATTATGCTGGTTCGATTTCAACCACTGTTCATGAGACCACACTTTAACAATGGACTATCTTAATATGCAAAAGCTGTTGGCCAGCAGAAAAGATTATCTGAACCTCTCTGTAGGCACTAAAAGAAGAGAGGTAGCTGAATCAGAGAAGGAAGGCAAGTAAATGTCTATAGTTGTCAGGAAAAAGAAAAGACGAGATGCACCATTTAAACATAAAAGAACAATCACAGAATTTGGTCAAAGTATATTAGCGAGAAGCAGGAATCTAAAGAGGTCCTTCCCGAAACATATTTCTATTGTAAAATTTGAGCCTAGTCTGTTACTCTGATAATTTTGTACTTTTACCCTCGTTAGATTAAATGACAGAAACCAATGTCTGAACCACCCCGTAAAAACACTGAACCACAGGAAAAAAGCAGACAGGCGAGGGCAAACTTGTCTAAAAATGACACTCAGCTTGCGCAGCCCTAGACTTATAATAGCAGAATAATAGGAAATGAAGGACAAGTTGCACACCTAGTACGAGAGGACCATCCAATGTTCTCAGTGATACGGGTGACATCAGCAGCAGGTACATAATCATCAGCTGCTTCAGCTTCTTCATCATCATCGTCATCGAAGTTCAGAAACCCTAGATACCAAAAATAATGTTACACCAAAGCTACAAGACCTTAGAGAAAACTTACAAAAACTTCCAAAGAAACTACATTACCAACGTTGCCACATAGCTGAAATGGTTTGACCATTTTGTAATAGAGGTAATAGTAATCTTAGATGAAATATGGAGTTAAATCTCTCATATCCCACAAATACAATACATTGTATATTGCTCTTATAAAAGTTTTCCGGGCCAAGACACTAGTCTTCACACATTTTCTCAAACTCTTCAACTTGTGTGTCTGATTTCTTCACACATCAAATCAGACAGGTACAAAGAGAAAGGTCACAATTCACAACATTTGTCCATGATTATTTTGAGGAGAGACCTTGCGAAACCATTTTACAACAAATAACATCAAATTGAATGCCAATTTTGCAAGCCATTATCAAATTTAATCAACATCGGAAAATTCAGATGCAAGGTTCTCAAACAAGCAAGGACAGATAATCCATCTTAATCAAACATGCCTAATGTTACTGCAAATTTGAAAATATTCTCATCCCATTCGACTTAAATTATTTGTTTTTTCTTTCTTTTGAGGCAATTGGAAGTTTTCAAGTTTTGGTTGCAGATGAAGGAAAACAAACCTGTATCATTTCCAGCGGCTGAATAATCTAGATCCTGCCAAAAAAAAAAAAATGAGGAAAGCACAAATCAGCAGAGCACATATCAAAGTAAATCTCTCATTAAGGCAAAGAAAAGGACCGTCATTTCAAGCCCATTTTAACAAAAGCAATCAGCTGATAAAGAATCTAGTAGTTTGGGGGAACAGAATAGTGCAAGACAGAAGGTAACCTCCAGTGTACATGTTCATCTACATGAAATCAAGATTTGTGCTCGTACATATTGCTACTTGCTAGAATATTTTAGATAAAGATTATCCAATCAGATCTTACTACATTGAGACCTGAACACTATTGGTAACAATCTAGAGGTAATTTTTTTCTTTTCTTTCTTCCCCTTTCTCTGAGTTCCAAAGAACCACCCATACTGAACAGAGAGTAACATAGAGGTCAAGAAGTAACAAGGAAGCAACCTTGTCAAGACCAGGAGAAGATATATGTACTTTAACTTTGATAAAAGAGAGGTACTTAATTATTGACAAAGCTACTGTCTGCAATTTCTATCCAACACATCATAAAAAGAAAAATAAGATAGTCATGTATAATACATGAAAGAGAGAGAGAGAGAGAGTACTGAAACTCCAGAAGACCAGCACTCGAAACTAAGCTAGCACACTTACATTTAGGTCCCCCAGATTGCCATCCGTGAGATCTGCGCCCATCATATTGTAAGAGAAATTTTCTTGTTTACATGGATAGTCTCCGGCTCCTATGGGATCATCCAGCAAATGCATATTTGTTTCATCATATGAAGCATCTGTGGTAGGTTGTTCAGTGCCTATAACGTTATCAGCAAAGCTCTGGTTGAAATCATCTGCTACTATATCTTCTACATTAGTTGCAATTTCAACTGTAGCACTGTCTTGGGCAGCCTCCAATAGATCTGCATCTTCTACCATATTTTCAATTCCAGTTTCAGCTTCAGAAATAAAGTAGTTGCTTTCTGGCCAGTCACTACTAACTACAAGGGTTTCATCGTTCAAATTTTCCAGAGACTTATCAGCTTGAGCAGCCGGTGCACGATTGGGAGATCCATATGATACTTCGGGTAAAATAAAAGCAGCTTCCCTTCCAGACTCATTAAATAGATCTGTCAGAGGTAGACCTGCTATGATATCACCATCGCCACCTAATCCACCACTTTTAGGACATGCCAATAATTCTTTGGCGGCAGAGGCAGTATCTGCTGCATCAGCACCAGAAAGGTAAGTTACCTGAGGTCCTATTTCTGCTGTATTATCTGAAGGTTCAAGATGAAAGCCATTGGCTGCTGCTACATCAGTGACAGTATCTGGCCGCAATTGAGAGGCGTCACTCTTTAAACATTGGTCATGCTCATCAACTTCCTTGTTCTCAGTTGGAATAGTAGCCTCAACATCTCCTAATATGCTATCATCTCTAGCTACAAACCGTTCATCGCTTCCTTCCTTTCCACTTTCTCTTTCAACATGTGATTCATTGAACACCGTCGCTTGTTGTTCCTCCAAATTTGTGATCGGGTTTTCAGCATACTCAGCAGTTAGCTGTTGACGTTGCTCCTCAAAATTTGAGATGGGTTTTTCAGCACACTCAACACTTGGCTGTTGACGTTGTTCCTCCAAATTTGAGATGGAATTTTCAGCATACTCAGCAGTTATCTGGGGTTTGACCGCCATCTCAGCATGAGAACAGCTAACATCACTAGAAGAAGAGACCTTGACTGTACTCAAGTCAAATGTTTGCTTATGTAAAGAAGACAATTCCACCGACAAACCTGAATCAGTATCAAATTCAGTCAATATGAAGAGCTAGCAAAGGCCATTGGTGTTATGCAGCACCAAGAACAAAGTTAAGAGGCAGACAATAAATGTGCCTTCTCCTAACATGAAACAATTAGCAAAAGAACTTAAAAACTTAAAAGCATGTGCTTGTATTCTTAGGGTGACATTAGAACAAACTATATGGCAGTACTTGGCATAGAGTCTAAGTAAACATATTTCCCAAACACATCAGCTTAATAGTTCCAAGGCATACATCCGAGTAGAGAGATGTTAAACTAATCAATAAAACAAATATCCAAGACACTTGAAGTGTAGCTAGCTCATATAAGCACTTATTATGGATTAAACATAGACAAAATGTGATCACCTTTTATAATATCCACAACAAAAACAATTGCATGATTCAACAAGAAGAAGACAATCAAATAGCAAAAATGTAGACTTGCATCCTGAACCCACCAGTTAATACTCCTGCTCTGAAAATTTCATCTTCCAACAACTGTTTCTGGATCGCTGAGATTTCAGCATGTGTGCAAGGAGCTTTCTTCCTTACGCGACGTATGTCCTCAGCATGTATCAACTGTTGTCTTATCATACTATCACAAATGCAAATATGTTTTATCAGATATTTAAAGAATGAGGTGAGAGAAGCTATTTAAACACATATAAAGATTTTTCAGATTATCAGGAAAAAGCATTTCACTGGGAAATAAGGCAGAAATGACAAGACAAAAGCTAACTATTTGGGAAAGGGAACCTAACTGAATTGGCAATAATTCAGACCCACATCAATTCACTACTAGACAGCACATATTAGAATAGCCCACTAGAAAGGTCAGCTATTGCATGTCAACAAGAAGCGGAAACAAACAAAATACAGTCAGTTCTCTCTGTCTCTCTCTTTTACTTCCGACTATACCTCAGTGCACCTACTTCCCCCCACTATTACAGGCACCAGAAAACTCTGCCACCAATACGTAGGCATAGATGGGAAGAGATCACTTAGCTTTTGGCCTCCGCTGGGATTTGAACTCTGGTAATCCCATGGTCTTTTTTCCATTTCATTGACCGCTAAACCACTACCTTGGTTGCACAAACGGAAATGATAGAAAAATGAGTTGAGAGGTATCTGTGATCCAACCAAGAACCAACTTATTTTTTAGAGGATCTGTTCACGGTCATTACGAAGTCTAAGGTTGTTTTATCTGTCAACAATATCATATTTTCCAACACCTTTGATCAAGTATAACATGCGAACCAGAGTGGCTCGACTAGAAATCATGATAACAGTAGTCAGAATGCTGAAGCATTAAGGAATAAAGTATCCAAAATAACAAGGGTTGTGTTCGAATTAGACTGGGAAAAACATAAAGCAACAAGACGAGGAAACCAACACAAATTTGCAACATCAACACAAAGCCTATAAAGAGACAGGCCTTTGACCATTGGATCAGAGTAAAACCAGCACCTAAACTCTGGCACACAATAAGTAATTCAGTAGAGCAAAAGCAGCTAATTCAAGACTATAGTGCAAATCGTATTTAAAATAGACAAAAGACGCAGTGCCAAGAAAATACTAGTTTCGATTCTCAGTCTGATTGCTGATATGGATACATTTATAATTCTATACTCTGCAATAGATTGTTAAAAGCCCAAGATACATTTTTTATGTCTTTCATGTGGTTTAATCTGCTATATTTTGACAACAAGAAATGAAATATAAATCATCCGGCTTAGTGATCTAAACTAGTAAAAGCACAAGACGCATTTGCATAAACAGAAACAAAAATATACGACAGAACATACTCTCCGTGCAAGACCATGATATCATCCATAAGAACCTTCCTTTTACTGGCAGTCATCCGAGCAGCAGATCGAGCACGCTTGCTTGATGTAATCTCAGAAGGTCGAGGAGTAGCCTTTAGCTTCAGCGCTGAAGATCTTCTTCCAACTGAAATAAGAATGACGATTGTTACAACAAATAAGGTCTAAACTCAAGAAAAATGTTAAAGAAAAATGTTAAAGAAAAATGTTAATTTCCCCTCACCCCCGTTATGTAATAATTAACTGAGTTCAAAGATTTACAAGGTTACTTTGACAGACACATTATAACATTATACTAAGCAGAATTGTGGCGAATAATTAGGAAAGTGGAAATGTTTCACATAAGTCAGAAAAGAGGATATACGTCATATTCTAAAGAAGAAAGAATTTTTCATTAAGATAAATAGGGTCACCCTTCCCTTCTATGAAGTAACTCCAATGTACCTAGTATAGAAGAAAGCAAATCATCATCATCAGGAATAAATCCTCCCGACTTTTTGGAACGGACCATCCTTGAAGATTCAGCTGAGTTGAAACTCTGCTCTGTTAGTGTGCTCTCAGTGTAACTGCGCTTCTTTCCTGAAATGAATTTGTCACCAGCATCAGCCTCATTGAACCCCGCCAAGTAATCCGGTGTAGCCTCTGGGAAAATACTCCGAGGTAAATCAACAAGCCCTCCTGACATTGATAGAATCTTTTCAGGAGCTGGCAAGGCAGAGGCAGCTGAACTGCTCATAAACTCCATGTGGCGATCTTCTGGAACAACATTATCTGCTCGATCAGTTGATTTGTCAGTATCTTTCTGAATGTCTTCATGTGGAACAGGTTCTTTGACGAGACTTTCTTTTGAGATTTGTTCTGAATAACCTGCTGCATGGCATGTTTCAACTGGAAGTGGTAAGAGTACATTCACAAACAATATTACAATATAGCACACAGATTTATCCCCAACAAACCTAAAACTCTAGCACAAATACCTGAAGCATGTAATTCGCCCTCCTTGGAAGTTTCTGGCAGGTGGAAACCAGAAATATAAGATGGTGGCTCGTTATTAACAGCATGCTCACAACTAGACTTCGATGCATCAAGCTGAGCAGAAGCATTACATCGACTCAGAACATGAACCTGGGCACCAGTGTCTTCATCAAAAACACTTTGTTCCAGACAATCAGCAGTCTTCGGTGTTTCAAAGCAAGTTATATCTTGAGATTCACCAGCATCCAAGTTTCCTGGAATTGCAATGTTATTTGAGACTGCCTTAGGTGATCTCTGATTACTCGGTGAAATATCTTCAGGAACTGGCCGGCAGATGCTACTTAAAGCAGAAACATCATAGTTAACTTTTGTGGAACTAATTCCATTTGGAAGTGAAGGCTCGTCGGGGAAGCAACCAGGGGTAGATACGTCAACCTTGTCCATGTCAGAAAGCATACACTGCAAGCTCCTCTCATTTGTTTGACCATCAGATGCAGCAACAATCGCATCCGCACATTCTAGTACAGATGATTTTGCATTAACCTGATGAACAGCAGCAGAGGATGGTCCAGATGTTACAGTTGGATCACTTGATGACACAAGATCCACTGCAACTCCACTTGGAGGCAGCTGACCATCTGGCACCAGTTGTTTGTCACACATGTTACCTAAATGGTAACCATTCTCCTCAGCAGCCCCAGAGTGAACAGTATCAGCATTCGAGACATCAGTTAATGCCTGATTTTCTAGAAGTCCACTCCCATTATTTGCGTTATTTTCACAAGAGAGATTTTCTGAATATCCTTTTACAGGCAGTTCACCATTCGAGCCAGCAGTTAATGCCTGATTTTCAAGAAGCTCACTTCCGTTATTCACGTTATTTTCACAAGAGAGATTCACTGAATTTGCTTTTACAGCATATTCCGTCACATGACGATCTTCCAGCCCTAGATGGTCCTCACATGCTGATATTTCCTGAACATTAGACAAATTTGGTTCTTCTGCCAACCCAGGAGTACATGGAGCATGATCCATGAAATCAGCATCTCCATCAACTCCATCAAACTGCATGAAAGAAAAGACCTTGAATCATTCCAGCATAAGTAAGTTTAAGGTATATAAAACGAGTTGTCTGGCACAACCAACAATAAATAGTCAATAACCAGCTATTTTGTAGGGAATAAAGGACAGATCGGCTAGTTACCATGCTCTCAGAATTTGCAGCCATCTCTTCATGGTGTTCTTCTTGTTTGATTGGTGTCATTGGTTCAACAGATGCTTGAGGATCAGCACTAGAATCAGCAAAGTTGTGTCAGATATTCATATCATTAAACTGTGCAATAGTATAGAATTGCAGTCTAATGGATTGACAATCAAAACACCTATTATAGATATTTGACCTGCCCCAACATAATCCCAAGATCAAGAGACTCAAAGAAAACGAATATCAAGGTGCAATTGTTTGACTCATTTCACACCATGAACCCAACCTGACTTATTAGTCCTGGCATTCACTAGCCTATTTAGCATTAGATCTCCAACATAACCCCCAACACAATCCCAAGATCAAGAGACTCAAAGAAAACGAATATCAAGGTGCAATTGTTTGACTTATTTCACACCATGAATCCAACCTGACTTATTAGTCCTGGCATTCACTAGCCTATTTAGCATTAGATCTCCAACATAACTCAATAACCCACCCATACAAAGCTTAAGCATAACATTAACGGATAAGTCAGAAATTAAAAGAACCATCACTTAAATATTTATGTGTATGTATATATAAGTTTTAGTTTTGTATAGCTAGATCCATATAGCTTCTTGCATTTAAAAGCCCCCAACCAACCAACCAAAAATAAAAAGCTTTAACCACAAAACAGGAAAAGAAGTAGACCACAACAACATTTTAAATAAGATGAATCTCATAAGAACTTATGACTGGTAACATTCTGCATGGGAATAGGGGAATATTGTAAGAGGCAGTGAGTAATATGAGGTCAACCTCCCACTAGCATCTCCAACAGCAGCAACCTTGTCCAAAAATAATTCCTGTATGCAATTAGAAGTCCAAAAATCAGAAAGAAAATAGAAAAACGACATAACACTATAATACACATTTCTTTATCAAAGGACACTATAATACACATCCATGCAGACACCTATATAACCAGCAATATCTAGCCATATGAAATAGGTTATCTGCATCAATAAGGGACTATAGATTAACAACTTCCGAGCATAATTCATGTAGAAACATGCCATTAGAAACCATGAAGCATGAACATGATCCTAAAAAGAATTCTGTATATTTCTCATAAAGAAATAACTCCTTTTAAGGGTAAATGAAACAAACACGAAGCTAAGGGGTGAAGTAATAATATGATCTTACCTCATCAAGGTCTAAACCAGAAGTGTCACCATCCCCAAATCTCTCTGAGCAAAAATCACCATGCAAACATATGAGTAGCAGTGTCATAACAAATCTAGCAATTAGATATTCAAAGTAATAATTACCATCCAATCCAAACTTCGAGGTTGAGTAAATCACACCCTCCATGTTATCTTGTAGTGTGATCTGCTCCCTTGAACTAATATGATGGTCCACATAGTTACTGCAGAATTGACATTGACTTTAGTAGGAACAATAGAGGAATAGTGAGCCCTAAGTGGACTATAGCAACAACTTTTCACCAGAAAATAATCGATATTACAGGGCGAGAAGATAAGTACTCCTCTGCTTCTTACTGGATTTTGAGATGTTTTATTTGAGCCGAGGGTATATCGGAAACAGTCTCTTCACCTTAAAGGGGTAAGGTTGCGTACACACCACCCTCCCCATACCCCACTTGTGAAATGACTAGGAATGTTGTTCTAGTTACTAAATGGACATTTTCTTTGACCATAGGTTTTTCAAATACTTTCTAGATATTTTGAATTGTTTTTCTTTTAAACTGGTGATATTGTATTTTGAATAGTTGACTATGTGACTTAAAGAGTACTTTTTATGTAGTATCTAAATATGTAAATTTGTTTCAAAAAAGAAGTTGAAGATTCTCTGTCTGAATTCACACCGAATATTAGTAAGTTTGACCCTTGTACTCCGAGTCAAGTCAAACAAATTGTATCAGAAGGAGTACTTCAGGTATCCCTGCTATTTACTCCACAAGGAATTATTCCACCGCTATATCTCATTTAGCAGGGATTTGAGCAACTCCCTCAGCCAACAACCATATCATGTTGTATTCCCATAAAATCAATGATATGCAGAAAGCTAACATTATATTAAAGAGAAAAAAAGATAGATTGGAACCGACCCCTGAAAAATGTCATTGTCTGGCAATTCAAAATCGTCAAGTTCAAAAGTCTCTGGCAAGGTGATTGAATGATATGGAGCCTTAGATTCTTCAGGTGGTAAATCCACAGCAGTGGAGCGAAAAGCTTGCTTGACTTTTAGTAAAGCCTCGCTGCAATCATCAAATAGGTAACCCACCTTTCGAGAATATATCCTCACAACTCCAAGCAGAAGATGGCTAGATAACCGCAATGCAATTGGTACATCAGGAAAAAGGATGGAGTCTGTTGACAAAGAACAAGGCGAGTTAACAAAAGACAAAAAGAAGAATACATGGCTTTTTGATTGACCAACAAAAAGAAAAAATTGTATATATACGAATAAGGCAGACACATAAGATGATATGCGAAAATACCCAGGAAGAGCCAGAAGTATTCAATGCACAACCAGACAACAATAGAATTTTGATTAAAAGACAGCATACTTGGTTCATAATCTAAACCAAAAGAGCCACCGCTATGACATTATCATCAAAGTACATAAAGTAGAGATACAGGAGCAATGTGGCTCCTGTATGACATTATCATAAAACTACACAAATCCACCAACTATGACATTAACATAAAACTACAGTAATGTATAGGAATTGAGTTTGAGTGTAATTTTCGGCCAATCTTTGTGCTCTGTTTATAAAACCCGTAACCTTTACCAAGAAAAAAGCAGGTAATGTCATCAAAAAAAAAACAATCAAGCTATATTTTCTTCCTTTGGCACTCTGCTGAAATTAAAAAATCTAGGCAGCTATATAATGCAGCAATCTATAACCCTAAATAGACAGTAATAGAAGAACCATCATGGTAGTGCTGAGAAGGTTCCCTGACCAGTACATAGGATACCTAGTCATCTACATTTTTTTTCTTTTTTGAGAAAGGTATCATTACCTTTTCAGCTATAATAGTTACAGCTATCCTACTCCCCCCCCCTCCCAAGCGCTACAGCTTGTCAACCTACAAAAGTTTTAGCCACCTCTTAGTGCCAATTCTTCTGTAGATAACTATAATCCAACAAGTATATGCAAACTATGACCTAGTCTCAAATTTAACCCATCCAAGGGGTGGTTTATAAGGTAATTCAGTTCAGCTTTTAAAAATTAACTCAGTTCAGTCCGGTTTTATGCTCACCCCTACTTAAATGCTCAACTGGCAAGCACAACCAAACCCTCAATATATTACTTTTTTCTCCACTAAAGCTTCATCTTCTGGTATGAAGGCAAGTATGGGGAGTTAGACAGATACATCACCTAGTTGGGAAAATTTTGAATATAAAAGCTACATCATTGGTCAATTCAGCAGTATTTTATCAGCATGAAAGTGGATTGGACTTATTATTTGGTAAAATCAATAGACTAGGAAAAATACCTGGGAACTAGAAAAACATAGACAAATACCAAAAGGATAAAGTGGGACAAGAGATTAAACTCGTAAGTCTAGTCTGTGAGCACCTAGAGTGGAAGCTTATCAAATCTTATCAAGAGACAAGAGATCTCTCTTAGACGAAGCACGAGAATACTACGAAATAATGCGGAATCAAATGAAGTCTGGGTTGAAGATTAACTGGAGGAAAAGCAATATTTTTCCAGTGAAAGAGGTGCAACAAATTCAGTCTCTGGCAGATATTTTGAGGTGCAGGATAGAAGAGTTGCCCACAATTTATTTGGGAATGCCATTGGGTGCTAATCACAAAGCTGTGAATATATGGGATGGAATAATAGAGAAAACAGAAAAAAGACTAGCTCTTTGGAAATCACAATACCTTTCCCTGGGAGGTAGAGTTGTTTTGATCAATGAAGTCCTAGATTCTCTGCCAACATATGTAATGTCTTTATTTCCCATCCCCGGTGAGGTGGTGGAAATCTTAGACAAGTTGAGGAGGGATTTCTTATGGCAAGGAAGCAAGATTGAGAAAAGTTCCAACCTGGTAAAATGGAGTGCAGTTCAGCAAAGCAAGAGTTATGGAGGTCTAGGAGTGAGGAACCTAAAGCTTCATAATAAGAGTTTACTTATCAAATGGCTATGGAGATTTACTCAAGAAAATCAGTCCTTGTGGAGGGAGATTATCCTTCATAAGTATGGTCCGGAGGGGCAGTGGTGCACACCACTAATAAAGTGACTAATACATATGGGGTTGGGGTTTGGAAATCTATCAGGAATCTATGGATGACTCTCAAGCTAAACACTAAAGTTAGAGTTGGTAGGGGAGACAAGATACTTTTTTGGGAAGAGGACTGGAGTGGTCATGGCACACTTCACTCCCTTTTTTCTGGACTGTTCTCAATAAGCTTGAATACTGGATGCAGTATACAAGAAATGTGGTCCCCTCAAGGGTGGAACCTGACTTTCAGAAGACCCCTAAATGATTGGGAAATACCATGGGTAGTAGATTATCTAAAACTGATAGGAAACCTCCCGGGCACTAATACAGACTCAGACAAACTCATTTGGAGGCACCACAATGATGGAATTTTCACTGTTAACAGGGTATACAAAAGGGGATTGAGTGTTGCTGCAGGCAGGTCAACTGGACCTTGGAATGCTATATGGAAGAGTGTGGCTCCTAATAAAGTGAAATGCTTCACTTGGCTAGTAGCTAGGAAAGCATGCTTGACACATGAGGCATTGCAAAAAAGGGGGTCCATCATAGCATCCAGATGCCTCCTCTGCAAGGAGGCACTAGAAACCAACAAATACCTTTACATGCATTGCAAAGTAACGACACAAGTTTGGGCTATGTTCACTTCCATTGCTGGAATCAACTGGATCATGCCTGAACATACTGCAGATTTGCTTAGCTGCTGGATCAGAAGAGGAGGAAGCAAAAGCCAAAAAAGATGGTGGAGGATAGTCCCAGCCTGCATCTGGTGGACCATTTGGAAGGAGAGGAATCAGAGGATCTTTGAAGGAAAAGAATCCTCTATTTTGAAGATTAAGTGGAAAGTTATTACTTCACTAGGTTTTTGGTGTAAAGAACAGAATATAGAAGAGGAAATCCAACTAGTGGATTTTATAGGCTCTTTGTAAGTATCTCTCTTTTCTTTTTTGTAAACTTTTTGGAGGTGGCCAGCATAACCTTAATGCTGAATGAATACAATTTACCAATTTCAAAAAAAAAATAAAAAAAATAGGCAATTCAGCAAAGGCAATCAAATCAGTATACACATATTAAGAATGAATATTACAAACTTTGGGATATATGTGCCAAATGATAAGGTCACCATATCAAATTATGGTATTTCTAGTTTTCAAAATGTCGGGTATTCTTATCTCCTCGTTATTTTAAGCCAACAAATCCCTGATAATATGTACTAGATAGCATCTTTCCCCTTTGTTTTCTTCCTTGAGTCAAACAACCCTTGTTTCAATTTGTTAAATGTACCTCACAATTCTGGTATAGTTGATCACTAACAAAGAAATTGTTACCTGGTTACTATGACCTTGAACTAATACAGTTCCGGAAACTAATTATGAAAAACATCATATGAACACCAGACAATGCTTTCTTTTCCTTGGGGTAATTCATAGATGGGCAGAAGCTGTGTAAATTAGTCATATCTTTTCTTTTTTCCAATTGCATAATTTCTAATTACTACTTATATATTCTAACCATGAAAATCATCCCAGAAAGCAGGTATGCTAAAATACAGCAAAATCATTGTAAGCAATTAAGAGACGAGATCTCTCTAAGATGAAGCACGAGAATACTATGAAATAATGCGGAATCAAATGAAGCCAAAAATAGGTAATTCAGCAAAGGCAATCAAATCAGTATACACAAATTAAGAATGAATATTACAAACTTTGGGATATATGTGCCAAATGATAAGGTCACCATATCAAATTATGGTATTTCTAGTTTTCAAAATGTCGGGTATTCTTATCTCCTCACTATTTTAAGCCAACAAATCCCTGATAATATGTACTAGATAGCATCTTTCCCCTTCGTTTTCTTCCTTGAGCCAAACGAACCTTGTTTCAATTTGTTAAATGTACCTCACAATTCTGGTATAGTTGATCATTAACAAAGAAACTGTTACCTGCTTACTATGAGCTTTAATTAAATACAGATCCGGAAACAAAATATGAAAAACCTCATGTGAACACCAGACAATGCTTTCTCTTCCTTGGCGTAATTCATCGATGGGCAGAAGCTGTGTAAATTAGTCATATATTTTCTTTCTCTCCAATTGCATAACTTCTAATTACTTTTACTACTTAAATATATATTTTAACCATGAAAATCATCCAGAAAGCAAGTATGTTAAGATACAGCAAAATCATTAGTGACCTTGTCACAGTAAACAATTGAACAGGAAAACGAAACGAAAGAGAAAGCTGACTAAGCACCGACGAACAACTAACCTACAGAGACGCCAATATCAGTATCAGCAACTTGATTCTTCCGAAGTTTCCTCTCCAGATGTGCTGCAATCCATATAGTTCCCAAAGGCCCCTTTTTGGCCAATATGAACTGTGAGTAAAACATTTCTCTTCTTCAAAGTAGAACTTCAAATTCTTCTTCTACCCAAACACAAAATACCCAATTACAAAACCCTAACTCCAAATCCAAAACCCTAACTTTTCCCCCAAATTTCAATCAGGACCTGAACAACCTACAACCAAAGAAACCAAAAACCCCATCTTTACTATATCAACAACATAACAATACTTCAATAAACGCACAACAATCACCTTCAATCTTCAAAAACCCACAACTCAAAATCACTAGCTCGAACAAAAAAATCACAACTTTCCCAACAAAATTCACCAAATTCAACTAAAAATCACTCCTTTTTCCTCCCTTACTTGAAAAAAAATCACGAATTTAACTCAACAAACAACGAAATTGCAAGTTGTTACAGCTCCCAAAACTGAGATCCAACACCAAATCAAACCAAAATTTCACAAACTCCAAACCATAAATAGTGAAAATTAGCAAATAATTGCTGTAATTAAGCAAAAATTTTTTGAACTGAAGTGGGAAAGTTGAAATTTTTCGTAAAATTTTTTGAACGAATTTAGTTGTAATAAGGACCAAAGCGTCTTACGAACTGAGAATTGTTGTCCTGTTATGCAGGTGTAGATCTAATGATTTGTATGAGCCGTCTGATTAGAAATGGACGGTCCAGATTGAATTAAAAGTCATCGTTTACATCAATGAGAAGTGTACCACGTACGCTTTTATTTTGTGGCTTGGTTTGTGTAGTGTTGTGTTTGGATATTGTAAGGAATTTAGATTTTACTAAGATTCAATCGAATGATTGTCTGAGAATCGAATTTTTATCAATAAGGTGATATATTGTATTGTTTTTATTATGTTAGGTTTGATTTTTTTTTTGTTGTAACAAAGAAATCAAGATTGCTATATAAAAGTGGATATACGATAAATTATGAATACTTCAATATATAAGTCAGTAAATTATACATATGCATAAAAGGTAGATGTATTAGATAAGTTTTGTGTAATGAGTTTGATAAAAAAATGCATGTATGATATTTCGGGTAAAAATAATATTTGTATTTTTATTTGATGTAATGTTTGTGTGACTTTTCAATTTTTCCTATCTGGATTTTTATAAATTTCTTCTATGAACATTTTAGAATAATGATAATATATAATTCAAGTAATTGTACTTAACATTTATAATTATATGTACATATTTTTTTTATATGAGCTCTCTGATTATTAATTTTTATGTACTGATTTTCTTTGTTGATGATATAAAAAACAATAAAAATGTGTGATTTTTTTTTAAAAAAAAGAGACGCATATACACAATTTATGGTTAAGAATCTCAAGAGCCCGTAGCAATCAAATTTCTCTACCGCAAGACAATAGGTGCCAATTGGAAGGTCTTCATTGATCATTTATCGTTAAGGTTATAAAATATTTTAACAATTATCTATCATTTGTAATTATATTTTATGTATTGTTTCATATGAGGCTTCTTAATTATTAATTTTTATGTGCTGATTTTTTTTGTTGATGATGTAAAACTTATAAATAGGAGTGAGTTTTTTTTTAAAAAAAAGACTCATATATACAAGATACGGTTGAGAAATCAAGAGCCAGTATCATTTGTCTACCGCAATACAATAGATGCCAATTGACAGGTTTCTCGTTGATCATTTGTCGTTAAGGTCATAAAACATTTTATCAATTATTTTTGTTTTGTACATGTCTATATTAATTAAATAAAACAATTGAAATAATATATGAAACGTCATAATTGTCGCAAAGCATAAAAGGTTAGTATAACCATTTTGTAACGTCAGATTGTGATGAATATGACTCAATTAGGGCAACTTAAATAATTTAAATTTAAATCAAAAGATCAAAATTCGACAATTAAGAAGTTTAATTTTCATATATGTGACTTGAGAAAATGTTATATGAACCATTTATCATGAATATCACCTAAAACACTTTATCTATGCCCTATGTTGCAATTTTTTTTTATCAATTCTCAATGACAATTCGTTATATACATAGTGATTGAATGCTTAAAATCAACCAATTTCTAATACGAGTTTTCATTAAAATATGTGATAAAAAAACAATATGAAAGATTATATTGATCAAGATTTCAAGCAAAATATAACAAATAGAGTTGTTTGTGTATCGAATGCATTTGCAAATCAACTCTCTTCAAATTAAAGAATAGATCGTTTAGACGGGAAATAAGTATTTATAGTTTTATACATACTATCATAGAAAAATAAAGGTTATCTATTTGTGGAACATGAATTTATTAAGAATATATGGAGGCAAAATTTAATAATTGATCGTATATTTTATGAACTAAAAAATGAAAGGACCAAAAACAATATAGATTAACCTTATTTAGACGTATCAATCTTCAATTTAGCATTCCTAAAGAAGAATTTGAAACAAAATGTGTATTATTGAATTAAATTATGATTATGATGTATTTGTCTCAATTTCGAATAAGTACACAATTATGATAAGTACAAATTTTAGAATTAAATTTAATAAATGTCGATTTGGCTTACCAAACACGGATTGTTTCCAAAAACATTATTAATAAAACAATAACTAATTAATAAGTTCATTATCTTTTATGTTTTCTAAAATTATTGTTCATATATTGAGTGTGTATATATATATATAAAATATTCACCTAAATATTAAGGTAAAATCATGTAAATGGTGCTATGAAATACGTTTTCGAAATTTGTATTGTGTGTAAATAATTTATTAATTAATAAAACTTATTTTAATTTGCTTTCTTAAAAATTTAAAGTTCTTTGACTTAAAATGATTAACTTGGATTAGAGCCATTTTTGCAAATTGGTGTACCTTTGATATGTTAATTATTTATAAAACTTTCTATATGTTCTATTTGATATTATTGAACAATGAACACATATCCTAAAAGCCTCTCTCATTTACTTGTCTCTTTGTTTAATATGAGAGTTTGATTTTTCAAATAGTCATTTAATTAAATAATTAACATTTCATAAATTATTGTTTTTTTGAAGAAAATTAAAATCAATAAAAAATATAATATTTTGAGATAATAACTATTGATTGAGTAACAATTTAAAAAATCAACCCCTTAACTTGGTGAACAAATACTATCAGCTTCAAGTTTTTGTTTCCTTTTGATTTTCCATGGAAATTGAAATTTAATTATTAAATTTGTTTGTCGCTAATTTTTATTTATCGGTACTGAAATAAATTACTCACCAACTTTGGCTTGTTTTATTTATTTTATTTATTTAGCAAGATTCTTCTTCTAGACATCAGATGTGATGTTATATTATATTATAATACTATATACTTTTGTTGTTAAAACCATCACTCTTCCAGGTACGACAAATTATTACGTACTATATTTTTGTTAATTAATCGGAAATAATATTTTTAACTTTTTAAGATAGGAGTAAAGTGATATATATACTATCCTTTTCATATTTTAGTACTTGTAAAATTATATTAGGTATATTGTTGTTAGGAAAATTATTTACCTGCAATTGAAAAAATTAATATTAAGATCTTTCAATTTCTTATTGTATGTTCAATATTATATCCATAAATGTATTCTTCTATTCATAACATTAGTCCGGAACCTAAATAAGCCACATAAAGATAAAAGTGACCAAAATAAGCCACTATTGTAGTAAGTAACTAAAATAGGTTTAGTGGAAGAAAAAATTATGTTTTATGAAATATGCCAAACGTTTTCCATTAGTCTCATAACGGATATATTTTAATATATAACCGAAGTATTTCTTACACTTTGTAAAGTGTAATTTTTTCTTACACTTTGTAAAGTGGAAGTTTTTCTTACACTTTATAAAGTGGAAGAAAAACTTATGTTTTACAAAGAGGAATATTTTTCATGTTTTGCACTAATTTGTATCTCTTATGAAGCTTTTGCAGTGTTTGTCATACAATTCTATTGATTTGACATATCATAAAAACGGAAAAAATTATTACATTATGTATTTTTATTTTTTTATTCTGAAAACTCCTTCAAGCTCTATTTAAGGAAAAAATTATTACATTATGTATCATAAGTGTTAACTTGATTTGATCTATGTAGTCATTTGGAACCCTCAAAAAGTTGGTCAACGATTCGTCACTATAAATAATTCACTCTCCAAAATTTACTTGTCCTTGTGACAAAAATGAAGTAGGGTATTTTCCGACTATAGTCAAATTATAATCAGTACTATTTATACCCATTCTTTTATAAATTGATGAATGAAGTTTATGATATCGGACATTAATTAAATATTTAGCATTGTGTTTGGAAAGACAATTATAATAAACGATGTTTTTGTCATTTATAATTTCGCCATCCCAATAAATCAAAATTCTAACTTTTGGTTTAGAAGACATTTTTTTTGTGATTGAAATGAAGAAAAACAGAAGACTAAAGATGTTGAAGGTACTATGTTTGAACGTCCTTAAATAGAGCTTGGAAGAGTTTTTAGAATAAAAAAATAAAAATACATAATGTAATAATTTTTGCCGTGTTTTAATGATATGTAAAATCAATATAATTGTATGATAAACACTATAAAACCGTCATAAAGAGAACATGAAAAATATTCCTTTCTAAATCATAATTTTTTTCCTTCACTTTATAAAGTGTAAGAAAAACTTCCACTTTACAAAGTGTAAGAAAAACTTACATTTTACAAAGTGTAAGAAATAGTTCCGTTATATATTAAAATATACACGTTATGAGACTAACGGAAAACGTTTGAAATATTGCATAAAACGAAATTTTTTCTTCCACTAAGCCTATTTCAGTTACTTACTAAAATAGTGGCTTATTTTGGTCACTTTTATTTTTTTGTGGCTTATTTAAGTTCCGAATTCTCGTAACATCGACGGTGTTAGAAAGAATTTTAAGTTTTATAGATTGATTTTGATTTTATAAATGCAGATTATTGAATTAGAGTTTCAATAAATTATTTGTATGTATTTAAATAATTTTTTAATATAAATATAAAATTTGAGCTAAACTTATCGAGTTCTATTAAACATAAGTAAGCAACTATGACTAATTTGTAGACAATTATTTTTTATCTATATATGTAGTTAAAATACATCCACTAATGGATTAATGACATTAATTCTTTGCTCAATATTTGATATTCATTTTAAAGTTCAACTCATTTAATTTAAAGCCACACAAAATTTTCATCTTATGGATAAAATAGACGTTCTTATCTAAATCGATTTCATTTTCAAAATTCAAGCTTAAAGAATATGATCATTATCAATACCGTTAAAAGTATAGGTCAATGACTTTTGCTTCTTCAGAGACTAATATCATTAATATCTTCTTGTTAGAGATAAAGTTTAATCAC
This sequence comes from Solanum commersonii, assembly GCA_029007595.1. Classification (NCBI taxonomy): domain Eukaryota; kingdom Viridiplantae; phylum Streptophyta; class Magnoliopsida; order Solanales; family Solanaceae; genus Solanum; species Solanum commersonii. Next base: position 2,999,789 of record JAJTWQ010000069.1, read on the forward strand.
CATAAGTTAGTACAACAATCTCTATAAGTTAAATTTCGTTTGGATTGACTTAAAAAGTAGCTAGCTATGTGTTGAAGCGTATGACTATTCTTAACATGTTTTCTTACATGACAATTTAATTTATTTTTTTATGCGTTAAGCATGTGACCAGTGGCGAAGCCACATGTAGTTGAGGGGTGTCGACCAACACCCTTTCGTCGAAAAATTACACT